>CM067168.1:81412852-81470352 GCA_034093135.1 Erigeron breviscapus
AGCATCTTCAGAAGCCTTTCTCTTTGGTGATGGAGAAGATGGTACTGATTCTGGCGATTTCATGCCTATTGCAACTTCCATCTGTTGCTTTCTTCTCCATACCTTCTCAACCCTCTTCAGAAATGCTTTAACTTCAGTCGACAAATTTGTCTTCCCCCTGAACGTTAAGGCAATCTCCTTCAGTTCAGTCCATCCAAACGCCTGGACTAAAGTACTCTTTCTTTCATCAGTAAAGTTACCTTCCCTGGTCAACTTTATTTTCAAACTTTGACATACCTTCATGATTATCAGCAAGCTTAATCTCTGCACCAGTGATCCTTCTAGCATCAACCCTAAAATTCAACATTTCATTATACTTGTCTTTCCATTTGGCTGTCTGGATCATTGCTTCAGTTTCCTTTGACACTCTCTGTTGTTCTACAGCAGACTGGAGTTGTTGATGATTGATTTTCAGAGAAGTGTCCAGGGGAATGAATGTGCTCACATCTGCATCTTTAATTGCTTTGAGCTGTTTGGCAGTAAGCTTAGGTAAGCCAATCAATTTCTTTCTGTACTCTAACTCCAGAGCACCAGCATTTTTCCTTATCTTCTTCTGGAGGTTCACCAGTTCCTCCTTCCTCTGCCTGATAAGTTCTGGTACACTAACACCATAAATTATTGAATCATAAATCTGTTCTTCTTCAGCGTAAAAGGAGCGTACATGAACATCATTTAATGCATTCAGACATTGATGAACTCTGGGGTCTTCCTTCATCTTTTTGTACACATCAATGTTTATGCCCAACCTGCCAGCATTATAAGAATCCAGAGTCCCCATAGTTGCCATCTCCCTTTGATGGGCCAACAGTTCATCTTTTTGTTTTCTCTTAAAGATCTCTATCATTATGCATTCTTGTTCATGTTTCTTAGAGGTTTCATCATCAGCAGTAGGAAACTCTGATGATTCTTCAACAGTTTGCTCTTCTTCACCAGATACCATTTGTTCTTTTCCTTTAACAGACTTCAGAGTAGTTGGAATATCTGGGAAGATTCAAACTGGGGCTCACTGGCTTCAGTACCAGCAGCTTCTTCGCATAGTGGCTTCAGTGTCAAATGCTCTCTGTGCTAATCGTGCACTGGCATCAGTACCAGTCACTTGTTTTTGTTGCACAATGCTTTCAGTAGCAAAGGCCCTTTCAACAGCACTGGCAACAACTTCCTTCTTTCTAATCAACCCTTCTTGGACACCAGATGACTTTTCCCCCTTGGAATGATCACCAGTTCTGGACTTGAGATCATTCCATAATTGTTCTAGCATGTGTCTGTCCAGTGCACCAAAAGTTCTTCCAGTCACTGGAATTGTATCATTCACATTCTTTCTGAGTGCCTGCACTTCCTTTTTAACATTTTCAACTTCTTGAGGCAAGTGCTTTGGCAATTCTTTTTCTATCAACTTCTCCACTTGGGGTAACAGCCCATATTGAATAGTTCGAAGAACAGACTCAGAAATTTCTTCAGATATTTCTTTCAACATACTAAGTCTGAACTTCTTTGTACATTCATCACTAATCGTGCTAACAACAGCAGCCTGATCAAGTGTGGGCCTGCTTTCCAATGAACTAACCCTAGTAACCAACTTCTGAACCTCATCCTTCAGACCTGTCAGTGGTTGAACAAGTTCACCTTTCACTGCAGTCTGAACAGCATTCACCAGCCCTGTCTCCAATCCCTGGACTGCCACTTTGATGTTCTCAGTGTTGTTATTAGTGGCCATTACCAGCTCATCCAGCTTCTCAAAAACAAGCTTTTCATTCCCAGCAAATATATTCATTTCAGATGCTAGATTGTTTGATAATAAAGATTTAAAATCGGAAACAACCTGGGATGATGACTGGAGTGATCTCTCTAGGTCCGCCACCTTACTTAAAAGGCCTTGGACCTCGGCTGAAGACGAAGTGGAGAGACCACTGGGAGGTTCAAGATTTGAAGTCATTCTGTTCATTAAGGGTACTTGTGCCCAGACCTCTTCAGTTGCAATTTCATCAGTAACAACTGTTGGGTCCAACACACGTTGTTCAGATACGTTGACTGGAGTTTCAAGTGGTGGAGGTTGAGATTGTGAAGTTTGAATGGTTGGAGGAGTGAAGTATTGAGTATTTTCTGGAATTTTTTTTTTTTTTTTTTTTTTTTTTTTTTTTTTTTTTTTTTTTTTTTTTTTTTTTGTTTTGATTGGAGTTTCAAGTGGTGGAGGTTGAGATTGTGAAGTTTGAATGGTTGGAGGAGTGAAGTATTGAGTATTTTCTGGAATTGAAGGTGGTGGTGGTGGTGGCATGTTTGAGTCTGGTGGGGGTGGTGGCATTTCTGATTCTGGTGGCGGCATATTTGTTTCTGGTGGAGGTGGTGGCATTTCTGGTAGACTTTCAACTTGTACAACATCCTTACCCAGAAAGTTCATATTGACATCAAAATTCTGATCTTCTGACATGGGAGAATCAACCTCATCCCAAAACATTTCACCAACAGTTACATCACCAGCCTGAGCACCAACCAGTTCACCAGCCTGTTCACTTGCTTCAACATTCAAATCGATTCGAGCCTCTTACTCACCAGATACTTGTTCATCAGCCTGAACAATTTGTTCTACCTGCTCAACAACCTCAAATCTGAGCCACATTTTCTCTTGCACGACAGTCTGTACAACATTTTCTGTCTGCTCAATAACTTGTATATTTTCAACATTCTCCTCTTCAAAAATAGGAGACCCATCAATGTTCATTACATCACCAGGATGTCTTTCTGGATTCACCTGAACTCCATCTCTCATCAGACGCCTGTTTGATCTAGGTCGTCTGGAAGGTTGAACATTTTCTGGTCCTTGACCTTCAGGAGCCACTTGTCTGATGGGTTGTACAGCTTCTATAATTTGTATATCTTGGTCACCAGAGGGTCCTTCACCAACTTGACCTCTACCTGGAGCCACTTCTACTTCTTCCCTTTGAAAAGAGAGCATGGACTGAGGAATATCTACCTCATTCGGTGGAGATCTTAGGTTGGTCAGATCCCTCATATACTCACTCACAGAAAAGTGAGTAGTTTCAAAATCGTACTGGTCTCCTAGAGCTCTTTTAAACATCAGTGAAAGAAAGCGTATATATGGAACAAAAGCTTTTCTACCTTTCACCTTAAGACGCTCTACCAGATCATGAAACAGGATCTGAGCAAAATCCACTCTGAGTCCAAACCAGAGGCAGTAGGCAATCTGGAGATGAGTTTGATTTATCTGGTCTAACCCTCCAGAACTGCCTCCCAAACATTCAACGATATGTGTGAAGAAGAATCTCCATGAGTCTGTCAGTTTGCTCATGTAGACTGTTCCCTTCCTGGATAGCTGGCCATGCTCATCCACAATATCTGTGTGCCCCATCAGTCTGCACACTTCCCTTGTATTGATACCAGAGGGAAGTTCAATGGGCAACTCATTTTGTTCAAAATAATTCAACTGTAGAACAGACCTGAGTAAACTAACAGTGAAACCCAAGGATCTGGTACCTTGCTTCAGAGAATAAGTAATTGATGAAGTTTCATCATTATAAATTGCAGAGTACCAGAATTCACATAGATAATCGTGGTACATCCTCCCTGGATTTAAGGTCAAAGCACCATATAATGGACATGAGAGAAAGAATGTATTTAGTCTCCCAATAATGGATCGGGCATTATGAACACTGGAAAGTGAGAGTTTTGCCATCCAGTTATTCATATTTATCCTTATGGCCTTAGCCTCAACAGTAATAAGGGGTGCCTTTTCAACATTGGCAACCAGAGCATATTCTGCAGCAAGCAGATTTTTAGGAGTTTTAGATTGTCTTGGTGCCATTTGAATATTAATAGATGAAGATGAAATTGAATATTTAGGGTTTTGAGGAAGATTTGATTAAGAATTGAATGGAAATGGAGTAAATATGAGAGATGATTATGATTGGAATTGAATGAAGAAATTAAATGAAGGAATTTGAAAGGATTTGGGAGTAAATATGTTCGAAGTAAATGCAAATGAAATTAAAAGTGGGTATATATAGGAGAGAGAATGTGGAACTCAAACGGTTAATTTGAAATTATCAAATAAATTTTGATCGGGTTCTGAGATCCGCATTAATTACATCACATCACACATAAATGTGTGACGGTTTACAGCCCACAAACAGTATCAAGTTGCACTTTTTGTCTTCCCAAGGTAAAAATACCATCATTTCTTAGAAAAATTTACATGCCACGTAGGATTATAAGATAAATATCTTTAAAAAGTTTGCTTACGTGGCACGCACAATGACCAAGTATTTAAAAAAATATTATGACTCATTTCAGTGCATCTGGAGGTTGACTGGACACTCCAGTATCACTAGTGGATTAGTCCAGTGATGCATGTACTGATGGTACACTGGAGGGACACTCCAGTAAAGTACCAGTGAAAACCATTTGAAAGAGACTGGTGACCTCAAACATGCACGTCAACTAATACTGACAAATGAGAGGGACACATTTACAAGGAGACAAAAGTCACCTCAAACACGCACTTCAACCTGTCCAATTACCAGTGAGAGGGACACATTTACAAAGTACCAGTAATATTTTCTGAAGAATTTGTCCAGTGAGAAAATAAATTAATCAATTCCCCCTGAAAAATAAAACATTTTTAAGAACAAAAATATCTTTCAAGTCTTCCCCCTGGAATGTTGATCAAGAAATCTATTAATGCAAAGATAGTACACAACGGCGTTCAATATCTGAGCAGTCATAAATTTATAAATCTTTAAATCAAAGATCTCAGTAGTACACAATGGCGTTCAATACCAAGGTTCCAGATTTAAGGGTTTAACATTCCCAACTCACCAACAAGATATTCAAAAGTTTTGACATCCAGAGGTTTAGTGAAAATGTCAGCGAGTTGTTTGTCATTGGGAATAAAATGGAGTTCAATGTTGTTTTTCATAATATGATCACGGATAAAATGATACCTGAGATCAATGTGTTTCGTTTTGGAGTGCATGACTGGATTGTTCGAGATAGCAATGGCACTGGTATTATCACAAAAGATTGGGGTCTTTGAGTACTTAATACCATAATCAAGCATCTGGTTCTTCATCCAGAGTATCTGAGCACAACAACTGGCTGCAGACACGTATTCAGCTTCAGCAGTGGACAATGAAACTGAAGTTTGCTTCTTACTGGTCCAGCTGACCAGTTTGCCACCAAGGAAATGACATCCACCAGTAGTGGATTACGTGGCCATCTTCATCTACCTTATTCCTGAAGACCCATCTTGTTCCAATTGGTTCTTTCTTTCCAACTGGGAAAGGAACCAGATACCAGACCTTGTTCCTTTCAAACTGGTGAAGCTCTTCTTGTATAGCAGTCACCCAGCTTGGATCTTCCATAGCCTCATCAATTTTCTTTGGTTCCATCAATGATAGAAAACTAACATATAAGCATTGATTACTAGAGGCTCTTCTGGTCTGAACTCCTCTACTGGAGTCACCTATGATCTGATCAATAGGATGAGCTTTTGTCCATCTGGAGTACTGACCAGGATTGTTACTGACAACAATATCAGTGCAAGAATTCAGTTGAGTCTCCTCTGGAGTTGCTTCAGGAGGAGGATCTTGCCAGACTACTTCAGCATCTTCATCTGAGTCATTTAAATCACGATTTGCATCATGAAATTCTTCATTTGAAGGCATTTCTTGAAGTACTGGTTCAGTTTGGAATTCTTCATAAGAAGACATTTCTGGTATATTCTCAACTGACACTGATACTGGGGGAGTAGTACGAACATCTGATCCAATATTAATTTCAGAAGGTAGTTTGAAAATAATAGAAGGATAGAATGGAGTACCACTGGAGCGTTTCTTTTTCTGAACAGGTTCCAGATCAGGATGACTGGAAACTGTGTCTTCTGAATTTTCTTTATTGTAGTTGATAGGATCAGATTCACAGAAGACAATTGGAGTTACTGGGGAGTGTCAAGGGCTAGCTTCTTGTTGATTGCAGCATTTGATTCATCAAATGTGACATGAATTGACTTATGGACCTTCTCCAGTCTCTTGTTGTAGACTCTAAAGGCCTTGCGAATGGCTGAATAGCCTAAGAAATACCCTTCATCAGCTTTGGAATCAAATTTGCCTAACTGACTGGAGTCGTTCAGGATGTAAACTGGACATCCAAAAACGTGAAAATAACCAATATTTGGTTTTCTATTTCTTAAGACTTCATAGGCTGTCTTTTTGTGTCGCTTCACATACACTGACCGGTTCTGGGTGTGGCAAGCAGTAGCAATTGCTTCAGCCCAGAAACTGGTAGACAGACCAGATTCAGCAAGCATACTCCTGGCAGCTTCTATCAGCGTTCGATTCTTCCTTTCCACCACTCCATTCTGTTCTGGAGAGCGGGCTGATGAGAAATTCTGGGAGATGCCAGTGTCAGTACAGAATGACTCCAGAGTTGCATTCTGGAATTCTGTTCCATTGTCACTTCTTAACTGACACACCTTTCGACTGTACTTGAGCTCAATTTGCTTGATAAGACTGATGATTTCAGCAGCAGCTTCACTTTTAGACCTGAGAAAGATAACCCAACAATATCTGGAAAATTCATCTACTATTACCAGGGTGTATCTTTTACCAGCACGAGTCTGAACATTTACTGGACCAAAGAGGTCCATATGAAGCATATGAAGAGGTTCAGATATGCTGAAATTCTGTCTGGTCTTGAAACTGGTACGTTCTGCTTACCCATCTCACATCCTGGACATGACCTTTCCTTTTTGAAGGAAACTGAAGGTATCCCATCTGCAAGTTGTTTTCTGGACAACTTATTAATACTCTTGAAATTTAAATGGGATAACCTTTTGTGCCATAACCAGTTTGTGTCTTCATCAGCTTGAGTATAGAAACACTGCTCTGAAGGAGAGCTTTCCATATTCATCACGTACACATTCCCTTTTCTGGGAGCAATCAACACTACCTTCCAGTCCTTGTTGAATACGATACCCTGAGCAATATTGAATAAAACTTGATAGCCATCATCACACAGTTGGCTTACACTGATCAGGTTATATTTCAAACCATTCACAAATGCAACACGTCTGAACTTGACTTGTCCATTGTTCAGAACACCGTATCCCTCAGTCTTTCCACAACCATCATTTCCAAAAGTAATGGAGGGTCCATCAGAAATGGTAAACTCCTCCAGCAGGGTCTTACATCTGGTCATCGTCCTGCCAGCAGCACTGTCAAGATACCAGATATATTTCTTTCGATCGCCCTGCACATCCACCAGATATTATCAGTTAGATTTGGGAACCCATCGACTGATGGGTTCACCGGACCCTCCCTTATAGGTCCCTGGGGCAATCTGGATTAGTTCACTTTCTTCAACAGTGGCCTTAGTTGAAAAGACCACTGGGGTTGATAGTTTTGAAACCTTTTTCTTTTTCTCAACTGGAGAAATGGATTTATCTTTCTTTGCAAAAGGTTTTGTATTTTGTCTAGGGCCAGATGAAGTACACTCAATAAAGTTTAATCTTGCATTAAAACTTTGAAATTGACGAGTCAGTATTTGAATCTGGTTCTCTAACCTGGACAAAATATTTTCATCAGATGATACCTTAGCCTTTCCAGTTCTAGGCTTAGGTAGGGGATTGGTCTGAGGCAAAGGTTTCGTTTGATTGACCTTTTGAACTGGAGCAGTCATCTGGAATGCTCCAGTCTTAACCTCTGGGGATTGAACTGGGAAAAATATTGGCCTTGGGAGTTACAGGCTCATCATAAACAGTGGTGGGCCTGAACCCCTCTGGTAATCGATCGATTACTGGTATTAATGATGCTACATGAGTATTTCCATCTAAATATGCACGTCTTTGAGCAGGAAATTGATTTACTCCAGCATCATATGGCTTTCTGGTTTCTAGCCATGATTTAATCACCAGTTTTTCTTTCTCTAAAATGACTTCAAGATCTTGTTTTTCTTGAATCAATTGTTCAGTTACCAGAACCTGGGCTTGAAATGCCAGTTCAATGTCTTGAAGTTCTTTCAATTTTGATTTTAAAACAGGTATTTCAGAAAAATCTGTTTCTAGACCATTTACATAGTCAGATCTAACAGTTTCAACAAATATTAAATCAGAATTAAGAGCTTCAGTGATGTCCAGTTTTAATTCTTGGTCAGTTGCAGTATCATAATCACTAACTTTTTTACTAACAATGTCCACCCATCGTACAGATGTGACATCTTCCTTCACCAGATGCTCTTCATCTGCCAGAGCCATGTAACAGCAATCTCTTTCTTCTTCTTCATCAGCAGATGATTCATTAGAAGGAACCCACTTCTCTTCAGTTGTTGCGATCATGCACTTATTATTGTTTTCCATTTGTTGTGCCATGAGAGCAATCTGGGCCTTAAGCTTTTTATATTTCAATTTATAGCTATCATCAGGCTTATTATTTGAAGAAAATGGACCAGGCTTGGATACAAACTGGCTGGACCTGCAATCTTTCATGAAATGACCCTTTTTGCCACACTTAAAGCATGTCAAATTGGTCTTATCAGTTGAAGAACTGGATGCAAATTGTCCAGATGGCCTATTTGCTCTTGCTTTGAAGTATATCCTTGTCAGTTGAAGAACTGAAAGCTCCATATAAAGTTGAGAGAGTGTGTGTGTGCAGAGTTTTACCTTGTCGTAAGACCAGGATCATGTGAGACCATTTGGTGGGCAGAATATCACAAAATTTCTCCAGAAGTATATCCTTGTCCTTCTCAACCTCAAGACCTCTCAACTGGTTTATGATACTCAAAAATCTGGTGTAAGTACCAGTGAGAGACTCATTAGGCTGAGCAAAAAATGACTCATACCTCTTGTTTAAGGAGACCTTTCTGGTGACAATGGTGTCATCTCCTCCTTCATGCTGATTTAAAAGTTCATCCCACATGGTTTTAGCACTGGGAAAAAGAACTAATGTGGGAATTAGGGTTTCTGGAACGGCCCCGAGGATCATGTTTTTGAGAAGGGTGTCTAGATTCACCAATCTCCTCTCCTCTTCTGACCAATGTTCCTCCCTCTTTTCCCGACCTCTTATAGAACCAGTAGGATCTAGAAGAGCATTGAGAGGTGATGTAGGGACATAAGGACCTTCATTTAAGATTTTCATCATGTTCCTCTCAATACCAATGATATGCAATATCATCCTAGCCTTCCACGTACCAAACTCATCACTGTTCCCACTGAATTTAGGAACAGGATTATTTGAATAGTACACATGCACGTGTGGAGAAGCAGGAGTAGGAGGAGGAGGTGGTGGATTAGTGTTATTAACAATAGGTGGTTCATTATTTTGATCATTAACATTAACATTAGGATCGGAACCAAAATTAAAACTTGCTTGTGTATTTTCTGGGGTGGCCATCAAAGAAGCAGATCTAGGCAATGTTTAGCCTTCCGCTCTGATACCAATTGTGAGGTCCCAAATACGATGGTTAACCCAGAAGTGTATAATACAACAAGTCTAATAATAACTAGAATGGACTAGTATTACTTGTAAATAAATGCAAGAATATATAAACAAAGTAATACAAGACTTAAAGCAATAAACAAGTAAGTGGAACATTATGTATTTTTCAAGGTGTATTTTATTTATGATGTTAAATAAAATACAAGGTTGTGCGGAATCAAGATAATACAAATAAGTATGTATCCTAACAACCTATAAATTACAAATGATCTATATTTGTCAAATAACTCTTTTGGATCGAGATACTTAAAGTTGTGAAGTATCCCTGTTTAAGATCGAGAGTATTTAGACAAATTCACTATAATGCTAAATGTATGCTTTAAAGTAATTTTTACAAAGAAATGACTTTGTATTTATAGGCAACAAATTCACCAGTGAATTTTGTGCCGTACAAATATGGTTGCATGCATTTAATGAACCGACAAGAACATTAAATGCATTGGTTAAGGTACAAGGATAAAGTCACATCAATATGACTTTATTCTTTTAACCAACCACCTTTACACACGTATAAACTTTGGTAAAGAACAAGTGGAATGTCCTTTGGAAAGTGTGTAAAGGCAAAAGTCAATTCCTCGATATCAGTGTTTAGACTTGTAAGGTCTAGAACACTGACAATCCTCCAGTGTACAGATCTGGTAAGACTTCCAGTGGACTCCGCCATTTGTTAGTCTTCTTTATTCTGACTTCAGTCTTTGACTTTAGTAAGAACGTCTTCAGTAGAGTAGATCTGGACTGGGGTGAAGTCCAGTGAGCTAATCTGGAGAATACTCCAGATTTCCTATACAAGTGTTTGCTCACTGGTCTTCCATTATTTCTGAACAAATCTTCAGAGGGACTCCAGATTCCAAGTCTGGAGTAGGTCCAGTAATATACCATTTCTGGACAGATCTTCAGTAAGGCTCCAGTAGTCGAGTCTGGAGAGAGTCCAGTAAATCTGGACTTAACATCTTCTTCTTCAATCACATCTAACCTGAAACAAGTTTCATTACACGAGTAAGGATGCTTTAGTGCTCTATCAACATTAAAAACAACACGGTCATTACCGACACCTAGGGAAATTTCCTTGGCCTTAACCCGGATGATAGCATCCGCGGTCATAAGGAATGGTCGGCCAAGAATGAGGGGGACTTTGGCATCCGCCTCCATCTCAAGGATAACAAAATCAACCGGAAATATCATATGCCCCACCTTAATTTGCAAATTTTCCGCTATCCCCATGGGATATTGGAAAGAACGATCCGCGAGCCTAATGCTCATGCGGGTAGGGGTCAACTCTCCTAGAGACAACTTCCTATAAACAGAATAAGGCATCAAGTTTATACTAGCCCCAAGATCGGCCAATGCCTCACACAAATAAGCACCAAAAGAACAAGCAATTAGAAAACTCCCTGGATCTTCCAATTTGGGGGGAATTTGATTCTGAATGATTGTTGAACATTCGGCACTCATGACTGCAGTCTTAGCCTCTTCAAGCTTCTTCTTGTCACTTACAAGTTCCTTGAGGAACTTTGCATAATTAGGCATACCTGCAAGTAAATCAACTAAAGGAACAGTTATATTCACAGATTGAATAAGATCAACAAATTTCTTGAAATGTTCCTTGACTTTTTCTTTCCTCAACCGTTGAGGAAATGGAATCTTTGGTTGATACGGCTTTACCGTCGGTTTCTCAGCGGGTTTGGATGGAACGGCCGGTTTCGGTACGGCTTGGTTCGGTTCCATCTCAATTTCCTCATCAACCGTCTCCTCTTCTTCATTTTCCTGCATAAGTGGAGAAGAATCATTAGGTAAAGGGTTTGAAGAATCATAAGTCTTACCCGTCCTTGTAGTGATGGCATTCACTTGCTCATTTCGAGCATTAGGAGGAGTGTACTTCTGTCCCGATCCTTGACTACTTTGCCCTTGGTTATTGGATTGAGGCTTTGGATTCTGTTGAGTGTTGCTCGGTAGAGTACCGGGCGGCCTATTCGAGTTTCCTAAGCCTCTCGAGTCTTCCTTCTAAATCTTTGATGGTAGCTTGTTGATTCTTAGCTCCTTGATCCAACTTATGTCCAAGTCCATCCAAGCGAGTAGTCAAAGCGTCCAAAACATGAATCACCTTCTTTGACTCTTCTGCAACTTGTTCATTAGTTGCCTTTTGGGCACCAATGAACTCCTTCACTATGTCTCTCAATTCTGGATCCGCACCTTGTTGATTGGTGAACCTACTAAACCTGTTACCACCATAACCAGAAGTGTTAGCATTAACAAAAGAAGAAGAAGAGTAAGAACTACCTGATGGCCGGTTTTGATAACCGGTATTTTGATTGAAGTTCCCTTGATTCTGAACATAGCTAACATCTTTCACGGGTTTATCCGGGCAATCCTCCGAATAATGCAAGTCTCCACAATGCTCACATCCGTCGGCCATAACCTTAACATCTCTCTCAAGGCTCTTAAATCTAGTATCTTGACTATCAAATCTCTCATTCATTTGCTTCGAGAGAGCCTTGACTTCGGTGATAAGCTTAGAGTCATCACTACTTTCCACCTTAGCCACGGTGGTTCTACTAGATCTCTTATCACGGTCTTCATCCCTTGTAGAAAACTCTCTAGCCATATCCTCTAGAATCTTATATCCTTCATTTGGGGAAATGTTGTTGAGACTTCCCCCAAATGCATATCCGAGCTCCCTTTTTGTTTTCCTATCCAAACCATCATAGAAAATCTCGAAGCTTTCTTCGGTGCCCATACTATGTCCGGGGCAATTCCTCAACATTTCCTTGAACCTTTTCCATGCATCAACCACATCTTCACCGGGTTCTTGAGAAAAACCTCTGATTTTGTTTTCTAATTGTCTTTGAGTTCTAACCGAATAAAACTCATCAATAAAGCCTTCCCGAAGTTCGGCCCAAGTGGTAAATGAGTTTTCAGGTAACTCCTTAAACCATGAAGATGCATCTCCAATGAGAGTCATAGGAAATAGTTCCAACTTAACGGCTTCCGCTTGCCCTGTACCATACTGATACAACCTACATATCTTCTCAAACCTCTCAAGATGTGCATATGGGTCATTTCTTCTAATCCCATCAAACTTATCCTCTTCTACACTCTTGAGGTGATTTCCTTTCAAAGAGAAATCCACTGAAATATTCGGAGGGCGAATAGCTGTGCCCCGGTCCGCCGGTATATTTCTTCTTCTCTCCCCGTACGGACGGGCATTCGGATCTACCGGTTGTTCATCACCCATTCTTCTACCCCTTTGTTGTTGGTTAATATTAAGATTGGTTCTAGGTATGACAATAGTACTCGGTTCAGGTGTTTGGATTTTCTCTTCTTCTTCTGAATCTGAATCTTCCCCACTCCCAAATACTTTACCTGCTTCTTTCAACTTATTAACCAACTGATCTTCTAAATCCTGAACGGGTGGGACACTAGTTTCGGTTTCTAAATCTATTTTGACGGGTGTGAATGGTTCCTGGCTACTTCTTGACACTAAGCGGCGTCTAACTTTCCCTGGATTAGACAAAGGGCTAAGCAAAGGTCGGCCAGAAGCTCTTGTGTTCATCAACTAACAAGAACCTGCACACTCACCACAAACAAACCGTCAACTGCACCTGTGGTATAATTGAAATAAAATAAAATACAAACTATCTAATAAAGCAATAACTTTCTCACAAATGAATGTGAAAAAGGATCGAACTACAAAATAAACAACTACTTAAAATTAAGTCCCCGACAGCGGCGCCAAAAACTTGATGTGTAAAATCGAGTTTAAATTTATAAACAAGAAATACCCTAAAACTGACTACTACACACTCGCGGGCAGTGGACCCGTTCGTATATAGTATAGCTAAAAGGTAAGTCCAGGATCGAACACAGGGACTAAAACTAAGTAATTGTCGACATAAAGTAATTCAAGTAAAAGGGGGGTTTTGTGACCGAATTGTCACGTTGCAAAATTAGTTTATAATTAGTAATCCCAAAGGATTAATCGCAAAGAGAATTTGTTTAAAACAATAATTTAAAAGCATCCATCTTGACTTTGCTCAACAATACGCTCAGATTGCACATAAATGAAGTTCAAACCCAAATTAGTTGATTAAATAACTGAGACTCAAACAAAGCACCAACCCCGTACCCGTCAAGTTGAAACATCATTTGACTCTCTTGCTTAAACTAGTTTCGTTACAAAGATCGGTACCCCAAGACATCTTTTATAACTTCCCTAATCAAACAATTGGTTTGGTTATTGAGATAACAATTATACCTATCGATTGTACCCAACCGTTAACACATTTCTTCCTATTATCATGAACGATTATCTACCGTACCCGTCATAGACCCAATCGTTTGTACCCAAACAATCGAAATGAAATATACGTAATCAATAACTACCATTAAAGACACATATAAATCACCAATCAATTCAAGATAATAATAAGGAAGAAATACGCTAAGATCTCGATATAACGTTAAATGAAATCAACATTGAATTAATAAAATTGTGCAATCTTTACATAATGTCTCACTCCATCAAGATGGATGATGAAGTGATTAGCCACTCATATTAAAAGAAGAATAACAATTGAAATAAGAAGAATTCATTGTTACCTAATGATAATAATTGAAAGCTACGAACGAAAATGATCAAATCGTGTTTGAAAACCTAAGAATTGATTAAGATCTGAAAATATCTCCAATTAGGGTTCTTCACACGGCTGCTAAAAGAGAAGAGAGAGTTTTTGCATATTTTTCAAGCTATTTATATCGATCCCCAAAGGCTGCCAGATTCGCGCCCAGTTGCGGCGCAGCTATGCATTGCGGCGCAACTGGGGTTTGACTTTAAGCTTTGACTTTGACTTCGTTGACCAAACTGGCTTGGACTTGGACCTATTGCGGCGCAACTGAAGAATGTTGCGGCGCAACTTATCTCTCTGCTTCTGGGTTGCGGCGCAACTCGCCTTTGACTTGCGTTGACCATTGACTTATGTTGACTCGTGGCTGGCCTGGAAGGAGGGGAGTTGCGGCGCAACTGGAAAGCATTGCGGCGCAACTTATTCTTCTGGAATTGGGTTGCGGCGCAATGAGAGTTGCGGCGCAACTGACCCTTTTCTGCATTGACTTTAGTTGACTTCCTGCAATCTTCACCCAAATGCTTCCGAAATCTTCCGTTAGCACTTGATTCTCCTTTACAATGTCGTTTTCTCCAGATTTGCGCTTAAATACCTGTCAGTAACCTGAAACACTAACAAATACCATAAACGCACCAAATGTATACAAAAACGACTCATAAACCATGCAAATCAACTAAATACGTTGTGGGAAATGGGTATAAAATACGACATATCAAATCCCCCCACACTTAAGCTTTGCTTGTCCTCAAGCAATTCCAAACTTCAAATCTTAATTTACCTTGGCACAAATGGGAATACATTACCGTAATAAAAAAGAAGCTAAACCATCATTAAAAATGAAACGAGATGGTTAGGCAGTTTTAATCTTAAATGAAAACTGGAATGTTTGACAATACTTGACTGATATACAAGCCTTAATAACACGACTAAGCACAAAAGAAACGAATAAGTGATATCTCGTCTATCCTACTCCAACTAACTTACTCTTGGGGTTGAATATTTGAATTATCACTCAATGCCTAGTCGTGATGCATAATCTTTTAACCATAGGCTTGTACTAGGTTCGTTCCTTCACCATCATGATGCAAGCACCACAACGTCTATCAAAAGAGGACTTAAAGGGTTTGAATGAACTTTAAAGCTAAACAAGGTATTTAAAAGGGTATGGAAATTTGGGTAACAAATGGTGTTAACAAAGGAATAACACAACATATAACAAAGTTTTACAAAATAGTCTAATCCATTAATTCCCATGTCACTAGTTGCCAACGGTCCAAAACCCTAGAAGTTGTCCAGACAATACCCCCAATAGACGATTAAAAACCGACACCATTGTGGTGTATGACCTTATACAACTCAATCAACCAATTCTAACCATGTCTTCCATAGTATCGTCACTGGTTCTGTTTGAAGATATTGGCTTAGGAGCGTATCGTCCAAAGTTCCTTTCTTTGCTATCCAATTCAAAGAATTTATCAATTCTTTTTTGAGCAGCTTTGTCCTTCGAAGCCTTCAGTTTTGCTACAGGAAGAAGAAAAATATTTTATACTCACAAAACTAAAAGGAGGAAGATAACTGCTTACAGGAAGCGAATCTCTTTTAACAAAAAAGAATCTGGATTTCCAGCGGTCATCATTCTGAGTTACTTCGCCAATCAAACGTTTATTCTTATCTTTTACTTTGAGAATGTAAAATCCCGAACCAAAGGTTGTCAAAGTGTAAACTATGCTCAAGTCTGGAACCCTAAGTTCTAACTTTTTACTAGTTATTAACTCGTTCAGCACGAATAAAATCCTCCAAAGCATAGGGCTAACTTGACCATAAGAAATCATTGTTGATTTGAAAAACTGGGTAATAAAGTTCGGAAAAGGGAAACTTAATTTTAAATACCTAAAAGGGTACTCGGGAAACCCTATCCAAACATCTGAAGCTAAATCGATTTTTAACTTAGGATCTGGAGCCCTAAAAATTGCACCATTGGGGAAATACTGTTTAACATGCTCAAGATCTGATTCCTTAATGTCACTAAAAACATCGCTATCCATAACGTTTGTTTCAATGAAGTCACTAATTGCTACGACAGAGGAAGAATCGATAGACATTATTAAAAGAAAATAAGAAAAGGGAGAAGTTACCTTGAGAGAAAATATGAGGCGATGAAAACGGTGAAAGTGAATGGTTAAGAAAGAGAAATAAACTTTAACTTAAATATATATAAGCCGCAGTAAATATATTTGATACGTGTACTATAACTGACCACTTACTTTTTAGAGTATTCCGGAAGATTGGTAAAAATTTAAAATCAATAATTATCTATGAATATGTATCTGTTGAATATTACTTGATATCTTCCTCTATAAGGGTCCTGGGCCTTAAAGATAGGATACGGAAGCTTTGATTGTTCTACAGAATCTTTAATTGATAAACTCTGGAGGAAAAAGGTGCACGTATCTTATTCTTTGTTGTTAATTTCATTTGAGATATTAAGTCAAGTATAATAATTAACTGACACATGATATCATTTAATTGATCAGTCATTTTCCATTTTTACCCTTAATAACACTATTGATTTTCGAGTTCAAACAAAGGTAGATCAAAAAATAAACCGACGAGTAGTTACCTATCAAATCAAGACTCTTGGTTATCCAACTTACACGCGTCTTATCTTAAAGGCAGTTTCAAAATTTACTAATTGACTCCGGTCAAAGCTTTTTCTAGAAGATTCAAAGTTATTTTAACAAAATAGATTTTATTTAAATAACTTTGGGGACAATTGTTATGGGTGAAATTTCAGGTGTCAATATCCTGAAGGTCCAAGATCTTGACGTCCCAGGATCTTGACATAGTAGAATATTCTGATTACTTATTACTAATTTGCTAACGATATACTTCAAGTATTGTTGTTGTTTCCACGTGAGATAAGCATACAGGTACTGGAATATTCAATACAGGGCTAATCAAAATACCTCTAACGGTATAAAAAGGATTTCGCACATGGTATAACTTATCAACACGCAAAGAAGACTTAGTCTGCCAAGATAATCGGACTTCGAGTTGATTTCAACATGAGGAGAAAAGCTTCAACGGTCACTTGACTGAGCAAGATCCTCCACAACGTTCGATTACTGAAGACCAGGAAGATTCCTACAATATCGCATAATCAGTTAGATCCTAGGTCTATATAAACGAAGGAGGCTGATCGATTTAGGCATTCAATCTCATTTTATTTTTCTGCTCATTACTCACTTGTATACACACACAGCTTTCATTTACTTTACACTTAGAAACATCGATCAACCGAATTCCACCATTTGTAAACATTTAACAAACATTAATAAGAGAACAAAGGCAGGGACGATTGCTTCCTCCCGGGGTTTTTATGCCGGCAATCCATAAAGGATTAAGGGCTTTTCCTCGATAACAAATCTCGGTGTTCTTGTTCTCTACTCTTTACTTTAATTGCATTACTCATCAATTCTTTACTTTGATTCGCATTATTTATCATTATTGCTTTCATTTCGATACTTACCATTCTAATCTTTATCATTTGACATCTTTATTCTTAGTTTAGTCGACATAATCGTTCTTCAAATCTTTCTTTTTTAAACGCGTCTTTGAATCTCAAACCTATTTTACAAACCCTTAACCTCACGAACGAAAGTTTGGTTACATTATTAATCTAAGTCTTTATCGTAAATTATCTTAGGTAATTTTTGACCAAAACATAATCGTTCTTCAAATCTTTCTTTTTAAACGCGTCTTTGAATCTCAAACCTATTTTACAAACCCTTAACCTCACGAACGAAAGTTTGGTTACATTATTAATCTAAGTCTTTATCGTAAATTATCTTAGGTAATTTTTGACCAAAACAAAATCGTTCTTCAAATCTTTCTTTTTAAACGCGTCTTTGAATCTCAAACCTATTTTACAAACCCTTAACCTCACGAACGAAAGTTTGGTTACATTATTAATCTAAGTCTTTATCGTAAATTATCTTAGGTAATTTTTGACATAATCGTTCTTCAAATCTTTCTTTTTAAACGCGTCTTTGAATCTCAAACCTATTTTACAAACCCTTAACCTCACGAACGAAAGTTTGGTTACATTATTAATCTAAGTCTTTATCGTAAATTATCTTAGGTAATTTTTGACCAAAACATAATCGTTCTTCAAATCTTTCTTTTTAAACGCGTCTTTGAATCTCAAACCTATTTTACAAACCCTTAACCTCACGAACGAAAGTTTGGTTACATTATTAATCTAAGTCTTTATCGTAAATTATCTTAGGTAATTTTTGACCAAAACAAGAATCATTCTTCTTTTGAGGCCATCTTGATTTGTCTCCAAGATCTCTAAGTGCCATAATGATACCAGGTGTATCTACTGAAAAACAGTAAGAAGAAATGGCAGGATATTCGATTCCATCATCTTCCTCAACTGCATTTACTTGATGATCAACATGTCTTGTATAAGGCTTATTTCTGGGCTTGAAAACTGGAGTTTCTGCCTTCCGATTTGAACGATCATATGACAAAGCTTCTAATTTTGACGAAGTCAATTCATTTTCTTCAAGCCTTGTGAATGTTGCAGCCCTCGCTTTAGCTTCATCCAAGTTTTTGCATGGTGTCATTATAAGATCTTCCTGGAATTTGGATCCCAGTTTGAGGCCTCTTTGCAACGCTTGAATTGCGGTCATCATATCCAATTTAGGGATATTTAGCGATTCCTTAGTAAACCTGGTCATGAAATCTCTAAGAGATTCGTTAGGTTTTTGTGTAACTTTATAAAGATCATCTGTCAATTTTTTAAAAGTTCTACTACAAGAAAATTGACTATAAAATAAATTGGTTAAATCTGCAAAGGAATTAATGGATAAAAGAGGCAAACTCTGCAGCCATTTCAAGGCTGATCCAGAAAGTGTAGATCCAAAGCTTCTACATAAGCATGCTTCTTTTAGGTTGGAGGGAATTGGCACTGTCTCCATCTTCTCCAAGTAGAGTGCTATATGCTCTTGAGGATCTGTGGTCCCATCATATGGCTTCATATTTGGAACTTGAAATTTCTTTGGGATCTCTACATTAGCGATCCTGTCACCATATCTATTGATAAGATAAGATGCAGGGTTGACTTCTGGAATTGGATTACAAAATCCAGGAATGTTGAGATCATATCCCTCAGTTTTTGAAATTCTCTTGCAATGTACTCGTTTGATGTTTGAGCCTGCGACGAGTTAGCAAAACCAAAAGAACCAGAAAAATTATTAGAATTATGTAAACCTGCACCCATGGACGCAGATGTCCCAGCAGCATGAGTATTTTGTGGAATGCTACTCCCAAAATTCGGAGTTGCAGTTGGAAATGGCATGCTTTGCGGTGGAGATCCAGGGGCTGCAGATGGTCCTAGTGTTGAAAACAAGTTTCTTGGAGTGAATGGTAGTCCATTTTCTGAAAATCTGGACTCCAGGATCTTGAATTGAGTCTGATTATAATCCTGATTTGATTTGATCCTATCGGTGAGATTCTGCAATATATCAAATAGGTTAGGAACATTATCAGAATCATTATTTCGAGTAGAGTTATCAAGTCCAATAAAAATGGGTCTGGATAGCCTTCAGAATTATAAAAGCTAGATCATCCTGTTTGGCCAGATCCAGTGTTGAATTGGGATGAAACTCCCGTAGGGATGTCTTCAGTTGTATTTGCATTCTGATTGGCAGGCCTTTTGTCCTTGTCTTGATTCGAGGTTCGATTTGCATTGTTCCTATTCCTTTGATATGAAGATTTTCCTGCAGAAGTAGTCACAACAGAAGAAGAAACATAGAAGCGGATTGCGAAGAGTTAGTTGGCTGAGTCGACATTTTCGGAATTAATTTCAGAAAATCGGTTTTCTTGAAAAAAATTGAAAATTTTTAATTGATCGAAAGCACCTTTTGCCCTACGGTGGGCGCCAAATTGTTTTGGTAAAAAATTATCCAAGATAATCAACCTTGAAGACTTAGATCAATTAGGTAACCAAACTTTCGTTCGTGAGGTTAAGGACTTGTTAAATAATGAGTTTCAAAGACGTGTATTAAATAAAAGACTTGAAAAAGGTTTATGTCGACTAAACAAGGGATCAAAGGGTAAATATAATCGTAAATATAAGGTCAGAATATAATGAAATAATGCAAAGAACAAAAGATAATGCGAGTTGAAGTAAAGATCTAATGTAAACAAGATAAAAATAAAGATGAAGGAACAAGAACACCGAGATTTGTTATCGAGGAAAAGCCCTTAATCCTTTTGGATCGCCGGCATAAAAACTCCGGGAGGAAGCAATCGTCCCTGCCTTTGTTCTTTTATTAGTTGTTGTTTTACAATGGTGGAACTTAGTTTATCGATTATTGCTAAGTGAAAGAACTGAGAAGTGTGTGTGAATACAAGTGAGCAGAAGTATTGCAAGATGAGAGACGATAAGATGAGATTAGATGTCCTATATCGATCAATCTTGTTCGTTTATATAGAGCTAGCATCTAACTAACTATCCAAAATACTAGGGATCTTCCGGGTCTTCATTATTGAGACGTTGGAGTGTATCTTGATTGGTCATATGAACGTTGAAGTTTTTTTCCCTCATGCTGAATTCAACTAGAAGTCCGATTATATAGCGAGACTAAGTCTTCTTTGCGTGTTGATGAATAATCCCATGTGTGAATTCCTCTTTGCACCGTTAGAGATATATTCCATAGCTAAATATTGATTATACTAGAATCTGCACAAATAACTCATGTGGAAATAATAATAACAAGTATTTTGTAACGTTAGTAATATATCAGTAAGTCACAAAAAATATATATCGACGTCAAGATCTTAACATGTAAAGATCTTAGCTATTCAAGATATTAGTACTTGAAATTTCATCCATAACAGATATAATGATAGAATTAGTTTGATTTTAAGTTAGGGATCTTCTTCTATCAAATAGAAAGATTAGTGATCCCGAGATTTATCTGTTGTGAAACCATAACTTTTGATTGGACCTCAAAAACCAATATCTTAAATCAGAGACAATGTGGACTATATATTTGTATCAGTAGGCACTAGCTTTATAGTACTACTGGATTAAACCCGCACGTTGTGTAGGACTAACTGAAAACATAAATAAAAAATACAATAACTGATAGTTACATTTTTATTCATAATTTATGATAATATAAAAACCTATCAGATTACGTCTGATGCAAATAATAAAATTATAGTTTATGAATATATGATATACGTCAAATATGTTAAAAGATGACTAATGAAACATAAATATTCATAAATCATAAAAATCTTTTTTATGATATATATTCAAAAAATATAATATAATAAATACTTTTTAAAAAAAAAAAAAAACATAATATAATAAACAAACTCATTTAAAAAAAGATAATTATCATTGAATTAATAAAAAAAATAGTATACTGTATATAAACATCTTTGTAATCATATAAAACATAGAAAAATAAATAATAATGATTAGGATTATGATTGATGATTAAGATTAGAATTGATGATTAAGATCATAATTGGCAACATAACTATAGCAATATAAATGAAAAATTAAATTATGATTAGATTATGATTGATGATTAAGATTAGAATTGATGATTAAGATTATAATGATGATTAAGATTAGAATTGATGATTAAGATTAGAATTGATGATTAAGATTAGAATTGATGATTAAGATTAGAATTGATGATTAAGATTAGAATTGATGATTAAGATTAGAATTGATGATTAAGATTAGAATTGATGATTAAGATTATAATTGTGATTAGATTAGAATTGATGATTAAGATTAGAATTGATGATTAAGATTAGATTGATGATTAAGATTAGAATTGATGATTAAGATTAGAATTGATGATTAAGATTAGAATTGATGATTAAGATTAGAATTGATGATTAAGATTAGAATTGATGATTAAGATTAGAATTGATGATTAAGATTAGAATTGATGATTAAGATTATAATTGTGATTAGATTAGAATTGATGATTAAGATTAGAATTGATGATTAAGATTATACATGTGATTAGATTAGAATTGATGATTAAGATTAGAATTGATGATTAAGATTAGATTGATGATTAAGATTAGAATTGATGATTAAGATTAGAATTGATGATTAAGATTAGAATTGATGATTAAGATTAGAATTGATGATTAAGATTAGAATTGATGATTAAGATTAGAATTGATGATTAAGATTAGAATTGATGATTAAGATTAGAATTGATGATTAAGATTAGAATTGATGATTAAGATTAGAATTGATGATTAAGATTAGAATTGATGATTAAGATTAGAATTGATGATTAAGATTAGAATTGATGATTAAGATTAGAATTGATGATTAAGATTAGAATTGATGATTAAGATTAGAATTGATGATTAAGATTAGAATTGATGATTAAGATTAGAATTGATGATTAAGATTAGAATTGATGATTAAGATTAGAATTGATGATTAAGATTAGAATTGATGATTAAGATTATAATTGTGATTAGATTAGAATTGATGATTAAGATTAGAATTGATGATTAAGATTAGATTGATGATTAAGATTAGAATTGATGATTAAGATTAGAATTGATGATTAAGATTAGAATTGATGATTAAGATTATAATTGTGATTAGATTAGAATTGATGATTAAGATTAGAATTGATGATTAAGATTAGATTGATGATTAAGATTAGAATTGATGATTAAGATTAGAATTGATGATTAAGATTAGAATTGATGATTAAGATTAGAATTGATGATTAAGATTAGAATTGATGATTAAGATTAGAATTGATGATTAAGATTAGAATTGATGATTAAGATTATAATTGTGATTAGATTAGAATTGATGATTAAGATTAGAATTGATGATTAAGATTATACATGTGATTAGATTAGAATTGATGATTAAGATTAGAATTGATGATTAAGATTAGATTGATGATTAAGATTAGAATTGATGATTAAGATTAGAATTGATGATTAAGATTAGAATTGATGATTAAGATTAGAATTGATGATTAAGATTAGAATTGATGATTAAGATTATAATTGTGATTAGATTAGAATTGATGATTAAGATTAGAATTGATGATTAAGATTAGATTGATGATTAAGATTAGAATTGATGATTAAGATTAGAATTGATGATTAAATAAATTATGATTAAGATTATATTGATGATAAAACATAGAAAAATAAATAATAATGATTAGGATTATGATTGATGATTAAGATTAGAATTGATGATTAAGATCATAATTGGCAACATAACTATAGCAATATAAATGGAAAAAATGACAACTCATTAAAAATCCAATGTGGCAAAAAGCTAAAAATGCCGCCTAGAAAAAAACATATCCTCTCTTAGTTGTATAGAGAGATAAAATATAGATATAGTGATAATGATAGCATTAGTTTGATTTTAATTTGATTCAAGATGCAGAATGTACGTAACTTTTAAAAGAAGAAATCCATATCCACATATATGGTTTAAAAGAATTAATTAAAATGTTAATAAAAAGAAATTTTTGCCCATATCCATATATCAATAAATATAGAATATAGATATAATGATAGAATTAGTTTGATTTTAAGTTAGGGATCCTCTTTTATTAAATAGAAAGATTAGTGATCCCGAGATTTATCTGTTGTGAAACCATAACTTTTGATTGGACCTCAAAAACCAATATCTTAAATCAGAGACAATGTGGACTATATATTTGTATCAGTAGGCACTAGCTTTATAGTACTACTGGATTAAACCCGCACGTTGTGTAGGACTAACTGAAAACATAAATAAAAAATACAATAACTGATAGTTACATTTTTATTCATAATTTATGATAATATAAAAACCTTCAGATTACGTCTGATGCAAACAATAAATTTATAGTTTATAAATATATGATATACGTCAAATATGTTTAAACATTACTAATGAAACATAAATATTCATAAATCATAAAAATCTTTTTTATGATATATTATTCAAAAAATATAATATAATAAATACTTTTAAAAAAAATATTATATAATAAACAAACTCATTTAAAAAAAGATAATTATCATTGAATTAATAAAAAAAATAGTATACTGTATATAAACATCTTTGTAATCATATAAAACATAGAAAAATAAATAATAATGATTAGGATTATGATTGATGATTAAGATTAGAATTGATGATTAAGATCATAATTGGCAACATAACTATAGCAATATAAATGGAAAAAATGACAACTCATTAAAAATCCAATGTGGCAAAAAGCTAAAAATGCCGCCTAGAAAAAAACATATCCTCTCTTAGTTGTATAGAGAGATAAAATATAGATATAGTGATAATGATAGCATTAGTTTGATTTTAATTTGATTCAAGATGCAGAATGTACGTAACTTTTAAAAGAAGAAATCCATATCCACATATATGGTTTAAAAGAATTAATTAAAATGTTAATAAAAAGAAATTTTTGCCCATATCCATATATCAATAAATATAGAATATAGATATAATGATAGAATTAGTTTCCTTTTAATTTGATTCAAAGTCTTCAAGATGCAGCCGACTCCATCATTGATACGGATATATTTCTTACTTTTTACTTTTTTGTATTTTTATTATTAATTATGATGATTAAGATTAATGATTAGTAATTTAAATGACATGGGATGCAAAAAATTAAGAAATTAATGTAAAAGCGACACATCATGAAAAATCCTACATGGCGTGCTTTCATAATTGACAACTAAGCAAAAACATATCTTCTCTTAGTTATATATAGAGATTAATAAAAAAAGATGATGGGCTGGGCTAACGAGATTGATGATAATAGGCTAGTTATTACTTATTAGGATTAAAATCTACGGGCTGGGTTAAATATAAAGCTAATTGTTAGTTGAGTAGAGTTTGATGGACCGAAGCTAATCTCCTACTGAGTCCAACCCATAGATCCAGCCATCCAGGACCAGTTAGCATATTAATTCTTAAATTATACCATTAGTTTTTCGCTAACCATAATTCATAAGTTATATTTAACATCACGCAGTAAAGAATTGGACATGATTGGTAATTTTTTTTTAACAATCAGAACTACATTATAATACATCTTAAGATAATGATTATTATATGCAAAAAAACCCAAGAAAACTCCACCATGTAAACAATTAAGATTACTATCGACTACTGTTGCAAAAGAAAAAATAGAGTTCAAAGTTTTCCGAATTTCTAGATGTTAGGTTATTGGTAAGGACATGCAACATTATAAGGTAGGTTGACGTTCAATTGCAGTTCATGTTTTTTTCTAAACCGTATTGTAATGTAACACGAATTGCCTTTGTTGTAAGACCGGTCGATGAAGGATACGATAATGTATGCATCAAAAAAGCTAATCAAATTGGTGATACTAATTACTAAATCCACATATTCACTAACACTATTTATGCACCAAAACACCAAAATAATACAAATATGGCGCAAAGTGCAAACCATTAAGTCATTAACCATCTCCGAGACTCCAAAGTCCAAACTATTATTTTGTAATACTATTCATCACATCAAAATAGTACAAATTTTGTTGAAAATTATTTGTGCAACACTATTCAAACCATCATTTTGCACCAAATATGATGCAACATCACCAAATCACCAAATAATCATGGTCCATTTATATGTTTAAATAATTAACATGAAAAAACTAAAATTTATTAATAAAAGTACATAGCTAAAACAACCTCATTTTTGTTGAAAAGTTTAAAGCTTATATATCATATTGATTACTCTTATTTATAAAACTTTTTTAACAATTACCAACATTTTTTGCTTACAAACTAATAATCAACCAATATATAAAACAGTTTTAAATAAAATTTAAATATAACTATATGTTTTACTGTTTAAAATTTCAAAATAACTATTTAATGTAAAAAATTTGATTCAGACATTGAAAGCATATTTGTTTTGATGTTAAAAGAAAAATTGTTTATAAAAAAATAATATAACAATCTAATATATATATATATATATACTAGCACGGTACCCACAAAACACGGCGGCGACCGGTGGTGATGGCGGCGACTGATAGTAGTAACGACAATGGATGGTAGTGGTGATTGCGTCGAGTGGTGTAGATAATTGATTTAAAGGGATTAGTGAGTATATTTTAGATGATAACGAATTGATGTTGTAATTTAATTATTATGGATAATTTAAGGGTCCTGCTATAGGGACACCCCGGATTCGGCAAAAACACCCGATATACGTGCCGTTTGTAATCTCACGCAGCGTATTAATGGGTCTCGCTGTCAGAAGGCATAACTATACAGTCCGTATGGACGAAACGCCAAGTATGCTGAGTGTTTATTTAGCAATGGAATGACACGTTTCATTCTCTGACAATTCAAAGAATTACACGTTTCATTCTCTGACAATCCACGTGTCGAAATCATTTATATGAGTCGTATAATAGGTAAACGAGACGTATCATTAAAAAGTCGTTAAATACGTGGCGTTTAACTTATACGGTCCGTATTATTATTAAACGGCCCGTAAGGGACTATACTACCCGTATTTCTTGATTATTTGTTACTTTACCAATTTAAGTACCAGACCGAACTCTTTTTGTTATACTTTAGCATTTTTTCGTTGCGTGGGTACCACCCTTTCGTTATTTAAATCTTTTATAACGACTGTTGTAGTTAGTCATCTCATTATCGACATTGCCCGAATTTGAACCCGGAACTTCTAGTGAGGCAAAATTTCTCACCATCCTCTTGAACCACTAGACCAAGCGTTTATTGGTAAGCATTATGAAAGCCTATAAAAAATCTTGTTTTTTATGATTCCTATTATTTTACACCTCCAATTATAGTTAAACGTCTTTGTTATTACAATAATGTACCCTTTGAAATTTTCTATATCTCGGTTGATAAAACCATTAGTCAGTATCAACTTAAACAGGTTGAGAAATTCGAAATGAAAGCCTGATCTGATGAGAAATTTGATACTTTTATCAACAGCTAGATTGAATTTTATGCAAGTAAAAAAGGATAAAATATTTAACGTTTGGTTAAAGTATCCAGATGTGTTCTACATTAATTCATATTTCACCCATATGGATTTGCAAAAGTGTCAAAGAGTTAGTTATAAGAAATTTCAATGCTTCGGAAATGCTTTTAGTGTAGAAATCAATGCTCCTAATATTTCATCACTAACAATTATTGAGCAATTCATATTGTAAACAAAGTAACACATCTAAGAAAATGATCTCAATATAATTGTACCATTATTGACGGAAAAACCAGTGCAACTCTTCGTATAAATAACAAACGATACACAAATCATATGATGTTCTAAAAAGACTCAGCCGACATAAAATGTCTAACGTGCAGGCGACTTAGGTGGGGATCGAATCTTTGGGTGACATGACTCAATAAAAGGGGTAAGGCCATCACAAGTCCGTTTAATCTCCTTGAATATACCTTGCATCCATTGTTGCATATCGTCCATGAACGGTTTTATAAGGGCCATATCCTGGTTGACGCGTTTCACTGTTAGAATTATAAAATGGTGTTAAATTGTAAAACATCCAATAATGGAAGGAGTATTAGTGATAATAGTGATAAGTGTATAAATACTCCTTCCTAAGTCATTTGTAATTTACCTTTGAGAAATAAACACAGACTTAACATATTTTCTCTCTCCACTTCATCTTCAACATCCCTTCACCCACACTAAAACACACACCAAACCCTAATTCTTCCATTAATTCATCAATTGAGCTCATGTTAATTCATTTCAATTGGTATCAGAGCTCCACGACGCCACATCCGACCTGTTTTCGTGTTTAATTTCGTTATTTTGAGCTTAATTTTCGGTTTTTAGATTCATTTTTTATGTCTAAAAGATACGGTTACTGTTTTCGAGTGATTTAAGGCATAAGTTGATAAATTGAATCTGAATTCGTTGTGGTTTTGAGATCAGAAAGCATAATCAGTGATTATTTTGATTTTCAGACCTCGAAATCGAGTTTTAGTGTGTTCTTTGTTTTTCCGGCGAGTTGTCGAATTTTCCGGCGTAGATTTTGGACTGTAAAAATGGCAAGGGTTTGTGTGGTCCTTGATTTTGTTCATTTTCGTGCAGATTTCATGTTCTGATTTGTAAAAACGAGAGAGTAATCGCGATTTCAAATTTTCCGACGAAGGAGATCGGACTTATTTTTGGTCAGGTATTGTGCGGGATTCATTTATGAGAATTTTGGTACGAATTTCGAAGTTTAACTCGAAGAATCGAAGGAGAAATCGCGGTTGTAATTTTTCCGGCGAGATCTTGAATATTTCCGGCCACTATAACTATTGAACAAGAAAGAAGATTAGGGGGTTCACATAAAAAGGCCAAGAAAACGTCAGGAGGTTCATATTTCATTCAAGAAGGAAGGTTCAGAAAGTGGGTTTAAAAAGAAGGTTCAGAATTCTGTTAAGCAGGGTTCACAAAGGAGGGTTCAAAAGGTTTTAGAAAGCTTGCATTTTACAAAGTTTGCATTTTACAAACTCTGCATTTGAGAAACCTTGCATTTTGGAAAGTTCTCAATCTCCACATTCTGATACTCTGCATTTTAAAACTCTGCATTCTGAAACCTTGCATTTTGGAGAGTTTGCAAAGTCTGCATTCTGAAACTCTACATTCTCAAACTTTGCGTTCTGAAACTCTGCATTCTGAAACTTCGCATTCTGAAACCTTGCATTTTCAATCCTTGCATTTTCAAACCTCGCATTTCAAACCGTACATTTTGAAACCTTACATTTTGAAACCTCGCATTTCAAACCTTGTATTTCAAAGCCTGTTTTCTAAAAGCCTGTATTTTGTTGAAGTGTGTTGGTGGTTAAGTGAAAGCTTGTATTTGCAAAAGCTTGTATTTGAAAAGCCGGTATTTGCAAAAGCCTGTATTTGAAGCCTGTACTTGCAAAATCCTGTATTTTAAAAGCTTGTATATCAGTTCTTTAAGAGTACTTTATTTGGGTTGTTCTTTCATTGGTCTGTCATCAAGATTCAATTCAAAATGTCAATCACGTACAAGTTGAAACCAAGCATGAAGTCGTATCATTTTTATGAAAGTCAAGAGTTTTCATGTTTTCAAGGTCATGCTTGTGTTGTTAGAATGCTACAAGAGTTTAAGGATATTTACGAGAAATTCAGAGATCTTTGGAAGGATCATGAGAGTCTTAAATCTGCTTTTGACCAACTCATGTCTGAGAACAATAAGCTCCACTCTGTTAATAATCTTAGTTTGTCTGCCATCGAAAGTCTTCAATCTGAAGTTGACCAACTCAAATCTGAGAACAAAGAGCTCAAATCTGCAAATGATCTCATTTTGCCAAGCATGGAAAGTCTTCAAAAAGAAAATGATCATTTGCAATCAAAATTTCCAAATTAACAAATGAGTTGGACAATTCTTTCACAGAGCTCAATCAAAATGTTTTGGACACTCAAATCAAAGAACTTGTATTGCAACAAAAGATTTCTAACCTTCAATATGAGTTGCAAAACAAGTCTACCATTTTAGTGAGCAAAGAGCGAAAATTTATCAAAGTTTTTGATCAACTTCGACTTGATGTGAGCAATGTTGAAAAAGAAAGAACAGATTTTTGTGCTTAAATCAAGTGTCTTGAAGACAAGTGTTTGCAATTTCAATCAAACGAAACATTTTTGTCAAAAAGAATTTCTGACCTTAAGATTGAATTGCAAACAAAACCAAAAGTTGATATCCAAAGAGGGTTTACACGGGTAAATCTTCAAAACCTTTTGAAAGAAAGGTGTTTCAGTTTACTAATTACTACTTGCAAAAGGGTAAGAAGTACACTAAGAAACCAAATTTTGATGGAAAAACTACTTCTGTGTCTTTTCTATCCTTTGAGGATAAATCATCACATATTTCGCAAGCTAAATCTCAGTTGACCAAATCAAAATGGAAATCGATTTCTAAAGATAAGTCAACTGAGTCAAAATCATTGAAATATTCATTTTCATAGCTTTTTGATCTTGCACCTAAACATGTGAAAACAGTTGTGCAAAAAGTGAATGATTTTGTTTCGAAAAATCATTTCTCAAATCAATATCACAAGATTGGAAGTTTCTCAAAGAAATCAAATGATTCTTCACCATTGCTTCCACGAAAATTTTTTCCAACTAAAACACCGGGTTTTAGTTCTCCGTGAAATGCAACTTTTACATTTGGTATTTAAACAAGTCAAAAACCGTTGGGCCTATTCTCAAATGGGTTCCAAAGGAAATTTCGAAATGATTTGATGAAATGTGGCTCATACACACTTTAGTGTATAATCCGTTCCGAAACCGTGTTTATAATTTTATCATTTTTAGAAAAATCCAAAAAGATTTTTATTTTTCTTATTTTTGAAAAATCCAAAAAGATTTTCCATTTTCATCATTTTTTTAATATATCTTGTCTTTTAGTTACTCACAAAGTATTAGGATGAGATGCAAGGCATCGAACGCCTTTGTGTACTGCCTTTGTAGTCTCATTTGTAATATTTGTGAGCAACTTTCAAACCGTTTACTCACCCTTTATATGCAAAAACATTGTTCAAATCATGCATATATTTAGGGGAGTATGTTTTCCAAAACAAAACTTCCAAGTGTTCAAACTCATTTGCTATTTTCAAACACTTTGGATAATTTTCAAACATTTTCGATCATCTTTATTGAAGTTCGGTGTTAGATTTGCACATAAGAGTTCAGGCCACTCATAAAAACTCCATGATCTTGTCATCGCCGATGAGATCTAACCCCGGAGTTAAAATCTCAATTTTAGATTGTCAGGGTTTTTGAGTGTGATGATGTTTGTGCAAATAGGACATGAGGGTGTAGTCGAAAAGTGAGAGGTTACGGTGAAAAAGATGTTGTGAGAAAGGACTAAAAGAAATGAAAGCCCTTCCCAAATTCTAAAAAAGTCGGGTCAACACGTTTCTATCGGATTTCATTTGTTGATTTCTCATATTGAATAAGACTTCATGGATCTAGTGAAGCAATGCACATCTTTTCCTAACCACTCAAGTATTTCTTAACAAATACTTGTTTTATTCTCACGGAGATTTTCACATTTCTATCGACTCTTCATTTGGAAGATGTTGATATTGAATAAGGGAGACACTCTCCTCCGGTCCCCGACTTCATTTGATCACTTATCGAGTCTAGAGCGTACTTGAAATATCTTTCATTTGACTAGGACACATCGAGTCATTATATGTCTTTGTGACATTGCATATCTTTCTGATATTGCCGGAACATTCTTAGTGATATCATATTTTTGATATTCCACGATGATCGAATGGAAATTCTACCAATGCTAACATCATTTCCAACGTTGAACGTAGGTCTCACATTTTCATTTTATGAATTTATTGAGTTAACGAGAAGTCTATGTGACCTCGGATTTATTTTCCCAAAAGTCTTTGAGGAAAGTAAGACATGGTTATCGAACGCCTTTGTGACACTGACCATGTATTACATTCTTTAAAGCAATCTATCGGTTGAAAAGCCATAGACCGAACCATTTAGAGATAAGCTTTGTGCATTTCTCGATGATAATGGGAAGTCCTAAAAATAGTTATCGTATTTTTAGGCCACACCATTAATCCTTTTGATTTTTGGTTGTGTCAACGGATCATTCTTATTCGGAATTCATTTCTCTTCACACAAACACAAAGAACACCAACACCATTTTAAAATCTTTTTCCAACAACGCAACCTTAAATTCTAGTTCTCCAATAGGTTCATTGGGATTGGGAATTGGGTTGGGTTGATCTGCATACATGTTGGTTGTTTTCATCTACCGTTTATGCTATCAATCATTATTGTATGATGAACACGTTTCACATATTCATCATAAGGGGGAGAAATGAGTAAATGATTGATAGATAGAATTCAAGGTTCTAGGTAGAATTTGATTGATTGTTGTTTTGTTTGGTTGTTCAAAGGATTATTAGTTTAGGTGAAGGGAGTGAATAATTATCTTGATAAGTTGAAAGATTGCTTTGAGATCGATCATATTCAAGTTGATTTTAGTTTTGGAAAGTACATGGTTGATAATGGAAAGATTTGTTGGAAAAATGATCATTGTTCGATGATAAGAAGAGTTTGAGACTGAATAGAGATTCTCCATTAGTTGATTCTATATAGAAATTTAACTTGGATAGTTAAGTATGCTCAATGTCTTGATAAGATTCAACATTTGATCAAAGTTTGAAGAGATTGTTCATTTAAGGGGGAGCAAGGGTGAATTCATGAATTGATTAATTGTTAAACATGCTCCGAAATGATTGTTTGTTTGAGGTGGAGCAAGAAATTGATGATTATTTGTTTATTTTATAAGTTGCTTCGAGATAATTGTTTGTTTGAGGGGGAGCAAGAACTAACTGTTTAAAGGATAAAATGCTCCAAGATGATTGTCGATTCAAAGACAAGTTAGATCAAGAAATGAAGTTTCATAGTCAAACCAAATTTCCACATTCCAAAACCAAGCTTCCGCAATGCCAAAAGAATTCAAAGATAATCAAGCTTCCGCATTTCAAAAGAATACAAAGAATTCAAAGTCAAGGTTGATACAAGACGTTGAAGACAATGAGAAAGCTTCAAAGTCCACTCAACATTGAAGATTTTCAACAAATGGGCTCATCATGTTTATTTAAAGACTGAAGACGATGCTACATTTACAATTCAACACGAAGGGGGAGATTGTTAGTGTAAGTCCCTCGGGTCTACTTCTTCTATCGAACCGAGATTGACTAAGGATATGTCGAGGTGCGGAATCCCTCGAGATAACCCACGGTTTTTATATCACCTTTTTATAAATGATATATATATATATATATATATATATATATATAACACTCGTATTTGGTTAATATATAGTTATATATATATATATATATATATATATATATATATATATATATATATATATATATATATATATATATATATATATATATATATATATATATATATATATATATATATATATATATATATATATATATATATATATATATATATATATATATATTTTTATATACCAATGATTTATATTATATATATTTTTATATATATATATATATATATATATATATATATCTATATATATATATATCTTTGCGTGAACATAAACACTCGTATTTGGTTAATATAGTGAGGTGGCTTTCCGGACAAACCTTACCAACCAACGTGGTAATCTAAGTCTACAAGCCAACCAAACCGGGTGTGTGTTTTGCGATTCGTGCGTGAGTCGAGTAGCACCCTCAAGATCTACTAGATTTGTGTGTTCTTAGCTCTAGTAGTTTCTCTCTCAAGATTTGCTTGTTTCTCTCTCTACACTCTTGTTGTTGAACACGCAAACCACACACCCATATATATAGGCGTGAGCAGGAACACGCAAATCCTAGTGGGTTTGCGTGTTTCTGTGTCAGCCCAAGCCCATTAGGGTTTTGGCCTGTTTGAGAGTTCTTCTGAACAAGCATACTTTTGCTTGTTCCCAAGAAACTCTCAAACCGTTTGAGAGTTCTTCTGAACAAGCAAACTTTTGCTTGTTCCCAAGAAACTCTCAAACCATTTGAGTGTTCTTCTGAACAAGCAAACTTTTGCTTGTTCCCAAGAACTCTCAAATGACACTTAGGAATATTTGAGTTAATGTTTCTACTGCTATTAATACGCAGATCAACATTAACTCACTCAATGTTTCTTCATGCTGTACCAAACATTGACAATATTACCTTTGGAAATAAGTTAATGTTTCTACTGCTGTCAAACGCAGAAACAACATTAACTTGATTTCCTTTGGAAGTATATTAAGTTAATGTTTCTACTGCTGTTAAACGCAGAAACAACATTAACTTAATTACTCTTTACATGTAATGTTTACATTCATGTCAAGTACCTGCAAAACATAAATAATAAACAAACATATAAACATAAAAGGATCCAATTATGATCACAATATATGCCAAGGTAATATTATTGACAAACGGTAATTTTCAAGAAAAATTACAAGACTTGAATATAAATACATGACACATCTAGAATGCTTTTGTCACCGAGAAGAATGCACCAACAGTCTTCCCCTTGATACCAGCATCTAGATGTGACCTTCAAGTCTTCGATTGTCTTCCTAAGTGCTGGCCACCAACCCTGTCATCAGGAACTTCAGGTGTTACATCCACTGGACTCCTGCTCTTCTTTTGAATCACCTCAGCAGTACCCAGCTCCCAATTTGAGCCAAACTCTAATTGATTGTCTACCCCAACCTTGCCCTCTGCACCGGTTGCTTGTAGAGATAGCTCATTTGATCCCTTTACTTTTGGATCAAGTAGATCAAGTATCGCATCAAGATATGAACACTTGTCTTGAGCTGAAGAGTCTGACGAGTCTTCAAACATGCTCCCATACTCATCAAAATTAAAGTACGCAGCAATGTCGTCCAGGGTTTTACTCCCAACTTCTTCCTCAACAGTTGGTCTAACTTGAATGCCGACTCCTACTCCTCCTGTCGGTTGTTCCTGGAAACCAGCCACTTCCTCTACGGCCGGTGGGTTAGATGAAAGGAGCATTAGCTTGGCCAGATTGACCTTGCTGGCTTTGCTCCCCCTGAGCTGCATTGACGTTTGAGGCCGGAAATATCTGAATCTCCTCCTGCTATCTGGAACCGCTTGGATCCTCATCCTCATCATCCCTTCGACGATGTTAGAGAGCGTCATCCTTGCATCCAGACTTCTCCCCCTGAGATTCAAGATTTTTGATCTTGTTATGTAGCTCAGCAGACCTCTTACCTAAGCTTTCAAGATGCTTAGCTTGACCTTTCAGCAGATTGTGGTGCAACCCAATTGAGTCAACAATCCCATTTACTGAATTGATTGTTGCTTCCTGGGCATCCTGCAGGTCGTACTGGAGACTTTCTAGCTCCAGGTGACTTTGTCTTACAAGGTCAACATCTCTTTGGTGTGACTCTTCTTTTCCTTTAAACTTGTTAGACAAGCCGGCAACTAGAGCTCTCATCCGCTGGATGTCATCAGCTAACTTGGATACTCCTCCTTGTCAGACTGAGCAGCTCCTTACTGTGAAGAAGTCACTGATGGTCTTGTTGTAGACGGTGGAGTCGTCGACGTAGATATGATTGGTGCGGTTGTAGAGCTGCGAGGCCTTGCAGTCATCAAGACTGGTCTATCTCTAGTCTTGATTCGCAAAAGTCTGATTACTTTTGGAGGTGACTGGTCATCTTCAGTGCTAACCAGTGATATTACAGCTAGTTTGATGACAGGCGGGCTGACCTGAACTTGAGGAATTGATGGTGCTGTTGAACTAGAGGAAGGTGCACGCATCAATCCTTTACCTTTATCCTCAGGATCAAGAGGCCCTTCAGTCATTGCATCCGCTAAGTCCCGTACAGGCTCTTGAACACTCGGTTCTGGCTCGTCCAAATCTTGTCCTGTCTCTTCCACCTCAGAAGAATATGTCTCCCCTATGAGCTCTAGAGACTCATTTGCATTAAACACCTCTTCATCCTGACGTTGTCTTTTTCATTTGAGACTTCGTCCCGACCCAGAGGGATCTTCTTCTTCTACAACTGGCCGGGAATCAGCTTCGGCCATGGGGAGATCCACTGCTACGGAAGTACTACCAACACCTTGGCCTATGGATACTCTGCCAGCAACATTATCTTGACCATCATCCCCATCATCATCATCTTCATCATCATCTTCATTTCCTCCTTCTCCTAGGTTGACATCTCCTCCTATGTCATCAGCAACATCTTCTTGGTTATCAATAACCATATCGTCGACGTGCTCTGCACCCAAACCCCTATCATCAACATCCATGTTGACTACTTGGTTCTGTGCAATATCAGGTTCAACAACGATCTCAGGATTTGGCTGAACATCCTCTTCCTGGATCAACAACACTTGAGGAGCTTCTGCTGCAGCTGGAGGTGGTTGTTCTGGTTGCTGTTGTTGTTGTTGTTGTTGTTGTTGTTGTTGTTGTTGTTGTTGTTGTTGTTGTTGTTGTTGTTGTTGTTGTTGTTGTTGTTGTTGTTGTTGTTGTTGTTGTTGTTGTTGTTGTTGTTGTTGTTGTTGTTGTTGTTGTTGTTGTTGTTGTTGTTGTTGTTGTTGTTGTTGTTGTTGTTGTTGTTGTTGTTGTTGTTGTTGTTGTTGTTGTTGTTGTTGTTGTTGTTGTTGTTGTTGTTGTTGTTGTTGTTGTTGTTGTTGTTGTTGTTGTTGTTGTTGTTGTTGTTGTTGTTGTTGTTGTTGTTGTTGTTGTTGTTGTTGTTGTTGTTGTTGTTGTTGTTGTTGTTGTTGTTGTTGTTGTTGTTGTTGTTGTTGTTGTTGTTGTTGTTGTTGTTGTTGTTGTTGTTGTTGTTGTTGTTGTTGTTGTTGTTGTTGTTGTTGTTGTTGTTGTTGTTGTTGTTGTTGTTGTTGTTGTTGTTGTTGTTGTTGTTGTTGTTGTTGTTGTTGTTGTTGTTGTTGTTGTTGTTGTTGTTGTTGTTGTTGTTGTTGTTGTTGTTGTTGTTGTTGTTGTTGTTGTTGTTGTTGTTGTTGTTGTTGTTGTTGTTGTTGTTGTTGTTGTTGTTGTTGTTGTTGTTGTTGTTGTTGTTGTTGTTGTTGTTGTTGTTGTTGTTGTTGTTGTTGTTGTTGTTGTTGTTGTTGTTGTTGTTGTTGTTGTTGTTGTTGTTGTTGTTGTTGTTGTTGTTGTTGTTGTTGTTGTTGTTGTTGTTGTTGTTGTTGTTGTTGTTGTTGTTGTTGTTGTTGTTGTTGTTGTTGTTGTTGTTGTTGTTGTTGTTGTTGTTGTTGTTGTTGTTGTTGTTGTTGTTGTTGTTGTTGTTGTTGTTGTTGTTGTTGTTGTTGTTGTTGTTGTTGTTGTTGTTGTTGTTGTTGTTGTTGTTGTTGTTGTTGTTGTTGTTGTTGTTGTTGTTGTTGTTGTTGTTGTTGTTGTTGTTGTTGTTGTTGTTGTTGTTGTTGTTGTTGTTGTTGTTGTTGTTGTTGTTGTTGTTGTTGTTGTTGTTGTTGTTGTTGTTGTTGTTGTTGTTGTTGTTGTTGTTGTTGTTGTTGTTGTTGTTGTTGTTGTTGTTGTTGTTGTTGTTGTTGTTGTTGTTGTTGTTGTTGTTGTTGTTGTTGTTGTTGTTGTTGTTGTTGTTGTTGTTGTTGTTGTTGTTGTTGTTGTTGTTGTTGTTGTTGTTGTTGTTGTTGTTGTTGTTGTTGTTGTTGTTGTTGTTGTTGTTGTTGTTGTTGTTGTTGTTGTTGTTGTTGTTGTTGTTGTTGTTGTTGTTGTTGTTGTTGTTGTTGTTGTTGTTGTTGTTGTTGTTGTTGTTGTTGTTGTTGTTGTTGTTGTTGTTGTTGTTGTTGTTGTTGTTGTTGTTGTTGTTGTTGTTGTTGTTGTTGTTGTTGTTGTTGTTGTTGTTGTTGTTGTTGTTGTTGTTGTTGTTGTTGTTGTTGTTGTTGTTGTTGTTGTTGTTGTTGTTGTTGTTGTTGTTGTTGTTGTTGTTGTTGTTGTTGTTGTTGTTGTTGTTGTTGTTGTTGTTGTTGTTGTTGTTGTTGTTGTTGTTGTTGTTGTTGTTGTTGTTGTTGTTGTTGTTGTTGTTGTTGTTGTTGTTGTTGTTGTTGTTGTTGTTGTTGTTGTTGTTGTTGTTGTTGTTGTTGTTGTTGTTGTTGTTGTTGTTGTTGTTGTTGTTGTTGTTGTTGTTGTTGTTGTTGTTGTTGTTGTTGTTGTTGTTGTTGTTGTTGTTGTTGTTGTTGTTGTTGTTGTTGTTGTTGTTGTTGTTGTTGTTGTTGTTGTTGTTGTTGTTGTTGTTGTTGTTGTTGTTGTTGTTGTTGTTGTTGTTGTTGTTGTTGTTGTTGTTGTTGTTGTTGTTGTTGTTGTTGTTGTTGTTGTTGTTGTTGTTGTTGTTGTTGTTGTTGTTGTTGTTGTTGTTGTTGTTGTTGTTGTTGTTGTTGTTGTTGTTGTTGTTGTTGTTGTTGTTGTTGTTGTTGTTGTTGTTGTTGTTGTTGTTGTTGTTGTTGTTGTGGTTAGAATCCTGACAAATCTTCTTGCATTGCCTTGATTCACGTCCAGATCAATCAAATAATGATGATTCCTGTGAAAGTGTCTCTCGGCCATCTGCAAATAGATATAACCAACAACAAAAGATTAGCAACAACAAACAAAGTCGAACTTTAAAGTTCCTAACATTTTCTAAGCCCCTGAAATTCTTGGTTTCACTGGCTTTTAAAATGTTATCAACTTTAACCATCGACGAATAAGTTGAACAATAAAATTCTTAATGTTTTCCAAGATAGTGTAACACCCCAACCACGATGGAATGATGAGATGTACAGAAAGTCGAGTATTCAAATCAAAGGATAATAGATAACATTCACCATAGCTTATTGATAAAAATAATTTTACAATGCACAAGCATGTGAACCAATTCCCAAGTATAATACGTCTACCATACTTGGATATTGGGTCCACGAAACAAATAACAAATACATGAGATGGTATACTACAATGATCAGGGTGGATTCCATTGCCCGTCACAAGGTTTGATCTTTGACTCCAAAGTGCAATGCAAGCAATCATGATGCATATAATTCCTCAAAGCTTACGCTAATTCCTGAAAAGCATGAAGAAAAAGTGTCAACTACGAAAACGTAGTTGGTGAGTGCATAGGTTTGCAAGTAAACCTCGTTACATATCCATTTCAAAATAGTTGAGAAATCCAAGGTAAATTATAAAGTTCTCATTTGTCACATTTATCGTGACAGAAAAATATCAATCGATTAATCATTCATTATACCAAAACCATTTGGTCATCAATACTTCAATATTGCCAATTTCAACAACTTTCAAGATTCCATATAAGGTCCAATACCCAAACCGTATGTTCAATCCACAATTTCCATCCAATATAATATCAATACCTCTTGGTCAATGGTAAGACTACCATGACGTAATTTGATGAGATTGCTCTTGAGCCACTACTAAGACCGGTTATGTCCCAATAATCAGATATAATGTCCCAAATGATAAGATAATGATAAGCACATGCTATCAATCACGTGCATAAAGATAACCAAGGGTCGTGCCATGGAGACGCCCATAAATATATAGTAGTTAGAGCACCGCGAGGCCAGACTGGCGATGAAGGTGGCCACCAAGGCAGACCAAACATCCCACCGTTACCTATAATAGTGGATGAGGGAACAAGTCCTAGTTGCGCAACCCTCTAACTACAGGCCTCAAATGAGTTAATAGTAGTGTACAGGGGACCACCGTTTGACAGTACTCAAGCTCATCATATAACATATAACACGTTGAACATACAATATAATTCCCATATCATTATCATTGTTTCAAAGAATCATTTCATAAGATAAAGCCATTTTAATTAATCATGCTTTTCACCCCGTAAGTAAAACATATAAAAGAGTTTGAAAAGGGGCTATGACTCACCTTGATATGCCGCATATTATATTCACTTATCCAAAATGGGTACTTCCATCTATCGCTTCCTTGATCATATATCCGTCATATTCCTCAATCACGTTTCAAGCCAAGACTATCCCTACGATATGACTAATATACGTAAGTTCCTATCTTATGCCATCACTAAGAAATGCCACTTTCATTATGTTGTCATAAATTTTGGGATCCAAGTATATTGTTAATATTTGCATCTTTTTGGTTGTAGAGAGTGTTGGTGTAAAAGGGTCACTTTCATTATACATGTAGTTATAAGTTGTCAGAATTTCGGTAACTTGCCTTTGATTATCATGGTTCCCATTGTGTGCTTTGCTTGATTATAATATTTGACATTAGTAACTTCATAATATTAATATTTATGAATACTTTCTGATTTATAACTATTTATTTAATTAATTATTTATTCATTTTCTTGATTTATTAACCAAATAATTCTTTAAAAATACTTTCAAGTACCTCACTTGCCTTTATAATTCGTGGCTAATTATATTTGGGTTATATTCTGATTATTATGCCTTTTAACTTAGAATATTGTGATATATATATTTATTTATGTAATTTTTCTATTAATTTAAAAATAGTTATTTATTAGTGATTTTCACTTACTTAATTATTTCTAATTTATATGACATTTGTTCTTTGACTTAAAATGATTTTATTCCAGTAGGTTTTAGTCACTTTCATCATTGGTTGTGATTATTTAACCAATTTCATGATTTATACTTTTATTTGTGTATTTCCCATTTATTTTAATGATAATATTTAATTAATTATTTTTACTTAATTATTTATCTTAAAATTAGGTAGTAGATGTCTCTTGTCTTTTGACTATTTTCCCCCAGTAGGTTTTAGTTATTTTTATCAATGGTTAAGATGATTTAACTTCATTCTTGACTTACATAATTTATTTATGGATTTTTATGTCTTTTAATTACTATTTAAATTCAATAATTCATGGAAATTCTTAGAAATCATCACTAAACATTTTGGTCAAAAATCTCACCCCTTTTAGGCAAATTTTATTCATACAAAATCATATCAATTCAACCTCTCTTGTGTCTTGCTTATTTTGAGGGTTTTATGATTAAAAATCGTTTACCGAAATAGTGATTTTAGCCTCATTTCTTGAGCAATTAAGGTGCTTCAAATGAATTTTCATTCTTGTTTCATTATTTCCAGAAAGTTCATCATATTTTGGTGTCCAAAGTCGTGATAGTGGTGGTGGTGTGATATGTGCAATTTGGTGCTTTCGGTTAGTGATTATTTGAACCGAATTAGTGGTTTGTAGGCTTGCCTTTGCCATTTAATAACCAAGTTAAGTTTTATAACTTTTATTTGACATATTTTCAGTAGGTCTATAATACTTTTTGTTACTAGATTGTTGGAGTTGGTTAAAGTTGCAATCTAGTGACTTTTAGCTTATTTTATTGTGGAGAACTTTTACTTGGAATTTTCTGTTTTAACACTTATTTTCATAAAATGTTGAGTAGTCATTTTTGGTTAAGTTGAATTATTTGGACGTTGGTGATTTTATACAGAGACATATATGTGTCCTATATTTATGTGAATTTTTGCTAAATTTTCAGACATTGTTTACTACCTCTAAAAATTACAAAACCCAAGTTGGTCAGAAAGCTTGCTGCTGTGCGACTCAATATATTTTATAAAAGATTTCGATGATGAACATTTAAGAAAAATCCCCCAATTTTATTTTACATTAGGAACACTTTGAACTCAGTTCACACCAGGTTTAAACTTCTAAAACCTATTAGTTAAGAAATTAAAAATCGTCAAAGTTGACTCAACATTAAGACAAAAATCCAGTTTTGACCACTTTTGGTAGAAAAATCATATCTTTGGTTTGGTTTATTATTTTTGAGTGATTCCAGTTGGAGGTTAAACTTAACTCTTTTATCTACAACTTTTATTTTGAACGTTTTTCTTGAAACAGCCCTCACATATTCAGTTTATCCGTCCAAAGACAGAAGAATAATTCTGTCAGAAAGTATTTGGGTCCAAACAACTCACCAATGACCATTCTTGCTTTATTAACACTTGAGTTTATCATTTACAAGGTTAATACTTTATTTTTATACCTCTTAACATCAAATTTCCAGATTATTATACCTCTTTTAACATATTTTTCACTTAATACAAGTTCATCCATCTCATAATCCAACAACAAGATTCAACTTTCTTAGATCTAACATGCATTCATTCAAATCAACACTTTTCAATACCAATCTTTATAGATCTATCTTTCAACAACATAAAAACATCTTTTTAATGAAAAATCTCAGAAATATATTCTTCAAAATATACAAAAACATATAGATCTATAAAAAGGAAAATCACTTTAAAAGCTACTAATCTATAACAACACTTTTGGGTCTTAAACTTGTTGAATCCTTGGATCTTTCTCATAGATTTCGACATGCATATGCATGAGGAGAAAGATCCTATCAACTTTGCCTTCATCAAGTGTATATAACAAAGAAATCAAGAAGAAAACATAAACTTTTGATAAAACCTTTGAATATAAACAAGAACAAGACTTAATCTAGTAAAAAGGATAAAGATTTATACCCTTGAAGAACTTGGTTTTGAAGGTGAAAAAGTGCAGAAAATTCATGGCCTCCAAACCCTTATAATACCCTTAATCTATGCTCAAAACAACCCTTAATCTTATCTTGAAACAACCCTTGTTTATTCTAGCATAAACCCTTATTATTGTTGTTGTTTAGATTTGATTTGTCTTGCCTTTTTCTTCCCTTTTTGGAGCCGAAAATAAGAGAGGAAGAGGAAGGAGAGAAAAAGTTTTGAGAGTGAAAGATGTGTTAGTGTGTGTGTTGGGAGTGTAAGAGAGTAATGAGGGGTGTAGGTTTTGAAATGTGTAAGTGTGTGTGGTTGGGTTTGGGGGCCGGCCTTGGGAGGGTATTTGGGGGGTTTTTATCTTCTTTTTTTTTATTTATTAAAGTTGTGTATATAATGATAGATGTATAGGTTAAGTGTGTATATATGTTGCATGCTTATTATCACTAGTTATTTGTGATTTAAACAATTTGTGTTGGTATGTATATATATGTGTGCCGTACATATATGTATGTATGTATATATTTTTGGTGTTTTAATTTGTTACAAGGCTCATTGGTTGTAATCTTGTATTTATTTTAAGCATATATATGTATACTTATTATCAATTTAACACTTTTATGTGCATATTAATTTATAAATTCATTCTTGAGATAGAAATTTTATTTCCATGACCACATATACTTTAATTGGCTTGGTGATTGAATTGTTGGACATTTTGCAAGATTTATTGATTTTGTCACAAGTTGTGAGTCTTACATTATTATCTATATAACTTGAGTTCTTGAAATGAAGTTTTTGGTTTATTGACATTTCATCAAGTTCAATTTGAACTAGTTTATAGATTGGGATTGTCTTGAATGATTATTGTTATTGTTTATGGCATTTCTAAGATAGCTGGTCATTTACGGTATTTCATTGAACTAGAGGGCAATTTTCACCATGGCGAAATGTCTAGAAGGCCAATTCTCTTAATAAACCTCTAGGGATTGATACCTAGATAAGTCTAAGTAAATTGTCCTAGTCGAAAATTGAGGGTTGTTACAGATAGTGAGACCATTTGTTTCATAATCTTCCAAAACATCACCAATTTTATCGAATCAACACGTCGAAATTAAAACTCTTAATATTTTCCAAGATAGTGAAACCGTTTGTTTCATAATCCTCCAAAACATTTTCAGTTTTAATAATCGACAAATTGAACTTTACTAAATTTAACCAAAACCATTTGTTTTCATAAATTTTTAAAGTCCAATTTTATAAGGCAAGTGCACTTTCTAATTTGACTTATTTTAAAATTTTCCCGTTTTGAAAATTTTCATAAGTCCTAGAACCAGCAACTTCCTTATACACACACATATGGTGACAATACACACATATGGTGCCGGGTTTGACTGGTCAATGCGTGTTATGTTTCATATTTTACTAGTTAAAATTTTTCCAATTTAAAAATTTTCTAAGTCATGAAACACGCATACTGTGTCACAACACGCAAATGGTGACAAACACGCAAAATGGTGTATTTGACAATAAGAACTCGCAAATGGAGTTAACCAGTCATATGCGTGTTCTTTGTGATGATGTCATCACAAACACGCAAAAATCTGGAGAATTTCGAAGGTAATATCTGGGTTCTTATGAACACGCAAAGTTCATAAGAACACGCAAAACCAGACCCATACCCCCAAAACCTAATCCAGATGGTTTGAACCCCAAAACTCCTAAATCTGGTACAAATGGCATCCTATAGTTCCGATTTATCAGTTTTTAGGTTCCATTTCTTCATCCATAACGTGTTCATAGTCCCATTTAGATATTTATCAATCAAAAAATAAAACCCTAAATATTTGGCTATTAAACACGAAATTTGGATCCAGAAAACTTGTTAATCATCTACCTTTGTTCAAATAGTGTTAATATACGTGTTTCTTCTGTTTTTAAACACGAATAGATCAAGTTCTAGTGAAACGAAGGTATTGTGTAACAACACGCAAATGAGAACGCACAAATGTGAAGGGTATTTGGAAGAACACGCAAATGATTTAAAAATGTCATTAAATGTGTGTTTTGTCTTCCTTATATACTCACACAAACACGCAAACCCTAGAACTGTTCAGAAACACGCAAATCTGGCCCAACATGCCAGAACACACATATCAGGCCCATTATGCCAGAACACGCAAATTTAAGCCCAAAGTGAAACACGCATATCCAGACCATTTTGCTTAATACGCATATAACACTTATCTTAAATTTCGATTCAAGTGAATCTTGACTTTTCACAAGTCAACTTTCACAAACTTGATTAACACTTTAAAATTCACAAAGAATTTTCTTGAACCTGGTATAATTAACAAAAAGAATTCTTTTAGAGAACACGATAACACTGATACAAAAACCTATCTTGTACCCCTATTATACGTATTTTTCTCGAAAAAGAAATTCTTGATAATTGTCACCACTTAAACAAACTTACAATGTAAAGTCATTAAATTAAGACCCGATATGTCACTATTTAATGAATTACAAAGTACTATTGTTAAGTATTTGACAATAACAACCATTGGACATAACAATGCTGTTTAATTAAATTCAAATACAACAAAAATAAAGAAATAAGATTGAATAACACGATAAACAATCTCTCCATCTTTATCTTCATCTTCATTTGAATTCTTGTGAGTTTTGGTGTGTAGGTGTACTCTGATCATCATACAAGCTTGAGCTTTCTCCATTCCGGACCGGATAGACTCAATTTTCATACACTCAAGAGATCCTTTATCTTAGCGGTTGACACACATCCAGTTAAGATAAATAATTCTGCACACACACCACCAAACTCATGAGATCCATACAATACATGTATTCATCTCAAAAGTAAATAATTGAACCCGAAAACACTTAAATAGATATGTAACAGATAACAAATAATAGATTCTCCCAATTAAGATTAGAATCTAAGCAATTATCATGTTATCTCACACATTAAGCATTTTCTATTCAATTAATCAATGTAAATTGCAGATCAAAAATATTTGTCAAATATATCAACTGAGTGACTCCGTTTGACCAATTTTGACCGAAACCTTAAGTATTTAAACTTAATCATTCGAGCAATTTACATGCAAGACCTAATTCAAGGTGTACCAAACACACTTAAACTAAAGTCTTGAACTACACTACATCCTTATCACGACACACGCTTTTTCGGTGTTCAATAAGAACGCAGTTGAGTCCCCCTAGAAACTAGATACTGTAACATCCCAAACTTTTCTTTAAGATTTGACTAACGCTGTTAAGTCAACCTCATGTGTGTCGTTAAGTCTAGTGTGAATATATGCATATACGTAGTTAATGTGTGTTATGTGTGAGGTTTGAAAACCTAAATGTTAATGTAGTATAAATGTGTGAAATACGAAGGTTTATGTCTATGAAGTGACATTTAATGAAGGGATAATGTTGTATACGGTCAATAATGTAGTTTGTGACCAATAATGAAGGATTTGGAAGTCTAGGGACTAGTCTTGACATATGGGTAAAGTCAAAAACGGGTTTAGGGTTTTGGAAGGTGTCATTAGGCTAATTTTCCAGCAGCCATTACTTGTTGAAAACACACAAAGCCTATCAAAGCCTTTCTTGAATTCTAAAGCAATTAATCAAGTTTTTGGTCAAGCAATTGGGTGTTTTGGTGTTGGAATTGATCGATCATCTAGCCAAGCAGGTAATCACTAAATTATAGATGGTATTTTCAGATTTAGAAGTTGTTTAATAAGGAACCAGATCTGATTAAAAAGGAGTTTTGCAAAGAATTAGGGTTTATGTGGTGTTTTGGTCAATTAACGTTCAAAACGGTGTTAAACGAGTCCATAATCGATCTTGATAATCAAAAGATGTTTATGTGTGTCAAAAACATGTTTGGGAAGAAGCCTTGATCGATCGAATTTTGGAAAAATTGAAGAAGTTAGTCGTTTTGGAATTCTGGACGAAATTAAGATTAAATTCGTAACTGGGTCTAAATTCGTTGGAAACGAAGATAATCTTCGTAAGAACGAAGATAACCTTTATCTTCGTAAGAACGAAGATAACCTTTATCTTCGTAAGAACGAAGATAACCTTTATCTTCGTAAGAACGAAGATAACCTTTATCTTCGTAAGAACGAAGATAATCTTCGTTAGAACTGTAGCTAAGTTCGTAAGAAGGATTTTCCAGACTAAGTTCGTGAGGTTTGTTAAGTTCGTTTGAGTCCCAAATGACTTATATTTCATATGTTAATGTACGATAGGTGTCGGGGATTACTGATAAGCATTATTAGCTATTTGTTTGCGCGCGTACACTACTACCAGGTAAGATACACTACTTTGACACGCTGGGGGATCAACTAAAGCTGGTTTCAAATCGTAAACACTTCCATTCGTATCTTTATATTGCATGTGGGCATATGGGTTACTTGGGAGGTATTATGGGTTATGCAGTTGACCATGAGACCTGAGATGCAGTCCTATTGTAGTGTAATGTAGTATTGCTTAATGTAGTATGTAGCTATGCAGTTGATGTAGTTTAATTAAGTATCTTGATATGCATGATATATAGAAATGAAGTTGATGTGTGATATGCATGCTTAACTTGTACGCCTAGTTCACTAGACTTGCTAGGTTACTATGTCACTTGCACGTTTAAGGATCCAAACGTAATGAAGTTAAAGTGTGTGAATGTCTAGGAATGTGTGTTACCTAGACTATATGTGTGTGAATGTTTGGGAATGCAGGGACCCAATCTATATGTGTGAAATTGAGCTCATAAAACTAATGCAGGGAAAGTGTTAAGCTTAACCCGTACTTGTCTTAGCCGGATGAGTGCGTTGATGCAGTTGTTGCTTGGGTGGCTCCTCGCAACATGGTCTTTATAACGCAGGGCGAGTATACGAGAGGTTTGACCAACCTCCACATACGGATTACTCTTGGATTGGCTTGCCACTCCTTAACGACGTAAGATGAGTAGTCTTTTGACTGATCATCCAGGCGGGTGTGATGCAGGGCACACTTATATGCAGTTAACAAAGATACGTGTGACAATGTGTGAACTAATGCAAGGATAGGCACATTTAGGATGATTATCCTAATTAATATGAAGTCGAAATGTAGTATATGTGTGAACGTGTGATGTGTGTTGTGCCTAATAAAACTTGTCTAATAATGAAGATTGTTTTAATTGGACAAATGCTTTTAATTAAGTGTTATCTTACTTAGCTATTCTTATAGCTAACACTTGCTTCTTTAATGTGGTTGTTCCTCAGGTTTAGCTTGATGGAATTAGACGAAGGATGTGTGAGCTTGGGTAGATTCGTTGAAGGAGCCTTAGTTATCCATAGACGATTCTTTGCTTAGACATTTATTTACATTTCGTACTTAATGTCGAATTTATGTTGTGACATGTGAACGGTTGTTTTATGTTGGGCAACTTTGGGTTTTCATTTGAACTATTGTTTGATATGGCATGTAACACCAAATAAATGCAGCAACCGAAATGTTTTTATCAGTTTTGACTTTTACAGTCTTTACTTCCGCAATTTAACACCGTTAGGTGAAAAGTTTTTGAAAACCCATATTTTTAAACGACGGGTGTTACAAGTTGGTATCAGAGAATTGGTTTAAGTGAACCAAGGCCTATTAACCATAGGATTTGGACTTAAACTTAGCCAAGAGACCTTGTGAATGTTTGTGATGTGTGGATATGTTTATCTTATTAATTATTCAATGATTGTAATAGTTAAATAGGATTTTATTCATTCATTTGGTCATGTAATTTATTTATTCCATTTGGTATGTAATAAATAGATTAGTTGCATTTTTTATTGAAAATGTAATCTCCAAGAAGGCATAAAAGAGTTTAGGGGCTGTTTTGGAGGCCAAAAGGAAGAGTGAAGAAAGACATTCAAATCACATCACAAAAGGTTACTTGAAGCATTTGGATGCAAGATCAAGTGGGAGCTCAACTAACACAAAATTTTGTGTTCTTTGTCCCTTAGGTTGAGACCTTTTGACCCACTTGTTTCGGCTAACAAGTGTGGTCAAAATAGTTGGCTAATGTTGTGCACTTATTATTATGTTTGTCATGTTTGTATGGTTGTTTATTATTTTGTCATATGGATGCTTAAAAACCAACAAACTAAAAGACACACATAAAGATTAAAATTGTTTTAATATTGACATTAACTTGGTAAATTAAAATGGGTTTTATTAAAAGTTAATGGTCACAATTATAAAAATGGATTTTATAAAAGAACCTTGAAATATGGATTTCAAAATTCATTATGGTCCATAGTTTTTGACTAGAATATAAAAACTCAAACGACCCTTTTAAAACAAGTTAAAACGCCATCTTTTATACAACACTTAATTATTTGGGAACTCTTTGTAGGATAAAGGTCACCTAACTACTTTGAGGGAACTTATAAGTTAAGGTAAATTTATTGTACTTATGGGATAAAGGTCACCTAACCACTAGTATAAGATAAATTTACATGTGTGTATAAGTAGGACAACTTGATTTGGAAACCATGTGATTAGGGTCACCGAAGCATGATAACCAAAGGCGTTGATGGGATTAAACATGCCAACTTAATATAAGATATTAAACCGGTCCCATACCACTAGAAATTGTAAAAGTTGCAATTGTCAAACGTTGACTACCTTGTTAATTTAGATCATGGAATAAAGGTCACCTAACCATCATTTAAATGTAACGTTGGATTCTAGGTTTTAATTATTAATTGTCTATGAGACATAAAAAGGTATTAACAATTAAAATTTATATTTGATATCGAAAATACTAATAAAGAACTTTGTTAATCTTGTAGATGGCCGCTAACAATGCAATAACCCCAACCCAAACGTCCATAACTTTTCACTAAGATCCATCCTTGAAAAGGATCGTCTTAATCAAAATAACTTTGTGGATTGGTTTCGTAACTTGAGAATTGTTCTCAGGCACGAAAAGAAATCCTATATTTTAGACGATCCTATTCCTGATGAGCCTGAAGAAACTGATGTTGAAGCCTATAATGATTGGGTTAAATATGTCGAGGACTCCGTGCAAGTTAGTTGCATAATGCTAGCGAGTATGACTCCCGAACTCCAAAAGGAGTTCGAGCACCATGGGGCATACGACATGATTACCCAACTCAAGGAAATGTTCCAACAAAAGGCAAGGGCTGAACGCTTCGAAACGGTTCGAGCGCTTCATGCATGTCGCATGGATGATTCACAACCCGTCTCAACATATGTTCTTAAAATGAAAAGCTACATTGATCGCCTCGAAAGGCTTAATTGCCCCGTCTCAAATGAGTTAGCTACGGATATGATCCTTAACTCATTATCTAAGAGATTTGAAACTTTCGTGTTAAATTATAACATGAATGGATGGGACAAGACCGTTTCCGAGCTTCATGGGATGCTCAAAACGGCCGAGGCTAGTATGGGAGGAAAAGTTCAACCCGTTCTCATGATCAATGAAGGCGGAAAGAAAAGGGCTTACTCCGGACCCAAGGCAAATGTTGCTAAGGGAAAGGGTAACAACAAAGGGAATTACAAAGGCAAAGGAAAGGGAAAAATGGATACCCAAAAAGCGAAGAAGCAAAAGGTTGCTGTCAATGACCCATGCTTTGAGTGTGGGAGGTAGGACATTGGAAACGTAATTGTCCAACCTATCTCAAAGAGTTAAAAGCTAAGAGGGATGCAGGGCAAACCTCAGGTACAATATTTATGATATATATTGAGCTTAATACTGTTTTTTTCTTACATATGGGTATTGGATACCGGATGTGGAACTCATATTTGTAATATGTTACAGGGGTTCATAAGAAAGAAGCACATCAAGAAGGGAGACATTAGTCTCTTTATGGGCAATGGTGCATTGGTGCATGTTGAAGCCCAAGGAGACTATCTTTTGAAACTTCCAAATGGTTTGGAAATTGTATTGAACAATGTTTTGTATGCACCTAGTTTGACTAGGAGTATTATTTCTGTTTCCCGTTTAAGACATGTTGGATATGATTTTAATTTTGTTAACAATGATATCCATGTTTCTATGAATGATGTATTTTATTTTAAAGCTATGCCTTTAAATGGTATTTATGAATTGGTTCATGAAAACACCACACATGATAACTCAATGTACCAAGCTACCACCAAGAAACTTAAATTAGATTTAAGTGAAACCTATATTTGGCATTGTCGTCTTGGCCATATAAATAAGAATCGCATACTAACACTTCAAAAGAATGGTCTTTTGAAGACAAAATCAAATGATTCATTTAATGTATGTGAATCTTGTTTACAAGGCAAGATGACTAAAGCTCCTTTCAAAGGCACAAATGAAAGGGCAAAAGATTTATTAGGTATCATACATTCGGATGTATGTGGTCCTTTTAAGCCAATGACTAGGAATGGTGAAAGATACTTCATTACATTCACCGATGACTATAGTCGTTACGGTTATGTATACTTATTAAAACATAAGAGTGAAGCTTTTGAAACGTTCAAAATTTTCAAGAATGAAGTAGAAAACCAACTCAGTAAGACAATTAAAATTCTTCGTTCTGATAGAGGAGGTGAATACCTAAGTGATACTTTTCAAGATCATCTTAGAAGTTGTGGGATTGTCTCACAACTAACTCCACCTGGAACACCACAACATAATGGTGTGTCTGAAAGGAGGAATCGAACTCTATTAGATATGGTTCGTTCCATGATGAGCAAAAGCTCACTGCCTCTATCATTTTGGGGATATGCCATAATCTCTGCTGCCCGAATTTTAAATATGGCTCCCACCAAGAAAGTGGAGAAAACACCTTTTGAAATATGGCATGGAAGAGTTCCATCTTTATCATATTTAAAGGTATGGGGTTGTGAGGCTTATGTAAGACTTGATGCCTCAAACAAATTAGAGCCCCGATCCACTAAGTGTATCTTTGTAGGATATCCCAAAGATGATTTGGGATATTATTTCTACAATCCTAATGAGCAAAATGTATTTGTTGCTCGAAAGGCTGAGTTCTTGGAAACTAAATTCCTTATGGAAGGAACTAGTTCCAGAACAGTGGAACTTGAAGAAGATCAAGAACCACTGACAGATACACACTTGGATGACACTAGCATTCAACAAAAGGATGTTGAAGATGATCAAAGGGTTGATCAAGACACACAAAACGTTCGTAGATCTGGTAGAGCTACTTATCCACCTGAGAGATATGGATTTCTCGTGATGAATGCTACATGGTAGTTTCTGATGAACCTACCACCTACCATGATGCAATGTCCAAATCAGATTCGGACAAATGGCTAGAGGCCATGAACGCTGAGATGCAATCCATGTATGACAACCAAGTTTGGGAATTGGTTGTTGAACCTCCTAATTCCAAAGTAGTTGGAAGTAAGTGGGTGTTCAAATTGAAACACGATATGCATGGAAACTTGAGTACTTATAAAGCTAGACTTGTAGCAAAAGGTTTCACTCAAACTCGAGGGGTCGATTATGATGAAACTTTTTCGCCTGTGGCAATGCTAAAGTCTATTAGGATATTATTTGCCATAGCCGCACATTATGACTATGAGATATGGCAAATGGATGTCAAAACCGCTTTTCTAAATGGATATCTTGAGGAAGATGTCTATATGGATCAACCTGAAGGTTTTGTCGATCCAAAACATCCTAATAAAGTATGCAAGTTAAAGAAATCAATCTATGGGTTGAAACAAGCATCAAGAAGCTGGAATCGTCGTTTTGATGAAGAAGTCAAGAAATTTGGCTTCATCAAAAATGCCGATGAAGCTTGTGTGTATAAGAAGGCTAGTGGGAGCATCATTGCTTTTCTAGTATTATATGTCGATGACATTCTACTATTTGGAAATGACATTCCAACCTTGGAAGGTGTAAAAGCCTGGCTTGGAAGTTGCTTTCCATTAAGGATCTTGGTGAAGCCGCCTATATTTTGGGAATAAGGATCTATAGGGATAGATCAAGGCGCTTAATAGGTTTGAATCAAAGTGCATACATAGACAAAATCTTGAAAAGGTTCAAGATGGAAAACTCTAAGAAAGGTTTGGTACCTATTCAGAGAGGAACAATATTGAGCACTTCTCAATCTCCTAGCTCAAAAGTTGAGCAAGAGAGAATGAATGGAATCCCATATGCATCTGCTATAGGATCCATCATGTATGCTATGATATGCACGAGACCGGACGTGTCATGCACTTTAAGCATGACAAGTAGATACCAGCAAAATCCAGGAGATAGTCATTGGATGGCTGTCAAATATATATTGAAATATCTTAGAAATACTAAAGATATGTTCTTAATATATGGATCTGGTGAGGAGGAACTCGTTGTAAAGGGTTACACGGATGCGAGTTTCCAAACTGATCGAGATGATTCTCGATCACAATCGGGGTATATCTTCATTCTAAATGGAGGAGCTGTTTCTTGGAAAAGCTCAAAGCAAGATGTGGTTGCATTGTCCACTACAGAATCGGAATACATCGCCACTTCTTTGGCAGCACAAGAAGCTGCATGGTTGAAGAAATTCATTGCCGATCTAGGGGTTGTTCCTTCCATTCAAGAACCCCTAGAAATTCTTTGTGATAACGAGGGTGCGATTGCTCAAATCAAGGAACCTCGTGCACATCAAAAGACTAGGCACATTGAGCGGAGATTCAACTACATAAGGGATGAAGTTGAAAAGGGAAAGATATGTATTCACAAAGTTCACACTGATCAAAATGTTGCGGATCCACTCACGAAGCTCCTTGAAAGGCCCAAGCATGAGAAACATACTTGTGCCATGGGACTTCGATATTCTAGTGATTGGATTTGATCTATTTTATGTATTTGGATATTGGAACACTTGTATTTGATAACACTTTTATATGAATATTGGTATTATGCATTTAAATTGTGTTATGTTCCAATTTTGCATGTTTAAATCCATGAATAAGTTAATTATTCTAAATATCCGTAGTCGATCATATTTGTGGGAACAAATATGAATGTAAGATTATTATGAACTTGGATTGGTAGATATTCAAAAGGTTTTGAATATAGAGCAAAGTGTTGCTACCAAGGTTCATAGATATTTGTGGGATACAAGTATTGGACTGACCTGCAATCAAGCATTACTACATGGAATCTCTGTGATTGATCATAAGTAATCTTGAGTTAAAAGGCGAATATCATTGTATCCTCAGACCTGAGATACATATTGGGTCTTGATATTCACTGAATGTTATACTTTGACTTAGTTCTTCGCTGTTCTGAAACATGGCAGTACATAAGACTAAGGTCAGGTATGATATAAGGTGATTGTGAAAGACGTATGTAGTCGAGATGGAATTTGTCCCTCTTATTCGTTGAGAGTAAGATGTCTAAGGCCTGCTACAAAGTTGAATCAATAGAGAATGATCACTCTGTGTCTCTAGGATTTAACATGACATCTGTGACAAAAGGATAAATGATCGATTCACCTAAATCATTTCAAGTAAGGGACTTGAAGAGGATGATGTTATTGAATGGCACTTCGTCATACGTATCAGGGGTAGCAAACCGTTGTTAGGCGGTATTTGCTGCTTGCGTCAATCTTCTATGAATCTTGTGCAAGTGGGAGATTGTTGGAATTCGTCTGCCCAAGACACATATTAAATTGACGTGGCTAGTACGTGATGATCCAAGTCGGGTCATACCCAATAACAAGCTAGACAAACACTTATGATATTTATTTATATGATTTGATCTTTAAATAAAATATCAACACTTGAAACATTTAGAAAGTGGTTTTCTAAATAATTGCACTTGAGATATGTAAATAAATTATATGGATGATTTATTATGAGAGAGATGTGAATATGTTTATTTGGCAAAATAAACATTTATGTGTGTTGTATATAATATGTAATATGTTACATAAGATATGTAACAAGTTATATTGCATTTTATATACAAAATGTACTTATAATTGGTTTTATAAAAATTGATACAAAATGTTTGTACCAACCTCACATGAGGCCGGCCCCCCCCCATGTGCATTTGGTGTGTTGTTTGTTCAACATACACTTGTTCTTGTATAAACATGACAACACACCACATAGAGTGTATCACCAAGTCTTACATGCATTTTGTAAGACCACTTTCTCTCATAACTCTCCAACATACTCAACTAGCATTTTCTCTCTTTCTTTCTCCTCTCTTGATTTCGGCCAAAAGGGTAGAAAAGGGGAAGGCTTTTTCAAGTTTAATTCCTAGCACATTTGGGTGTTTGTTGATAGTTTGGGGTATACAAGCTTGAGGTTCTTCTAGGTTGAAGACTTGCCACTTCAAGATCATCATCTCCTTCATATCAACCTTCTCATTAGCTTGGAAGAAGGTAGTCTTCTAAAACACCCTATGGTTGTTGTTTTGATTGCATATTATTCATATACATGGATCCTTATTGTTTGGGTTTTCTTTAATAAGTTAAAACTTGGTTTTTAACCACATATAACACATTGAAATGGTTCAATATTCCGCTGCGTTTTTGATATTATATTGATAATATGACTTTGATAAAACCCAACAAGACCCAACAGTACCATTATTTACAAAAGAAGAAATACAATAAAAGTTCGATAACCCACTATGTTATCTAATGAAAAAGTGCCTAGGACTCAGTCACCGATCAATAAAAGTACATGGTCCTCCTTGACTGTGTCCTCGCACTAATGAAGGGAGTTAGTTTTCTTCGTCAAGAACCCAGACCCTTTTTGTCCGGATTCTTCCCGAATCATCTCGATATGCAAATTCTCCCCATCCTCCTTTACCCAAAAGCTCACTCAGTTGACTTGAATTATCTTGATGCCGCTTCTTATAGGAGGCATTAGATGATTCACCAACATTGTAGCTCTGAGATGTCGGTCTGAAATTGCTTCCACTTCTTCCAGCAAATCGATCATAATATGTACTGTGATATTCCGTAGGCTTAACAGATGACTTCACTTCATATGGATATGAGGATACCTTCTGTCAGAGTTCTCTGATCTCTTTCTTGAAGAAGGGTAATTTGAAGAAGTCGCATGATTAGACACTTGTCTGAAATGACATTCTCCAACTGATTTCTTCTCCGAATCTCTTGATCTTTGAGTAGATAAGGTATGCATGGGTAGTCTTTGAGAAGAACCAACAGAGTCTCTAATTGATTCCCTGTATTACTCTTTCATCATATCTTTTCCCTTCATTTTCTGAGAATTAATTCTCAGATTTCTCACATTAGGCCTGGATAGATTGTCTGAAGAATGATCATCATTACTTGAGTATATCCTAGTATTTGTATGTTCTGACCTCGATTGAGTTGATTCTCTATTTATTTCTTTACTTGGACACATGCTAGCAACATGACCCTTCTCGCGACATCTGAAGCAGGAGATTTTCTTGACATTTTTCTTCTTTTTGAATCTTCTGAGATTTTCTTCCGTAATGGGAATTCCATACTCAGTCATCTCTTCTATGCAAGAAAATCTTTCCAAAACTTCTTTCATGGTCTTCACAGGCTTTAATGGAGTAGACTTTGAGTGTCTCAAATATAATGTTTCATATTCTTCCAGGATAACTCTTCCACTTGTTGATGGCTCATCAACCCTGGAAGCTTCAGGAACCAAACGAGGAACATTTTTATGATCCTTGTCCCACTCATGACATACTTCATACATTTGACTGACACTCAAAGAATTTTGACTAAGATGTTTTACATGAAACACCAGTTGCAATTCCCTGTGCAGGTCCGACAAAGTTCACCTGAGCATCAGAAATCTTAACAAAGTCTGACAGAACACTACTATCTCCAGTGGCATTATTAGAACATCCAGTATCAATGTTCCATATGCGATCAGTCCTTTCTAATGAGACTGGGTGCTTTGTGATAGTTAAGTTCCTCACGAAGTTCACCAGACCCGATATTGTCTTTTGATATTCGACTTTGTTAGAACTGCTCACAACTATTAATTATTCAGGGTTTGTGAATGGTCTAATGTCATCACATTATGGAATCTCTGATTCTGAATCTGATGACACATCTGAACTAATCTCAGCCAGGTAGGCATTGTCGGCTTCTTCAACAATGGAACCCCAGTCATATGAACCTTCTTGTTGTTGAACCACCAAAGCTCTTGACCCACTTTGGCTATTAGAGTTTGGACTTTCAACCTTGGAACCTTGATAACTGTTTTGTTGAGATGAGTTGTTGACATTCGAGCTTGACCCTTGAAAATATCTTCGTTGTGGAGTACCTGGAGGAGTTGTTGTTCCGCCTTGGTTGAAGTTTTGACGAGTCAGAATAGACCTATCATCCTTCTTAGGTCTCTGGCATTCCCTAGCAAAATGTCCAAAGCCCTCGCAATTGTAACACTTTACTTTTGACTTATCAAAGCCAAGCTTGGAACCCACAGCCTTCCGCCATGTTCTTGATAGGAACCTTTTAGCCCGAAGAGTCAGCATGACCATTTACCATTGCAAATCAATCTCTAATGAGTCCAAAGGATCAATTTGTTCGTAGTCTTCATCAATAAGACTAGGATCTTGAACCTTTCCTTGGATAAACTATTCATACGATGTCACGAATGACGCAAGAACGGATAAGTGACTTTCCACACATTTGACACTTATAGGCACGGTGGAACTAGCACTGGAGGTAGGATATCCACGGTTGCCTAGATTGTCGCTCTGACTTGAAACAAGACATATGTTCCCCTCAGAATCAAATGAGATTTTCTGTAAGTCAACATCTTCACTTAGGAAGGCACTTGTGCTTCCACTAGAAGAACCTTGACCCACATTGATCGTAGGCCTACCGTAATAAAGCTCGGGAATCTGAGCATTATTATATCCTGCTTCCCTCCTCTTTAGTTTCATTTCTTGTCCCCGAAACTTAGCAACTATCTGAGTCAAGGACATGTCAGAGAAATCTGCTTTCTCCTGCAAAGTAGTAATATAATTACTCCACTTTTCCGGCAAGGAGCTCAAAAATTTCTCGACTTTTTCCTCCTCGGAGTAGGTAACCTCAAATGCTTGCAACTCTTCTAACAAATGATAATACCTTGTAATTAGTTGATCTAAGTTTTCATTTCTTAACCCATTAAATACATTATACTAATGCTTTAAAAGGTCTCTACGATTCT
>CM067168.1:81475352-81625352 GCA_034093135.1 Erigeron breviscapus
GGGAATGCCAGAGACCTAGAAATACTGATAAGGCTAGTGTGACTTATCAAGATTTCTATAATGGTGGAGTAGCACAAAATGCTTCCAACATATGGCAACAAAGAAACTATCCGATTACTCATGATGAAAATTCAAAAGGGTTGATGGTTCATCATACAATGAGAAACAATGATCAGACATTTGTGTCTAATGCCTTTTTGGCGGAGACTGATAATGTGGGGTCTAGTGTTGATAATCCTGATAGTGATGTTGCAGAGTGTGTCAACAAAGTAGAAGCCAAGACATCTGATATCTCGGCGGAAGTAGACATAGATGGTCTGGTTAGCTTCATGGCAAAAATGAATATTCCCGATGAGCAACATGACCTATTGAAAAGGGCCATTAGTATATGGTATGTCGATAGTGGTTGTTCAAGACATATGACAGGAGTTAAATCATTACTGTCAAACTTTGTTGAAATATTGGGAGCTTATGTAAGCTTTGCTGGTCCCAAGGGTGGCTCAATTACCGGAGTTGGTGATGTCACAAATGGGAAAATCAAGCTTGAAAGGGTGAATTATATTGAACAGTTGAATCACAATCTAATGAGTGTGTTAGGTCCAGATTTACTGGACTCGCTCCAGACTCGACTACTGGAGCCTTACTGAAGATCTGTCCAGAAATGATAATTACTGGACTTACTCCAGACTTGGAATCTGGAGTCCCTCTGAAGATTTGTTCAGAAATAATGGAAGACTAGTGAGCAAAATACTTGTATAGGAAATCTGGAGACATCCTCCAGATTAGCTCACTGGACTTCACCCCAGTCCAGATCTATTCTACTGAAGACATTCTTACTGAAGTCAAAGACTGAAGTCAGAATAAAGAAGACTGACAAATGGCGGAGTCCACTGGAAGTCTTACCAGATCTGAACACTGGAGGATTGTCAGTGTTCTAGACCTTACAAGTCTGAACACTCATATCGAGGAATTGACTTTTTGCCTTTACACACTTTCCAAAGGACATTCCACTTGTTCTTTACCAAAGTGCTTACGTGTGTAAAGGTGGTTGGTTAAAAGGATTATTGTCATATTGATGTGACTTTATCCTTGTACCTTAACCAATGCATTTAATGATCTTGTCGGTTCATTAAATGCATGCAACCATATTTGTACGGCACAAATTCACTGGTGAATTTGTTTGCCTATAAATACAAAGTCATTTCTTCGTTAAAATTACTTTTAGCATTAAAGGTGAATTTGTCTAAATACTCTCGATCTTAAACAGGGATACTTCACAACTTTAAGTATCTCGATCTAAAAGAGTTATTTGGCAAATATAGATCATTTGTAATTCATAGGTTGTTAGGATACTTACATACTTGTATTATCTTGATTCTGCACAACCTTGTATTTTATTTAACATCATAAATAAAATACACTTGAAAAATATTACATTGTGTTCCACCTTTACTTTATTGCTTTTAGTCTTGTATTACTTTGTTTATATACTTGCATTTATATTCAAGTAATACTAGTCCAATCTAGTGCTTATTAGACTTGTTGTATTTTACACTTCTGAGTTAACCATCTAGAGAGTTTGGGACTTTACAATTGGTATCAGAGCAGAAGGCTAAACATTGCCTAGATCTGTTTCTTTGATGGCCAACTCAGAAAATACTCAAGGAAATCTTAATTTTGGTCCTGATCCTAATGCTAATATTAATGATCAAAATAATGAACCACCTCCTCCTCCTACTCCTGCTTCTCCACATGTGCATGTGCACTATTCAAATAATCCTGTTCCAAAATTCAGTGGGAATAGCGATGAATTTGGTACGTGGAAGGCTAGGATGATATTGCATATCACTGGCATTGAGAGAAACATGATGAAAATTTTAAATGAAGGACCTTATGTCCCCACATCACCTCTCAATGCTCTTCTTGATCTTACTGGTTCTAGAAGAGGTCGGGAAAAGAGGGAGGAACATTGGTCTGAAGAGGAGAGGAGATTGGTAAATCTAGATACCCTTCTCAAAAACATGATCCTCAGGGCTGTTCCTGAAACCCTAATTCCCACACTAGTTCTTTTTCCCAGTGCTAAAACCATGTGGGATGAACTTTTGAACCAGCATGAAGGAGGAGATGACACCATTGTCACCAGAAAAGTCTCCTTAAACAAGAGGTATGAGTCATTTTTTGCTCAACCAAATGAGTCTCTCACTGTTACTTACACCAGATTTATGAGTATCATAAACCAATTGAGAGGTCTCAGGGTTGAAAAAGACAAGGATATACTTCTGGAGAAATTTTGTGATATTCTGCCCACCAAATGGTCTCACATGATCCTGGTCTTACGACAAGGTAAAACTCTGCATACACACACTCTTTCAACTTTATATGGAGCTTTCAGGTACACTGAAGAAAATCAAGCTCAGAGAGTTGTGGCAGAACAAGATGCCTATAACCATGCCTCCAGTAGTTCAAATGTGGTTAGTCATACTGAACCACAAGGTACATCACTGATATCTTCTGAGAATGTATTTTCTATGAAGAAGATGGTGTCTGAACTCATTGAATCTGGAGAATCCAGTCAAATCTCTCCAGACTGTGATGAAGCTGAAGATGATGACCTGGTTGCTATGATTGCTAAAACGTTTAACCGTTTCAAAGCAAGAGCAAATAGGCCATTTGGACAATTTGCATCCAGTTCTTCAACTGATAAGACCAATTTGACATGCTTTAAGTGTGGTAAAAAGGGTCATTTCATGAAAGATTGCAGGTCCAGTCAGTTTGTATCCCAGCCTGGTCCATTTAATTCAAATAAAAAGTCTGATGATAGCTATAAATTGAAATATAAAAAGCTTAAGGCTCAGATTGCTCCCATGGCATAACAAATGGAAAATAATAATAAGTGCATGATCGCAACAACTGAGGAGAAATGGGTTCCTTATGATGATTCATCTGCTGATGAAGAAGAAGAAAGAGATTGCTGTTACATGGCTCTGGCAGACGAAGAGCACCTGGTGAAGGAAGATGTCACATCTGGATGATGGGTGGACATTGTTATCAAGAAGGTTAGTGATTATGATACTGCAACTGACCAAGAATTAAAATTGGACATTGCTGAAACTCTTAATTCTGATTTAATATTTGTTGAAACTGTTAGATCTGACTGTGTAAATGGTCTAGAAACAGATTTTTCTGAAATAACTGTTTTAAAATCAAAATTGAAGGAACTTCAAGACATTGAACTGGCATTTCAAGCCCAGGTTCTGGTAACTGAACAATTGATTCAAGAAAAACAAGATCTTGAAGTCATTTTAGAGAAAGAAAAACTGGTTATTAAATCATGGCTTGAAACCAGAAAGCCATATGATGCAGGAGTAAATCAATTTCCCACACAAAAACGTGCTTATTTAGATGGAAATACTCATGTTGCATCATTAATCCCAGTAATTGACCGTTTACCAGAGGGATTCAGGCCCGTTACTGTTTATGATGAGCCTGTAACTCCCAAGGCCAATATTTTCCCAGTTCAATCCCCAGAGGTTAAGACTGGAGCATTCCAGATGACTGCTCCAGTTAAAAAGGTTAATCGGAATAAACCTTTGCCTCAGACCAATCCCCTACCTAAGCCTAGAACTGGAAAGGCTCAGGTTTCATCTGATGAAAACATTTTGTCAAGGTTAGAGAGCCAGTTTCAACTACCGACTCGTCAATTTCAAAGTTTTAATGCAAGATTAAACTTTATTGAGGGTACTTCATCTGGCCCTAGACAAAATACCAAACCTTTTGCAAAGAAAGATAAATTTATTTCTCCAGTTCAGAAAAAGAAAAAGGTTTCAAAACTATCAACCCAGTGGTCTTTTCAACTAAGACTACTGTTGAAGAAAGTGAACTCAACCAGATTGCTCCAGGGACCTATAAGGGAGGATCCAGTGAACCCATCAGTCGATGGGTTCCCAAATCTAACTGATAATATCTGGTGGATGTGCAGGGCGATCGAAAGAAATATATCTGGTATCTTGACAGTGCAGCTGGCAGGACGATGACCGGATGTAAGACCCTGCTGGAGGAGTTCACCATTTTTGATGGACCCTCCATTACTTTTGGAAATGATGGTTGTGGAAAGACTGAGGGATATGGTGTTCTGAACAATGGACAAGTCATGTTCAGACGAGTTGCATTTGTGAATGGTTTGAAAAATAACCTGATCAGTGTAAGTCAACTGTGTGATGATGGCTATCAAGTTCTATTCAATATTGCGCAGGGTATCGTATTCAACAAGGACTGGAAGGTAGTATTGATTGCTCCCAGAAAAGGAAATGTGTACGTGATGGATATGGAAAGCTCTCCTTCAGAGCAGTGTTTCTATACTCAAGCTGATGAAGACACAAAATGGTTATGGCACAAAAGGTTATCCCATTTAAATTTCAAAAATATTAATAAGTTGTCTAGAAAACAACTTGCAGATAGGATACCTTCAGTTTCCTTCAAAAAGGAAAGGCCATGTCCAGGATGTGAGATGGGTAAGCAGAAACGTACCAGTTTCAAGACCAGACAGAATTTTAGCATATCTGAACCTCTTCATATGCTTCATATGGACCTCTTCGGTCCAGTGAATGTTCAGACTCGTGCTGGAAAAAGATACACCCTGGTGATCGTAGATGAATTCTCCAGATATTGTTGGGTGATCTTTCTAAGGTCTAAAAGTGAAGCTGCTGCTGAAATCATCAGTCTTATCAAGCAAATTGAGCTCAAGTATAGTCGAAAGGTGTGTCAGTTAAGAAGTGACAATGGAACAGAATTCCAGAATGCAACTCTGGAGTCATTCTGTACTGACACTGGCATCTCCCAGAATTTATCATCAGCCCGCTCTCCAGAACAGAATGGAGTGGTGGAAAGGAAGAATCGAACGCTGATAGAAGCTGCCAGGAGTATGCTTGCTGAATCTGGTCTGTCTACCAGTTTCTAGGCGGAAGCAATTGCTACTGCTTGCCACACCCAGAACCGATCAGTGTACATCAAAAGACACAAAAAGACAGCCTATGAAGTCTTAAGAAATAGAAAACCAAATATTGGTTATTTTTACGTTTTTGGATGTCCAGTTTACATCCTGAATGACTCCAGTCAGTTAGGCAAATTTGATGCCAAAGCTGATGAAGGGTATTTCTTAGGATATTCAGCCATTCGCAAGGCCTTCAGAGTCTACAACAAGAGACTGGAGAAGGTCCATGAGTCAATTCATGTCACATTTGATGAATCAAATGCTGCAATCAATAAACAGCCAATCCTTGATACTCCCCCAGTAACTCCAATTGTCTTCTGTGAATCTGATCCTATCAACTACAATAAAGAAGATTCAGAAGACACAATTTCCAGTCATCCTGATCTGGAACCTGTTCAGAAAAAGAAACTCTCCAGTAGTACTCCATTCTATCCTTCTATTATTTTCAAGCTACCCTCTGAAATTAATATTGGATCAGATGTTCGTACTACACCCCCAGTATCAGTCCCAGTTGAAACTGAACCAGTACTTCAAGAAATGCCTTCAATGGAAGAATTTCATGATGCAAATCGTGATTTAAATGACTCAGATGAAGATGCTGAAGTAGTCTGGGAAGATCCTCCTCCTGAAGCAACACCAGAGGAGACTCAACTGAATTCTTGCACTGATATTGTTGTCAGTAACAATCCTGGTCAGTACTCCAGATGGACAAAAGCTCATCCTATCGATCAGATCATAGGTGACTCCGGTAGAGGAGTTCAGACCAGAAGAGCCTCCAGTGATCAATGCTTATATGTCAGTTTCTTATCACTGACAGAACCAAAGAAGATTGACGAGGCTATGGAAGATCCAAGCTGGGTGACTGCTATGCAAGAAGAGCTTCACCAGTTTGAAAGGAACAAGGTTTGGTACCTGGTTCCTTTCCCAGTTGGAAAGAAAAAACCAATTGGAACCAGATGGGTCTTCAGGAACAAGGTAGATGAAGATGGCCACGTAATCAGAAACAAGGCCAGACTGGTAGCACAAGGGTACTGCCAGTCAGATGTTGATTTTGATGAATCATTTGCTCCAGTGGCTAGACTTGAAGCGATCAGAATATTTTTAGCATTTGCTGCTCATCATCAGTTCAAGGTCTACCAGATGGATGTAAAGAGTGCATTTTTGAATGGAAAACTCGAAGAAGAAGTTTATGTCAGACAACCACCAGGTTTCGTTGATGAAAAGCATCCACATTGGGTATATCGTCTGGACAAAGCGCTTTATGGCCTCAGACAATCCCCACGTGCCTGGTATGATACTCTGACTAAACATTTATTGAAAAATAGTTTCAAAAGAGGTGCAATTGACAATACCTTATTTATTCTTCATGAAAAAGGTAATCTGTTAATGGTACAAATTTATGTTGATGATATTATTTTTGGCTCTACTGATGATAAAATGTGAAAGAAATTTTCAAAAATAATGTCAACTGAATATGAAATGAGTTTGATGGGTGAATTAATGTATTTTCTTGGACTCCAGATTAAACAGACCAGAGATGGTATTTTTATTAATCAGGAAAAATATGTTATAGATCTTTTAAAGAAATATGATATGAACTCTTCACCATCTAAACCCACTCCAATTTCTGCACCATTAACACTGGACTCAGATCCAGATGGTAAACCAGTGAACACCACTGTCTATAGAGGCATGGTTGGTTCACTGATGTATTTAACTGCCAGTAGACTAGATATTATGTTTTCAACATGTTTATGTGCCAGATATCAGTCTAATCCAAAAGACTCTCATATGCTTGCTGTAAAGCGCATACTGAAGTACCTTAAGGGTGTCCCCAGTTTGGGTCTTTGGTATCCCAAAGGCTCAGGCATGGATCTAATGGGTTATTCAGATTCAGATCATGCAGGTTGTAAGATAGACAGGAAATCCACTACTGGTGGATGTCATTTCCTTGGTGGCAAACTGGTCAGCTGGACCAGTAAAAAGCAAACTTCAGTTTCATTGTCCACTGCTGAAGCTGAATACGTGTCTGCAGCCTGTTGTTGTGCTCAGATACTCTGGATGAAGAACCAGTTGCTTGATTATGGTATTAAGTATTCAAAGACTCCAATCTTTTGTGATAATACCAGTGCCATTGCTATCTCGAACAATCCAGTCATGCACTAAAAAACAAAGCACATTGATCTCAGGTATCACTTCATTCGTGATAATATTGTGAAAGGCAACATTGAACTCCATTTTATTCCCACTGACAAACAACTCGCTGACATTTTTATTAAACCACTGGATGTCAAAACTTTTGAATATCTTGTTGGTGAGTTGGGAATGTTAAACCCTTAAATCTGGAACCTTGGTATTGAACGTCGTTGTGTACTACCGGGGATCTTTGATTTAAAGATTTATGAGTCTATGACTGCTTAGATATCGAACGCCATTGTGTACTATCTTTGCATTAATAGATTTCTGGATCAACATTCCTAGGGGGAGACTTGAAAGATATTTTTGTTCTTAAAAATGTTTTAAGTTCAGGGGGAATTTATTAATTTATTTTCTCACTGACAAACAACTCGCTGACATTTTTATTAAACCACTGGATGTCAAAACTTTTGAATATCTTGTTGGTGAGTTGGGAATGTTAAACCCTTAAATCTGGAACCTTGGTATTGAACGTCGTTGTGTACTACCGGGGATCTTTGATTTAAAGATTTATGAGTCTATGACTGCTTAGATATCGAACGCCATTGTATACTATCTTTGCATTAATAGATTTCTGGATCAACATTCTAGGGGGAAGACTTGAAAGATATTTTTGTTCTTAAAAATGTTTTAAGTTCAGGGGGAATTTATTAATTTATTTTCTCACTGGACAAAATTTTCCAGAAAATATTACTGGTACCTTGTAAATGTGTCCCTCTCACTGATAATTAGATAGGTTGAAGTGCATGTTTGAGGTGACTTTTGTCTCCTTGTAAATGTGTCCCTCTCATTTGTCTGTATTAGTTGACGTGCATGTTTGAGGTTACCAGTCTCTTTCAAATGGTTTTCACTGGTACTTTACTGGAGTATCCCTCCAGTGTACCATCAGTGCATGCTTCACTGGACTAATCCACCAGTGATACTGGAGTGTCCAGTCAACCTCCAGATGCATTGATATGTCAGTCATAATATTTTTTAATACTTGGTCATTGTGCGTGCCACGTATGCAAAATCTTTTGAAAAGATATTCATCTTGATATTTATCTTATTATCCTACGTGGCATGTAAATTTTTCAAAGAAATGATGGTATTTTTACCTTAGGAAGACAAAAAGTGCAACTTGATACTGTTTGTGGGCTGTAAACCGTCACACATTTATGTGTGATGTGATGTAATTAATGCGGATCTCAAAACCCGATCAAAATTATATTTGATAATTTCAAATTAACCGTTTGAGTTCCACATTCTCTCTCCTATATATAACCACTTTCACTTTCATAAGCATTTATTTCGAACATATTTACTCCCAAATTCTTCAAATTCCTTCATTAACTCCATTTTTCATTCAATTCACAATCATAAATCTCTTTCACATTTAATTCATCAAATCTTCATCAAAACCCTAACTCTTCAATTTCATCTTCATATATCTATCATATTCAATGGCACCAAGACAATCCAATTCACCCAAAAATCTGCTCTCCGCCGAATATGCTCCTGTTCCAAATGTTGTTAAGGCACCTCATATTACTCTTGAGGCTAAGGCCATAAGAATTAATATGAACAATTGGTTGGCTAGACTCACTAGCACCACTCATTCTCCCACTTCTCTCATCGGACGACTGAATGCCTTTTTCCTCAGTTGTCCACTCTATGGTGCTCTCACACGTAATCCGGGTAAAATGTATCATGATTATTTGTGTGAATTCTGGTATTCTGCTGTGTATGCTGAAAACACTAAAACTATCAACTACACATTGCAACAAGGCACCAGGTCTTTCACTCTCACTGTTGATTCTCTCAGAGATGTTCTTCAATTAAATTATTTGGCTGAGAATGAGATGGCAATTCCTCTCCCTACTGGTATAAATTTCAGGGATGTGTGCAGATTGATGGGGCACACTGAAATATTGGATGAACATGGCCAGTTATTAAGAAAAGGCACAATTTACATGAGTAAGCTAACAGACTCATGGAGATACTTTTTCACTCACCTTGTTGAGTGTTTAGGTGGCAGTTCTGGAGGATTAGATCAGATCAATCAAATGCAACTCCAGATTGCCTACTGTCTTTGGTTTGGCTATAGAGTCGATTTCGCCCAGATCTTCTTTGATGATCTGGTGGACCGTCTAAAGGTGAAAGGTAGAAAACCACACATTCCATACATTCGTTTTCTTTCACTTGTATTTTTAAGAGCCCTGTGTGCTGAGTATGATTATGAAACAAATCATTTCTCTATGTGTGAATATCTGAGGTAATTAAGTTCCTTAAAATCAAGGGCATGTAAGGTTGAAATTCCTGCAAATATGTTGAGTAATTTTGGAAATGATGCACCTGAAGAGCAAGAAGAGGCTCCAGGTAGGGGTCAGATTGTTGTAAGACCCACTGGAGTCATTGATGTTGAAAATGTGCAACCAGTAACCCAGGTGGCTCCTGTCACTGGACCTAGAACTGCCAGACGTTTCAGAAGAGGTGGAGTTCAGGTCAATCCGAATAGAGCTGAAACAAGCCATCCTGGTGATATTATGAACATAGATGGGTCTCCTATTTTTGAGGAAGAAAATGTTGTTCAGATTGATGAGCAAGAAAATGTTGAGCAAGAAGAAAACATTGTACAAGATGCTGAGCAGGTTGGGCAGGTGACTGATGAACAGGTAGAAAATGTTGCTCAGAATGTTGAGCAGGCTGGTCAATTGGACTTGAATGTAGAAGTTGGTGAACAGGCTGGTGATCAGGCTGGTAATGAAACAGTTGGTGAAACATTTGTCTGGGATGAGGCTGATTCACCCATGTCAGAAGGTAATATCTTTGATACTGACATGAGTTTTCTGGGTGAAGAAGTAGAAATTGTGGTTTCTTCTGTTATTGCTTCTGTCACCCAACCACTTACTGAAATGCCACCTCCACCACCAGAATATGAAATGCCACCACCACCAGAATCCATTACTGCACCACCACCACCACCACCTTCAATTCCACAAACAACTCCTTATTTCAATCCTCCTACACTTCAAATTTCTCAAACTCAACCACCACCACTTGAAACTCCAATCGACTTTCCTGAACAACGTGTGCTGGACTCAACAGTTGTAACTGCTGAAACTTCCTCTGAAGAGGTCTGGGCACAAGTACCTTTCATGACCAGAATGACTTCAAATCTTGAACCTCCCAGTGGTCCCTCCTCTTCTTCTTCATCCGAGGTCCAAGACCTTTTAAATAAGGTGGCGGACCTGGAGAGATCACTCCAGTCTTCATCACAGGTTGTTTCTGACTTCAAATCTTTATTATCGAATAATCTTTCATCAGAAATGAATCTGTTTGCTGGTAATGAGAAGCTGGTATTTGAGAAGTTAAATGAGCTGGTACTGGCCACCAATAACAATTCTGAAAATCTCAAAGTGGCAGTCCAGGGATTAGAAGCAAGGCTGGTTAGTTCTGTTCAGACTGCAGTAAAAGGTGAACTTGTTCAACCACTGGCAGGTCTAACAGATGAAGTTCAGGAGTTGACAACCAGGATAAGTATTTTGGAGGGTAGGCCAACACTGGATCAGAATGCTGTTGTTAGCACTATCAGTGATGAGGTTGCTAAGAAGTTCAGACATGGAATGTTAAAAGAAATTTCTGAAGAGATTTCTGGGTCTGTTCTCAGAACAATTCAGGATGGGTTGTTGCCACAAGTTGTGAAGATGATAGAAAATGAAATGCCAAAGCACTTGTCTTCAGAAATTGAATTTATCAAGAAGGAAGTGACGAAGCTAAGGCATACTGTGAACATCACAACTCCAACTGCTGGAAGAACTTTTGGTGAGACAGACAGATATATGATTGAACAATTATGGAATGCCCACAAGTCTCAAACTGGTGGACATTCCAAGGGGGAAAAGTCGTCTGTTCCAGAAGGTTTGGTAAAGAAAAAGAAAGAAGTGGTTGCCAGTGCAATTGAAAAGGCCTTTGCTACTGAAAGCATTGTGCAACAAGAAAGAGTGACTGGTACTGATGCCAGTGCACAAGAAGCACAAAGGGCACTTGGCACTGAAGCCATTGTGCAGGTTGAAGAAGTTGCTGATACTGATGCTAGTGAGCCCCAGTTTGAAGCATTCCCAGATATCATAACTACTCAAAAGTCAGTAAAAAGAAAGCAACATGTGATATCTGGAGAAGAAACTGAGATTTCCGGAAGTTCATCAGAGTTTCCCGCTGCTGATGATGACACCTCGAAGAGGCTGGAGCAAGAATGCATTATGATAGAAATATTCAAGAAAAATCAAAGAGATGAACTGCTGGCCCACAAAAGGGAGATGGCAAATATGGGGATTCTGGATTCATACAATGATGGCAGGTTGGGCATACTTATTGATGTGTACAAAAAGATGAAGGATGACCCTAGAGTTCATCAATGTCTGGATGCATTAGATGATGTTCACATTCGCTCCAGATACTCTAAAGAAGAACAAGTTTATGATGCAGTTACGTATGGTGTCAGTGTAGTGGAACTGATCAGACAGAGAACGGAGGAACTGGTGAACCTTCAGAAGAAGATAAGGAAGAATGCTGGTGCTCTGGAGATAGAGTACAGAAAGAAGATGAAAGGCTTGCCAAAACTTACTGCCAAACAGCTCAAAGCAATTAAAGATGCAGATCTGAGCACATTCATTCCTTTGGATACTTCACTCAAAATTAATCGTGAACAACTCCAGTCTGCCATGGAACAGCAGAAAGTATCCAAGGAAACTGAACATATGATCCAGATGGCTAAGCAGAAAGCCAAGTATGAAGATATGTTGAAATTCAGGGCTGATGCCAGAAGGATCATAGGTGCAGAGATTAAACTCGCTGAAAATCATGAAGGCATGACCAGATTTAATATAAAGTTGACCAGAGAGGGTAACTTTACTGATGAAAGGAAGAATGCATCAGTCCAAGCTTTTGGATGGACTGAACTGAAGGAGATAGGATTAACTTTCAAAGGAAAAACTGATTTATCTCCTGATGTCAAGGCATTTATGAAAAGGATTGAAAAGGTTTGGAGAAGAATACAACAGATGGAAGCTGTTCTGGGTATGAGACCACCAGTTTCTGTTCCATCCTCTCCATCACCAAAGAGAAAGGCTTCTGAAGATGCTCCTGGACAGACGTCGAAAAGAAGGGCCTAACTCTTGTATCATTTGCTTGTAATTTGTATTTAAATTCTCAAAATTGTAACTTATTTTCTGTTGATGGTTGTAAATATAGTTGCATATTTTGATTCACAAAGTAAATGATCAAATTTAGTCTAAGTTAGAATTAAAAGATGAAACTGGAACACTGATGATCTATAAAGTGTTTCCTAATAACCATAAATTTTTAGACTAAGTCAAAACAAGTGTTTTTCAAGCATACAAAGTTGTATAGATATAAGCTTGAAAAACCTTGCATTATTTCTAAACAAATAGGGGAATTTGTTAGGTCCAGATTTACTGGACTCGCTCCAGACTCGACTACTGGAGCCTTACTGAAGATCTGTCCAGAAATGATAATTACTGGACTTACTCCAGACTTGGAATCTGGAGTCCCTCTGAAGATTTGTTCAGAAATAATGGAAGACCAGTGAGCAAAATACTTGTATAGGAAATCTGGAGACATCCTCCAGATTAGCTCACTGGACTTCACCCAGTCCAGATCTATTCTACTAAAGACATTCTTACTGAAGTCAGAATAAAGAAGACTGACAAATGGCGGAGTCCACTGGAAGTCTTACCAGATCTGAACACTGGAGGATTGTCAGTGTTCTAGACCTTACAAGTCTGAACACTGATATCAAGGAATTGACTTTTTGCCTTTACACACTTTCAAAGGAAAAACTGATTTATCTCCTGATGTCAAGGCATTTATGAAAAGGATTGAAAAGGTTTGGAGAAGAATACAACAGATGGAAGCTGTTCTGGGTATGAGACCACCAGTTTCTGTTCCATCCTCTCCATCACCAAAGAGAAAGGCTTCTGAAGATGCTCCTGGACAGACGTCGAAAAGAAGGGCCTAACTCTTGTATCATTTGCTTGTAATTTGTATTTAAATTCTCAAAATTGTAACTTATTTTCTGTTGATGGTTGTAAATATAGTTGCATATTTTGATTCACAAAGTAAATGATCAAATTTAGTCTAAGTTAGAATTAAAAGATGAAACTGGAACACTGATGATCTATAAAGTGTTTCCTAATAACCATAAATTTTTAGACTAAGTCAAAACAAGTGTTTTTCAAGCATACAAAGTTGTATAGATATAAGCTTGAAAAACCTTGCATTATTTCTAAACAAATAGGGGAATTTGTTAGGTCCAGATTTACTGGACTCGCTCCAGACTCGACTACTGGAGCCTTACTGAAGATCTGTCCAGAAATGATAATTACTGGACTTACTCCAGACTTGGAATCTGGAGTCCCTCTGAAGATTTGTTCAGAAATAATGGAAGACCAGTGAGCAAAATACTTGTATAGGAAATCTGGAGACATCCTCCAGATTAGCTCACTGGACTTCACCCAGTCCAGATCTATTCTACTAAAGACATTCTTACTGAAGTCAGAATAAAGAAGACTGACAAATGGCGGAGTCCACTGGAAGTCTTACCAGATCTGAACACTGGAGGATTGTCAGTGTTCTAGACCTTACAAGTCTGAACACTGATATCAAGGAATTGACTTTTTGCCTTTACACACTTTCCAAAGGACATTCCACTTGTTCTTTACCAAAGTGCTTACGTGTGTAAAGGTGGTTGGTTAAAAGGATTATTGTCATATTGATGTGACTTTATCCTTGTACCTTAACCAATGCATTTAATGATCTTGTCGGTTCATTAAATACATGCAACCATATTTGTACGGCACAAATTCACTGGTGAATTTGTTTGCCTATAAATACAAAGTCATTTCTTCGTTAAAATTACTTTTAGCATTAAAGGTGAATTTGTCTAAATACTCTCGATCTTAAACAGGGATACTTCACAACTTTAAGTATCTCGATCTAAAAGAGTTATTTGGCAAATATAGATCATTTGTAATTCATAGGTTGTTAGGATACTTACATACTTGTATTATCTTGATTCCGCACAACCTTGTATTTTATTTAACATCATAAATAAAATACACTTGAAAAATATTACATTGTGTTCCACCTTTACTTTATTGCTTTTAGTCTTGTATTACTTTGTTTATATACTTGCATTTATATTCAAGTAATACTAGTCCAATCTAGTGATTATTAGACTTGTTGTATTTTACACTTCTGAGTTAACCATCTAGAGAGTTTGGGACTTTACAGAGTGTGTCTCAGATTTGTGACAAAGGGAATCCTGTTCATTTCACCAAGGAGGAAGGACTTATCCTAAAACCTGGATATGTGATTCCTGAAGAGTAGATTCTGTTGAGGGCTCCAAGGAAAAGAGATATATATGCAATGGCATTGGGTATCTCTAATCCAGAGATTGAGACCACATGTCTTTTGTCTCAAGCCTCTAAATCAAACTCTTTACTTTGGCATAGAAAAATGGCTCATCTTCATTTTAGAAAAATGAATTTCATCACCAAAAATGGGTTGGTGGAAGGTGTTCCATTGAAGAGATATGGTAGTGAGGATAAATGTGTTCCATGCAAAAAGGGCAAACAACACAAAATTAATCACAAGTCCAAGTCTCTGAATTCTACTGCCGCTCCTTTTGAGCTTCTTCACATGGACTTATTTGGACCGGTGAATGTGAGAAGTATCAGAGGAAAGTATTACTGTTTAGTTGTCACGGATGATTTTTCAAGATTCTCATGGGTGTTCTTCCTTACTTTAAGGATGAGACATATCAAATACTCGTGCATTTCTTTGCAAAAGTGGAAAAGGTCTACAACACGAGAATTAAGAGAATTCGTAGTGACAATGGAACAGAGTTCAAGAATAGGATGATGGAGTTCTATTGCCTCCGCAAGGGCATTGAGCAGCAATTTAGTGCTCCGTATCAACCTCAGCAAAATGGTGTTGCTGAGCGGAAGAATAGAACACTAATTGAAGCTGCGAGAACAATGTTGGCTGACTCTAAACTCCCCACCATATTCTGGGGTGAAGCTATAAACACTGCCTGCTATGTACTCAACAGAGTTCTGACAGTGAAACGGTTTAACAAGACGTGTTATGAGCTGTTACACATCAGAAAACCTAGTTTGGGTCACTTGCAACCATTTGGTGTACCATGTACCTTCCTAAAGGTTCAGCCAAACTTAGCGAAGTTTGATGAAAAAGTGCATGAAGGATATTTTCTTGGATATGTTCCAGGAACACCAAATCGTCGTGTTTATAACAAAGTAACGGGTAAGTTCGACATTGCATACAATGTTGAGATTACCAGTTGATCACCCGGCATTCATTCAGGTCCTGAGAAAATGTTCAATTATGAAGATATTTTCAATTCTCTTAATCCCTCTATGATAGAATTGCATAACTCAAATGATATTGTGGTGGTCCGTGATGATGATATCTTTGCATCACCATCTTACGGAGGACCTATATCTAGTGCAGTCTCTGAGGATAGAAGAGGACATCAGGACTCTGAACAAGAAGTTATCTCAAGAAGATCTGATGAACCAATGGGTCCAGATACCTCGGTTAGGAATACTTCTGGACACGTTGTGACAGAGGAGCATCCCTCAGTCCAAATTGAGGAAGAGATCTCTACCAATTTGGGAGGAAATCTTGATTTTGACCGTGTCACACAAAAACACATTACAAAGGCTCATCCCGTAGAAAATATCTTGGGAGACCCTAGCGTTGGTGTTAGAACTAGGAGCAGTCTTCCTGAGAGAACAAGTCTTTTTGCTAGCATCAAAGATACATGTATACTGGAAACATGTAAGTACAGTTGCTTTATCTCTCAAGTGGAACCCAAAAATGTGCAAATGGCACTAAAGGAGCCATCTTGGGTGGATGCCATGCAAGAAGAGTTAGACCAATTCAAAAAATTAAAGGTTTGGGAATTGGTAGATGTGCCTGCTGATATCAACCCCTTTGGAACAAGATGGGTGTTCAGATGCAAAAAGGATGATAAAGGGATTGTTACTAGGAACAAGGCTCGGCTAGTTGTTCAAGAATTTGCACAACAAGATGGATTGGATTACACCGAAGTATTTGCACCTGTTGCTAGAATTGAAGCAATTAGGCTTTTTCTGGCATTTGCATCCGTTAAAGGTTTTAAAGTATACCAATTGGATGTAAAGAGTGCATTTCTCTACGGTAAGGTACAGGAGTTGGTCTATGTGTCTCAACCTCCTGGTTTTACTGATCCTGACTATCCTGATAGAGCATATAAATTGGATAAGGCTCTATATGATCTTCATCAAGCACCCAGAGCCTGGTACGATACTTTATCCACACATCTAGTGGAAAATGGGTTCGTAAGAGGTCAGATTGATAGCACATTGTTTACAAAATGGAAAGGTGATGACTTCTTACTGGTACAAGTTTACGTAGATGACATTATATTTGGTGCATCGGACGAGAACATGTGCAAAGAGTTTGAAGAAATCATGAAAAGCAAATTTGAAATGAGCACAATGGGTGAAATGAATTTCTTTCTTGGTTTGCAAGTTGAGCAGAGAAAGGAAGGAATATTTATTCATCAAACAAAATATGTCCATGACATACTTAAAAAATTTGGTATGGATGATGCTTCACCCATAGGGACTCCAATACAAGTAAATCACTTGTTGGGAGCTGGCAACAACTTGGATCAAGATGTTGATCCAACATTATATCGGTCAATGATAGGATCACTAATGTATCTTACTTCATCTAGACCAGATATAATGTTTGTTGTTTGCTTATGTGCACGATTTCAATCCTGTCCGAAAGAGTCACACTTGAAAGGAGTAAAAAGGATTCTTCGGTATCTCAAAGGACAACCATCATTAGGTTTGTGGTATCCTAGAGGAGGAGAATTTGATCTGTATGCATATACAGACTCTGATTATGGTGGATGTAACTTTGATAGAAAATCAACTTTGGGAGGATGTCAATTTTTAGGAGACAGACTGGTGTCATGGCAGTGCAAAAAGCAAACATCCGTTGCCAATTCTACCTGTGAAACATAATATATGGCCGCTGGCAGCTGCTGGTCACAAGTATTATGGATTCAGCAACAAATGCGTGACTACGGTTTGAATTTCTCTAACACTCCTATTAAAATTGATAATAAATCTGTTATTTCCATTACCAATAATCATGTTAAGCACAGTAAAACGAAGCATATTGATATTAGATATCATTTTATTCGTGACTGTGCTGAAAAGAAATTAATCCATCTTGAAAAAGTGTTGTCCGATGATAACTTAGCTGATTTTTACACTAAGGCCTTTGATCGATCGCGTTTCGAATTGCTAGTCCAATTGACTGGAATGAGAAACCCTTAGTCACTATCTCTCAAGAACCATCATAAATTCAGAAAATGCAACACAAAAATAAAATAATGGTTTAAGGGGGAGTCGTTACTGCAAGAGACATGACGAAAACATATGGCATTTAAGTTTACTCATTTGCTATATCCGATCTCTTCTGTAGTAATTAGTCCTTCTAGAATCAACTCAAATATACCGGACTAAGCATGACTATTACAAGATTTGTTAGAGTAATTTTGATTCTAAAAATTACTGTGATCGATTTTGTAACTTTATGCTCCGTAAGTTCTTGCTAATAATAAAAGGGTTCTATTGCACGAGAGATAATGATTTAGGGTATCTAGTTTCCAGGGGAGTTAGCTGTGTTCTTTGTGAACACTGAATAAGCGTGTATCGTGATAAGGATGTAGTGTAAGTCAAGACTCTAATTTGAGTGTGTTTGGTACACCTTGAATTAGGTCTTGCATGTAAATTGCTCGAAAGATTAAGTCTAATACTTAAGGTTTCGGTCAAAATAGGTCAAACGGAGTCACTGAGTTGATGTATTTGACAGATATTTTGATTTGCAATTTACTTTGAATAATTGAATAGAAACTGCTTATTGTATGAGTTAACTTGATAATTGCTTAGATTCTAATCTTAATTGGGAGAATCTACTGTTTGTTATCAGTTATATCTGTTTAAGTATTTTCGGGTTCAGTTATTTGCTTTTGAGAAGAATACATTGGTTGTATGGATCTCATGAGTTCGATGATGTGGTTGCAGAATTATTTATCTTAACTGGATGTGGGTCAACCGTTAAGATAAAGGATCTCCAAAGTGTATGAAAATTGAGTCTATCCAGTCCGGAAAGGAGAAAGCTCAAGCTTAAAAGGGAAGCAGAGTACAGTTACACGTCGACAACTCATCTAAATTCAAACGGAGACGAAAATAAAGATGGAGAGATTTGTTTATCATGTTATTCAATCTTGTGTCATTTGTTTTTGTTGTATTTGAATTTATTTTACAGCATTGATTGTGTCCAATATCTGTTATTGTCAAATACTTAACAATGGTACTTTGTAGATCATTAATTAATTAATGACATATTGGGTCTTAATTTAATGATCTTACATCGTAAATTTTGTTCAAGTAGTGACATCTATCGAGAATTTCTTTATAGAGAAAAATACAGATAATTATGATACGAAATAGAGGTTTGTATCTATCTTATCGTGTTCTCTAAAGAATTCTTTTCGTTAATCATATCGGGTTCAAGAAATTTCTCTGTGAATTTTCAAAGTGTTAATCAAGTTCGTGAAAGTTGACTTAATGGAAAGTCAAGGTTCACATGAATCGAAAAATAGGTCACGTTTAATATGCGAGTTATACCAAGTGAACTCATATGCGTGTTTCTTTGTGAGTTTAGGGTTTGCGTGTTATGTGAGGGTATATAAAGGAAAAATCTGACAAAACACACATTTATTACATTTTTGAAGTAATTTGCGTGTTTGTACTTGGCTTGATATGTATGATCAACCAATTGGGCCTATTTTGCGTGTTCTGACTAGTGGGTCGGGCATGCGTGTTTCTTTGTGAGTTTAGGGTTTGCGTGTTATGTGAGGGTATATAAAGGAAAAATCTGACAAAACACACATTTATTACATTTTTGAAGTAATTTGCGTGTTTGTCAAAACCCTCCATATTTGCGTGTTCTTCATTCTCACACTGTTCACACTTCGATTCACATAACTTGATTCATACGTGTTTTTGACACAAGAAACACTTTTCTTAACACTAAACGAACAAAGGTATATGATTGACAAGATTTCTAAATCCATTTTTCATGGGTTATTGTCAATATTTAGGGTTTTTATTTTCGGTAATAAAATCACTAAATGGGACATTATAAGTGAAATGGATAAAGAAATAGAACCAATAAACTGATAAATCGGACCTATAGGATGCTATTCGTACCAGATTTAGGAGTTTTGGGGTTCAAAACCAACTGGTTAAGTTTGATGAATGGCTGTTCTGGTTTTGCGTGTTCTTTTGAGCTTTGCGTGTTCATAGAACCCAGAACATGATATTCAAACCTACCCATATTTTGCGTGTTATGATGATGATGCCATCATAAAGAACACGCATATGACCAGTTTTGCATGTTCTTATGTCAAATACACATATCTGCGTGTTGTGACATATGCGTGTTTCATGACTTAAAATTTTTAAATTGGATAAATTTTAATAAGTAAAATATGAAACATAACACGCATTGACTAGTCAAACCCGACACCGTATGTGTGTATTGTCACCATATGTATGTGTATAAGGAATTTGCTTGTTCTAGGACTTTCGAAAATTTTCAAAATGGGAAAATTCTCAAATAAGTCAAATTAGAAAGTGCGAATTACCTTATAATATTGAACTTTAAAATTTAAGAAAAACAAATGGTTTTGGTTAAATTTGGTAAAGTTCAATGTGTCGTTTATTAAAACTAAGAATGTTTTGGAAGATTATGAAACAAACGGTTTCACTATCTTGGAAAACATTAATAGTTTTAATTTCGACTTGTTGATTCGATAAAATTGGCGATGTTTTGGTAGACTATGAAACAAATGGTTTCATTATCATGGAAAACATCAGAATTTTATCATTCAACTTATTTGTCAAAGGTTAAAGTTGATAACATTTTCAGAACCAATGAAACTAAAACTTTCAGGGGTTTAGAAAATGTTAGGAGCTTTAAAGTTCGACTTTATTTGTTGTTGCTAACCATTTGTTGTTTGTATCTTTTTGTAGATGGCTGAAAGACAGTTCCACAGAAATCATAACTATTTGATTAATTTGGACGTCCACCACGAGAATGCAGCAGAGTTTGTTCCTATTCTGGAGTTCTTTCAACGATCCAGAATTCGAAGGGTTCTCACTACCAACCCGGTGATACAATTGACGTATCTTCGTCAATTCTGGGCCTCTGCTAGATATGTTGCTGGAAATAATCAGAGGATTGAAGCTCGGGTGAATAATCAGGTCATCTAGTTCACTCCTCGGGATTTGGTCCAGATACTTGGTTTGGGTACTGAAGCCCAAGAGGGAGGAGCCAATGGTCCCATCACATACCCACTGGCATTAAGATATGGAGTCTACAGAAGAATGGGTTATGTTGGTGATCCAAACCAAAACACCTTCACGAAGAACTGTATTCACGGGAAATGGAAGTTCTTCAGTCACGTGATTTTGGTTGCTCTTAGCAACAGGAAGTCAGGGTAGACAAGCTGAATGTCGAAACCCAATCTCAGGTTGCCTCCCTTGTGCTGAACAAGCCGTATAGCTTTTCTCGTTTCTTCTTCAACGAGATTAGGAGGCAAATTGGTGCAGCTGCCAACGAGCGCTTTTTGATGTATCCTCGATTTATAATGATGATCATCTACGCTCGTCTGCCCAATCTACCACAGGTGGGTCCTGTCGAGCATGTAACTACTATGCCAAATCGCATATTTCGCGATAGTTACAAGAATAGAGGTCCACTCCCACCTCCAGCTCGACCGACAGACAGACATCTTTTTGGTGCAGTAATAAATCCGGCATATGTAGCACCAGAAAATGACAGATTTGAACACGATGGGTCTGATGTTGAAGGGAATATTGTTGCAGCTCCACAGCAAGTTCCTCAACAACCACCTGCAGCACACCAAGTACAACAACAACAACAACAACAACAACAACAACAACAACAACAACAACCTCCCGTGCAACAACCCCAGTACATGCTGAAGCTGTTGATGATCTGTTCTTCCAAGTAGAACAAGGTCAAGGAAATGCTGAAGATGCTGCGGAGGTTGCACAACAAATGTTAGAACCTGACGATGACATTCATCAGGTTCAACATTTTGACGCTCGTGCAGATCTAGAGGCAGAGATCGAAGAGTTTTTCGAGGATCAAGAGGCCGATGATGAGGCAAGTAGTGATTCTCATGCCACTGCGAGTGATCAAGAGAAGAGCTCCAGTGATGATGATGATGGTCATGAGGACCCTTAGGAGAGAGCACATAGACTTTTGCAAGAAAAACGTGTTGCTCTATCTGAAAGGGAACTGAAGGCTGATGCAGATTTCCAGCCTGAAGAGGAGGAAGAAGAAGATAGTTCGCCTCAACCGCTCAAGAGGAGAAAGAGAGCTGGTGAAGGCACATCGGGCACACATGAGTCACCCAGACTTAGTGCAATGATGAGTGTGGCAGTTGAAGAGGGACTGGGGCGTACGTCTGAGCATGTGCAGTGTGATACTGAGGAGGTAACTACTAGACCTAGGGAGTAGGTAAGGGATTGATGATTAGGCCACCGGTTGAGCCATCAAGAACAAGAATAAGACTAGCAGCAACAGGGTCTGCATTCACATCCTTCAACAGTGCAGCTACAACATTAGTTCCACATAGTACAGTTACAATTCCTGTTGTTGGACCTTCTGCAACCCAACAACCACATGCATATTCAAGACCAACTGTAACACCGACTATACCTCCTCGACCATCAGTGATTTCTTCCCAACCTAGCAGCTCTAGATCCGACGATGATACTATATCAGGTTTGGAAAAGCAAATGGCTGAAATGAGAGCTCCGGTTGCTGGCTTAACAGAGAATCTGTCTAAGCAGGAAGAATCACATCGTCAGGAGCTTGAAGAGCTTAAGGCTAAAAATGCTCAGCTTCGGACAAGGCATGAGGCTCTACAGACAATCCAATATGAGACATCTGAGCACCTAAAACAGATCGTCAAAAGATTGGAAAATCATAATGAAGTGATAAAGAGCCAGACTGCGGGTCTGACAAGCTTCGATGACGACTATGACCAGCTGAATGAGATTATTGAAAATCTTAAGTCTCAGGGGGAGATACAGCCTACCTGCAAGGATGATGCCCTTAGGAAGGAGAGAAGAGAGGACGAGGAATATTTCATGAAACAAATTTCTATATGAACACACGGGTATGTTCTATTATGATTTAATATGCTCGGATTCGAGGAAATATTATATGATGTGATCTATATAAATATAAGGTTCTGTGATGGCAGTAAAGACCTATATATATTGTATAATGTGAAATATAAGGTTCTGTGATGGCAGTGAAAACCTATATATTGTTAAGATGTGAAGTATATATTAAGGTTCTGTGATGGCAGTAAAGACCTATATATATATCGTCTTATGTGAAATACAAGGTTTTGGGATTCCAACAAAGACCTGTATATTGTTATGATATGAATTATCTGAGAAAGTTCTATGGTTGCAGTAACGACCTATATATTGTTATTGTGTGAATTATCTGTTAAGTTTCTGTATTAACAGTTTAAATATGGATATTCATGGTATGAATACCAAATAAGTTTTCATTACGATAGAATACCTATCTATCTTTACATTATGATTATCTATTATGAAAATGTATTTTCAAAAGTATTTGGATTAACGATCAAAGATATCATTGGGATTATACTGGTGAGGGTATCACTAAAAGCTTATTATCCACCACACTATATTGTTGTAAAACCTATGACCTCACCAACTTTATGTTGACGTCTTTTAAATCGTATTCTCAGGAAATTAAGGCAGTATCGGAGCAGGCTTGGTTTGGAGTCTCATATGCATACACTACAGATACGGAGCAATTTGATTAGTTAATTTCCTTTGTATTAGAAGTAGTTGTTCAAGTTCTATGAACGTATCTACTTTCCTTGTAAAGAAATGCTTCGTTTATAAATAAAATGCAATAACGTCTCATTTAGAGGTCGTTTGTTATAATATGTGATTGTGATTCATCTAATTATTCACACCTTCCGTTTCCGCAGATTAAATATTTTGAGGGTGTGACACCAGTGACATGGAAACGTGCATTGTGGTCACCGGAGAGAATTATTATCTAGTCATGGCTTAAGAGCCGGGTAACTTAAAGATGAATTAGTAACACAAACTTTAGGTCATTAATGCTTAAACAATGAATCTAATGAGAATTTGTTTAAAGAAGTAGTGTGAGTCTAGGGACATCACTAGTTAATTAGGCAAAGTGAATCTAACGAGAATCTGAGCCGTGATTAAGTTTCCAACAGTCTAGCAAATAGGTAGAATAATATCTGGTCGTACCATGAGATCTGAGATGCCAAACAAGTATTTTAATTTAATTACTGTTATTTGCTTTTTCAACTTATTTTCAGACTAAGCCTCTCGTTGAATAAGCGGTTGCGGCTTCTTTTACTTTTCAGTATTTTAATTAGTTTAATAGGAAATCGTGACAACCTCCAACCGCTAGAATTACACGTATTACTAGATTAGGTAAAGCAACGTGTCCCTGCGAACGATCCTGTACTTATCACTTAACTATACTACATCTGATCGGGTCCCCTGTCCATTAAGGTGTGTGTTTGTGTTTTGAGATAATTACTTGTACAACATTTTTATAAATTTAAACACTAAGAAACGCAACCCATCAAGTGTTTTGGCGTCGCTGCCGGGGACGCGACGCATTCTTAGTTTAGTAGTGTAGTTCGATCCTACTTTGTGTTTCGGCACGAAGTAGTTAATTTTCAGTACTTAGGTTTAAGTCATTTTAGGGTTTAGTAGTCAAACTAGGTTTAGGTCAAAATTATGGTTTAGTAGTACTTTCATTTCATTTCTAGTTTAAGTAGTCTAGATTAGTTTTTCATTTCATTTTTATATTGGTGTGTTTGATCTTTTTCTTGAGTTTTGCAGGATTATTTAGGTAGTTGATGGTATTGAGGTCGGGAACGATAGTAGATAGCGCATATTCAAGACCTAGTAAACCTAGAAGGAAAAGGAGAGATAACTCGCCGATTCCACCACCCGCATTTAACCTAGAAAACCTTTTCAACATCGATAATCCTTTAGGATCATCCGACACCTCATCCGACACTATGTCACAACCGAACTCACCTAGATCCGAAATTGACACCTTTGACCGACCGATGATGGAGAGGACGAGAGTCGTAGCACCTACACCGGGATCGGCTATTGTCCCACCAAACCTAGGAGATTCGTTTTCAGTCAAAGGCCACCACCTTAAGTTAATCCAAGACAACCAATATGACGGCCGAGCCAAATCCGACCCCATAAGTATGTAAGCAGGTTCACGAGTTTGTGCAAAATGTTCAAATACGGAGTAGACGTCACCGATGACTTCGTGAAACTTAGCTTATTTCCGTCGTCTCTCACGGGATAGGCACGTTGTTGGTTTGATGAGCTCGATGAAGGTACCATCACTACATGGAATCAACTTCGCGAACAGTTCGTCTCGCGATTCTTTCCCCTGAGTTTAGCAAGGAAAATGCTTCGAGACATCAAGGCTTTCAAGCAAGACGAGGGTGAATCACTAGTTGATGCATGGAAAAGACTTAGGGAAATGATCAGAAACTATCACGGGACTGGACTAGACAAGGACGAGATCATAGAGATTTTCTTCTACGGTTTAACCAAGAGTTCCCAAAAGGATTTAGACCTAGCCGGTGGTGGTAACCTTTTGTACAAGTCTACCAATGACGCGTACAAAATTATGGAGGATATGGTGCAAGCTAGCTTAGCTCGAGATATGGACGATAAGGATCGAGAAAGGAGGACGAGAAGGACCGTGGCTAGCATTGAAAGCAGCTCCGACAATGAGGTAATCCATGAACTTAAAGCTTTATCTAACCGTTTTTCTACTTTTGAAGACAGGTTGGACATTATGGACAAAGACCTCAAGGTGATTGCACACGGGTGCAACAATTGCGGAGGAATGCACTATACCGAGGATTGTGAAGAGGAGGCTACCGAGCAAGTCAATTTTGTCCAGAACCAATACGGAGGCTTTCAACGAGGACTATTCCAAAAAAACCCAGGTAAATCTAACTTTAATTCTAGTTATGCTAGAAATAACTATGGTTCTTTTCAAAATAGGTGGCAAAGGAGTAATGGTCAACCCGAGCAACCAAGAGTGGAGAATGAAGTCAAGGAGGATCCGATTGTCAAGCTTACCACCATGATGGAAAAGTACATTGAGATGAATGACAAGAGGCACGACTCCTTAGCAAGCTATACAAGGTCGCTCAATGAGAAGATAAGTAATCTTAATCAAAAGGTTGACGAGGGAACAAGAAACTAGCAAGCCGCAATCAAGGACTTGGAGAGGAGGATAGATAGATGGATTGAGCATAATGTAAAGAAGGAGAATAGCTCAGTCCCAAGACAAAACATCCAAGGCGGTTCAAGCTCAACTAAAGAAGGCCCGAGCACGAGTCAAAAGTACCAACCACCAATCGGACGCAACGAGAATGTGAACGCCGTGTTCACTGAAGGTAATAACTATATTGAGATTTCTAATGGTTTTGATGAAGTGTCCAATCAGGTGCAGGTCATACGGGAGCCAAACGGAGAAGAAACGAGCGAAAACAAAAATCTGGAATCTGTCCAGGTACCACCAGCGCCGCTGGCTGCACAAGCCAGCGCCCCTGGGCACTTGCAGTGCCACTCCTGACTCCGTCAGCCCAGATTCGCGCGAAATTTCGTTTTTAGCTATTTTTCAAGGAGATGTCGAGACCCAATTCGCTTCAAAGTGCAAAATCAAAGATGGGGACGACTCGGAAAGTAGGGATGAAGTTCACAATCCTGAGGCACCGAATAACGAGACATAGCTACCGCAAGCATCTGAGGATCCAGGAAGTTTTCTTATTCCTTGCACTATTAATAATGAATATTTTTCATGTGCATTAGCTGATTTAGGGTCAAGTATAATGTTATGCCGACTGTGATTTATGAGAAACTTACCCTTTGTCTGCTTAAACCCGTTAACATGAGTATTCGGTTAGCCGATCAGACTTACCGACAACCCAAAGGGATTGTCGAACGAGTCCATGACAGGGTTAAGGAATTAGATTTCTGGACTGAATTTATTGTGCTTGATTCTGTGAGTGAAGTAGTGACACCCCTAATCTTAGGACGACCATTTATGCATGCTGCGGATGCTATCATCCATGTCCTTAAACATGAAATGTCTTTGTCAAATGGTCAAGTAAGAGTCAATTTGCCTGTTTTAGACTCTAGGGATGTCGACCATAGTGAAATATGTTTGAGTGTTGATGGTAATTATGACAGAAAACCATTAGACATAAACCACCACATTATCGATGGACGTAGTTTCTCACTTCATAAGGGACTTAGTCTGTCAAGACCGAATAGGAGAGGATTATGTGTGCTTTATAGAGAAACCAACATTAAGGAATTAGAAGAGCTTTTAGAAGAAATGGAAATAGGAATAGATAAGGGAGGTAGGTTGTTAGTTGGGATAAATAAGTTTCTAGACAGCCTAGGTTGGAATGATATAGAAGACCCCCCGTTATCTGAATATAAACCTTATTTGTCAACCGCTGCCCTAGGAGATCCGACAATCTTTGAAGTTCATTGTTCGATACAGGATTGTATAGGAAGTCATGTATACATAGATGCTAGAGCAATGGTAAACATTTCCCTTTGGAGTTCTATACAAATATACTAGAAAGATTTAGGTAAAGTGATCTGGGAGGATAAGATGATTAGGATTTTCAAGAATGTTAATATTAGGGTTCGGGGATTCATTGAGAAGGTCATAGTATCAGTTGATGATTTAAAGTTCCTGACAGAGTTCTTCCTAGTCAAAGAAAATGTGATAACTAGAAATGAATTCATTTTAGGTCAGCCCTTCCTAAGAAAAGCATGCACCGATATTTACACTGAGATAGGAGAAATGACATTACAGTCAGGGATTAATGTACTGAAAGTTGTGAAGAAGGATATAAATGTACATAATCCCTACAGTTTTTATTGTGAGACGAAGGTTTGCCAAGGACAGGGAGAAAGGATTAACATCGAGTCATATTTGGAGGATAAGTGTGACATTTATATTCGATACAACCCCACGGGAACCAGGCCCCGGCCGACCCCGTATTCTTCCTCAACCTAGTTCCTAGGCCGAGTCCGGCTGAAGACTCGTTAAACTTAGCGCTTCTTGGGAGGCAACCCAAGCCGTATTTTTCATTTTTATTTTTATTTTCATTTTTAGGAATATGTGACTAATTGCAATTAAGTGAATAGTTTTTAATATAATCATTTGTGACCTGTTTTATATGAGATATATCTTTAGAATCACATATGCAAGCTTTCATTGGATCAAGGAAACAAGTAACTTATTGCAATCGTATTTCGTTTTTATTTTTATTTTATGTTTTAGCTTGTTATTTTCCATTTTTATATTTTGATTGAAGTGTGCAAGAGTATTTAGTTTTGTAGTCTGAAGAAAAACCATGCACTTGGTCAAAAGCTAAGTGTGGGGGAATCCGGAATCAAATCATGAAGGAAAATCAGACGTCAAAGCAAGTACAGGACTCGCAAGCGCCGCTAGAAAACTTCCAACGCCGCTGGGAAAGCATCTGGGCTTCCCAGCGCCGCTGGACCTGCACTTGTGCAAGTCCAGCGCCGCTCAGCTTAGCCAGCGCCGCTCCCGATTCCAGACCTGCACACCAGATCGCGAAAAATCCAAAAAAAACAGAAAAACCCAAAAATCCAAAAAAAAAAAAAATCCAAAAAATCCAAAAAAATCAGAAAATACCAAAAGAAAAGAAGATGGAGAAGCATCAATGGATCGCCATCAAACAGAGCCAACTCAAGTCTTTGAAGATCTTTATCATTCAAGTCGCTCCACAAATGCCATCTTCAACAGCAACTCATGCAATTTAAGTACGGAAAGTTTCGTTAATCCTTTACTTTATCGTGTTTTTCCTATTACCCTTTATGTTATGTCTAGTACAACGGGGACGTTGTACAACTTAAGTGTGGGGGGATGGAATAGGAAAAACTCGTGGTTTAATTGTTTGAATAATCATAAGTTTTCTACTACTTAATTCATGCAAAATTAAAATTTTTCTTGTGTCTAAAAATATTTTGAGAAATAAGCTTTGCAAGTAGACAAAAGATGACGATAACTAAGCAATATTAGCTTTGGTAGATGAACGATTAGTTAGGACTGTTAGTTTAACTATAGATTTGTGGCTGTTCATTTTTCCAAATGGATTAGAGCTTAGACTGAAACTGAATGCGATTATGTTTGTCATAGCACATTTAACGGACTTTAAAATGCCTCGCAATTAGAGCTATCTAGTTATTAGTATAGGTGTATTAATTGGACTTAATTATACGTGCTTGTGTAGGAACTATTTAGACGTATGGTTCGCCTTAATTCTTACACTATTGATTGTGAACTAGTTGCATGCGGAGTAAGTGTATGAGTCATCTGGGTCTCTGATAATGTCTATTGAATGAATAATATAGTAATCTTAAGAAACGGCAATCAGTAGATTAATTAGAAAGAGTTCAAAGATAAATTAGGATATAATTGACCATTGTTAGAGGTAGTAACCCAACGAAACTAGGAATCTTTCTTAAGCAGTCAAACATACATTCTTAGGATATAATTGACCATTGTCATGTAAGTAGAAAGGGCAAACGATAAGTCTAATAGCACCCAAGCTACACAATTTTTATTACAAAGATAAATTCGATTGCATACTAAAAGTTCGAATGCTAGGATCTACATGAGGATTAATTTACTGTCATACGTGCCAATATTATGGCCAAAAGTAAGATTGCAAAGCCCAAAGCCCATTCGAGACGTTTCATCCTTTTCTCCATTTGCTCCCTCACTTTCTTCTCTTTAGCAGCATGTACCCAGAGTAGCCCAACCTCATCATATGTCTGACGGATGTGCTAGTGATGGTACTCAAACACTTGGTCATGATGCAGTAATCCAGTATCTAGCTCTCGGATACGATGAAACTCATCTGGTATGACTTCACCAATGTGATTATTGGGGACCCCTATCACTGTTCGTGACGAACCTTCCCCGTTTATCGCTCTCCTCATCAGCTCCTCTTCCGACATATATTGTCCGATCACAAAACGGTAGTTGGCACCACTACTAACTCGATGATTATGTGGCAGATACGGGTCAGCAGCAAAACGATGAGCGGGTTGTTCGCTCGTGCGTTGTTGGTAAGATCCGATAGTTAATGGAGTCGATCTGGAGGTTGTAGGGGTGGATCTTCGAGTATGGGAGGTGCTTATCGAATAGGCATTTCTTTGTTCAGTGTCACTTTCCTCCCCGATTGATTGTTGATTATTAAACATGCGCGAGTTCGAATTATAAGACATGTTGATCTGCATGAGGCGAAAAGTTATCGTTAAGCTCACTCGGTAGATCGGATACTTGTAGGAACGGTTGGTGTATTATTAGTAAAAGGGGTATGGATGTTAAAATCAGAAAAGTCACTAAACGAGTATGATGCTACTTTATTCGTCCTGACATAGATTCATTGCCTCCAACTGCCTTATCTTCACGTGGAATGTAAAATAGCTGACTCACTTCGTGTCATACATGTCGTTCGGCGTTATTTACTCTCAACACACTCGTGTTAGTTTCTTACAATTCTAAACATTTATGCATTCATAATTACACACAAACTAAAGAAATCAAGTATTACAACTGAAGTTAAGCATTATCATCAATGTCAATCATTAAGTACAAAGTAATACCACAATTAAACATTCTTTAATCACAACAAAGGGCAAGTCAAATCTGATCTCTACATCCAACCCACCATCCGTGTATGTATACACGTGATACCAGCGGCTTTCCATCCACACGTATGGTAAGTTAGATGCATTGATTAAATTTCAACAACTAAAGCGCGGTCCGAATCTAACTCCTACATCCAACATACTAGAGGTGTATGTATACAGGGTGTACCAGCGGCTAACCCTCCACACCTCTAGCAAATCAAATGCATGTCGGGATTCGGTTCCGATATGCCCTCAAGGTATTGGCGAGGTATGTATACAGGGTGTACCGGCGGCTAACCCTCCACCTAACCAACGCATTATCTAAGGCTGCAAAAAATTAAATAACAAACAGTCAATATATTTAAAGGTTAATATTATAAAAAAAAGGGGAATGTGGTTAGAATTAAAACAATACCAGACGTTTGCCTATGATAAATATGTCCTGGATTGAACTGTTCATCTCTGACAAAACACTCATAATGTGTCTAGACCCAGCTAAAGCCCTGACATGCCCAAGGGAAAACCAAATCCAGAATGCTAAAACATAGATTGTCAAAACGACCTTCCAAACATTTACCCACACAAACCAGTCGTGACAAACATAATGAAGCGTTAAGAATGTTGTTAAACTGACTAGCAGTGGGATGAAATTTAATAAGATCATTGGAATTTGAAGGTTACTGTTCTTTAGATGAAGGGCATGTAGAGTAAACATGAGAGTGGTCAAGATTCCCACTAGAAATAGCATCGTAGAAGCACCAGCGTAGAAACCACTGACAGTGCTGAGAAAACAAATTAAAATTAGCTACAAAACTCCCAAAAGTTAAAAAATCCAAAAACACCCAAAAAAGATCCCAAAGTTCAATTCATTATATCCCAAAGTTCAATTCATATTTTGGGATTTTTTGGGGATATAATGAATTGATCTTTGGGATATTTTTTGGGTGTTTTTGGATTTTTTAACTTTTGGGAGTTTTGTAGCTAATTTTAATTTGTTTTCTCAGCACTTTCAGTGGTTTCTACGCTGGTGCTTCTACGATGCTATTTCTAGTGGGAATCTTGACCACTCTCCTGTTTACTCTACATGCCCTTCATCTAAAGAACCGTAACCTTCAAATTCCAATGATCTTATTAAATTTCATCCCACTGCTAGTCAGTTTAACAACATTCTTAACGCTTCATTATGTTTGTCACGACTGGTTTGTGTGGGTAAATGTTTGGAAGGTCGTTTTGACAATCTTTGTTTTAGCATTTTGGATTTGGTTTTCCCTTGGACATGTCAGGGCTTTGATAAGCGAGATTTGTTAACTTAAATTCCTAACAAGTTTTAAATTTATTTATTACAAGGTTAACTTTTCTACTACACTCACTCACGGGCAGTGGACCCGATCGTTTATAGTATAGCAAATAGGTAAGACCAGGATCGTTCTCAAGGACTATGTCCAAGAATGCAGCTAGCTGTAATTCGAAGATTGTTGGGGGTTTGTCACGATTTAATAAACTAAAAGCAATTAAAATAAGAAAAGTTATCCAACCGCTTGTTCTAGCGAGGAAGCACGAAAATATTTTGAAAAGTAAAAGCAAGACAATAATAATGAAAATGATACATCTACTTGGAACAATTCAGATGCCACCTAGATCATCTACTAAATTACTTATAACTGTTGAACGACTAATCACGACTAAGCTTCCTGTTAAGTCCCTCGGTCTAAATGGTCAAGATTCCTGTTAAGTCACATAACCCTTTAATTAAGCTTCCTGTTAAGTCCCCTAATTAAGATTATAAACTAAGTCTATTTTTATGACCTAACCTTTAAGTTTAACGGCATTCCTGTTAAGTCACCCAAGAAGTCCCCAACCTACTTTAACTAGGTAAAACATAAAAACGGTTCAACAATTGTAAATAAATAAATAGTATCATGATCACATTATCCAAGCAGATGCAAACTAATTTAGTTAATCGTGACAAAACTAATTATACTAACAATTATTAATATAAATGAATCCATAATAATAATCGTCAAATAAACAAGTCTTGCAAATAAGTAATCCAATAAAAAGACAATAATAATAAGAGTACTAATAATAGGGTAAGAAGATCAAACAAATATTGAAGCTAAGAATTGTTGCTGCTGCTGTTGTTCGACTCAAACAAAAGCCGAAGGCTTTTTGTCCTTTCCGTTTTGCGGCTGTACCTCACGAACGAAAACCACCACAATTAATTTTGTCCTTGGTTTAATTGAAGCTTGCAATTAATAATTAGCTGCTTTGCTTCTTGCTGCAAATTATTTGATACGGCTGCGCTACACGAACCAAAAACAAACCTCTCCTAAATAAATTGACCTACTTGTTAATTGTTGATGATAATTAATTGTGAAGGCTGCTCACAATAATGATATGGCAGCACACACGTACTCCTCCAAAAATCATGATATATATAATTGTAGTTTTAGGTTTCTTGACTTCTTGCCCAAGTTGGGCTCTTGCTTGGCCGACCTCACGAGACCACAAAGGGCTGAAGCCCATTTGATTCTCTTTTGGACTGCTGCTTCTTCACAAGGTCATGGGCCCAAGCCTTTGGGCCTTTCTTCTTTTCTGTGCACTCGAACGGACCAAAAGGCAAAAGCCTTTTTGGTCTTTTCTCTTCTTCCTGCCAAAAACCAACGAGACCACCACCTTTTTCCTAATTATAAATTAGTCCATAGGCTTGTAGTATGATGCTCCATCTAGCCGCGTCCAGTGACCTATAATAAAATAGTAACAATTAAGTACCAAAAGTTCCAATTTATAAACTTATTTAAACATTAAAACACGGCTAAAAGATATGGAAAATAATCACGAAATGGACGCTCATCATATACCCCCACACTTAAGTCTTTGCTTGTCCTCAAGCAAAGAGTCCAAGAAAAATAAAGCATTTAAAGATGAGCGGACAACTTAAGGGTAAAAGTTTTTCTACTTTTAAACATTCAGAGTATAGTCATGCAAAATTATTTGAGAAAGCTTAAGACAAAATCAGAAAGCTTTAGCTAGAGGTAAAGATAATCAATCAATCAAAACTTAAAGCTAACTTTTTATTTGTGTTAATACCTCTAAAACCGTTCTATAATTCCACATGTCCTACAGCTCAATCTTACTTCTTTCTGCTGACTAGTTAAGCACTTAATTAAAGTTTGTATAGCAATTAGATCTACTAGCAAGTCATTTATATCTTATTATTAGTCGTACTTGTGATTCACTACTCAGACATACTCTCACACTACAGTCATGTTTGCTAGCTAAATACTAAAGCAGTTATACAATATTATCATCTTTAATAGTTGAGACAGCGGTGACAGGTCAGTGGTTCCCCACGCGCAAAGCGACATAACTCAACTAATGGTTAGAGTTTATACCTTACATCAAGACAGCGGTGACAGGTCAGTGGTTCCCCACGCGCAAAGCGACATAACTTGATGTGTATAATTTTACTTGTTTAATAGCTCAATGAACTCTTTAATTAATCTACCGATTGTCTTTCTTAAGATTTCTACATTATTCATGAAATAGACATTATCAGAGACCCCAGATGACTCATACACTTACTCCGCATGCAACTAGTTTACAATCAATAGTGTAAGAATTAAGGCGAACCATACGTCTAAACTAGTTCCTACACAAGCATTTATATAATTAAGTCCAATTAATACACATATACTAATAACTAGATAGCTCTAATTGCTAGGCATATTAAAGTCCGGTTAAGTGTGTTATGGTAAACATAATCGCATACAGTTTCAGTCTAAGCTCTAATCCATTTGGAAAAATGAACAGCCACAAATCTATAGTTAAACTAAAAGTTCTAACTAACAATTCATCTTACCAAAGATAATATCGCTTTATTATCGTCATCTTTTGTCTACTTGCAATGCTTATATTCTCAAAATGTTCTATAAGTAGAGGCTTAATTCTAAATTCGCCCAAAGTGAGTTAAAAGTTAATGTAGAAGTTGATGCGTAGAGTTGAAAAGAACAAGGTTCCATTGAATGTTTAATTCCATGACTATAAGGTTATGGTAAACACATGTTTACAATGAGTCAGTCAAAGGTGATGGTTCTAGAGACGAATATGTTGGTATTATGTGAGTGGATTTAGAAATTCAGGAAAGTCAAATGATCGTGCGATGGTGCGTTGAGATTTTCACATACTATTGTTGAGTTCTCAGACAATGACAACTATGATGTAGACGTTGGGTGTCATTTCATGATACGACGTGTTATTGAAAGGAAAACGGTACAGCTAAAAAATCGTAAAGATAACAGTTCATAAAGTTAGAATCGTTAAAGGAATGTTTTGATCAGCACAAATCGTCTAAAAGTTTTGCGGTGAGCAAAGAAAGCTTATTATGAACAAAATAAGTATTATGGTCTAACCATAAGACTCTATGGAGGGATATATTATGCATCGAAAGTTATGGCGAGTCGACCCTTGTTCAAATGAATCATGTGAGTTACGGTAGTAAGTTAATAAGGAGATGTGTCGGAAGGTCTTAACCGCCAAATGAATAGCCTTCGCCAAATATAACGTAGGTACTACTTATGAAGGTTGGAGAAATGAGTTGATTACTTGGTTTGATTTAAATATTGAACCAAAGAAATGACGAAATGGTTGAAATGGTAAAGTGAAAGTGGAAAAGACTATGTAAAAAGCTAAATGAGTTTGGCTATGCTAAGTTAAAGTACAACCCAAGAAATCCCGAAATGATATGATAAAGTTAGAGATATGAAAGTGTGGAATATATATGAGTTGCGGAATGATTCTGAGGACAGAATCCTCTTAAGGGGGAGGTAATTGTAACATCCCGAAAATTTTATTTAACGGTTGACTTGAGTCGTTAAGTCAACATCGCGTGTCCGTTAAGTCTCTAGGAGATTTAATGATTATATGTGTTTAATGTGCTATATGTGTAAGGCTTTAATGCCTTAATGATTGATTTAATTAAGTGTTTAAGATGTATTTATATGCCTATAGAGGTGCTTAAAGTGTTTAATGAGTTGTAAGTATTCCCTATAGGTGTTTTAAGCTAAATATGAGCCGTTTGGAAGCTTAGGGACTAGTTTTGACATAGGGTTAAACTCAAAAACGGGTTAAGGGTCTATTAACCTATCATTAGACTCATAATACAGAGATTATACTTTTTCTTTGAAGCCCTAGCCGCCCCCTTGGTTCCATAGCATTCTATTGTTCGATTTCATCGTTATTTGGTTGATTCAAAAGAGGTTTTGATCCATAGTTTGCATCCTTCTTGTGATCTACAGGTATTTGAGGTATTAATACATTTATTTCATGTCCTTTCAATCCCTTGATTCATTTCATAACAGATCTAGGTCTTTAGAGGGTTGATTGGAGTCAAAATCGTGAGTTTTAATCGATTCGGTAACCTAAAATGTTTGTTATTGTGATGCAAATCAAGTAAGGGTTAATCAATGATTTAATTGCATCATTATGGTCTTAAAATGATGAATTTTGAGGTACAAAAGTCGTTCATAAGGTTTGGGGTCGTTTGGGATGTGTTTGGTTAGGTTTTGGAGGTTTAATGGTTGTTTTTCACGTCTGGTCGTCGTAACTCCCGTTACGGTTGTGTAATTCCCGTTAGCTGGGTAACTTGTGATAACACCTACACTGTAACACCCGTTACAAATTTTCATAACTCCCGTTAGGCCTGTAACGCCCGTTACTGCCTGTAACTCCCGTTAGGGACTGATTTTGTTAGCATTTTTTAAACGAACATAACTTTTGAACTGTAACTCCGTTTTTGACAAATAAGCTATCCACGGAATCGTGAGAGAGCCTAATTTTTAATGGTAAACCTTTTAAAAGATTGTTCTTGTGTCAAAGTATATGAAAGGTTGAATTAGTGAGTGAAGGTCGAGTTTCGTCGAGTTCTGTGAGCTCTAAAGTATTAATCGAATCTTCAATGCATCAAGCATTGTAATGGGACATGCTTATAGATGTTTAGGTCTGAGTTATGACCATAAATGAGTGGGTATTGTTTAGCTCGTCTAATGGTCGCTTAATGATTATAGGTAGTCGGGAATACTTGCTTTGCACGGTAGCTTAGTTACCATTTGTTGTGCGCATCTTCGAGGTAAGATACACTACTTTGACACGCTGAGGGTGCAACAAAACATAGTTTTCATATAATAACTTCCCTAAAAAGTATCTTGTTTGCTTATGGGTATTCGGGATTATACGGGAGGTGATATGGGCTATGTAGATGTATATATCGATGCCTGAAATGCTACCCCAATGATATGAGATGATATGTATTGTTATGCTATGCTATGAAATGATATGTTCTTAGATGAGATGCTATGTAATGCTACGAAATGCTTTGAGATGTTCTGAAATGGCTTTTGATATGTGATGAATTATATGTGCATGTGTAGATGTGAAATGTGATGATTACATGGCTTGTACATCTAGTTCACTAGACTTTGTAAGTTGCCATGACACGTGCACGTTTAAGGGCCCAAACGTTAAAGTGATTTGATGTGATGTGATGATTGTTTGGGTAATGTGGACACCTAAACTATATGTGATGCAAATCGAGCTCGTAAATGATGTGAGAAGTGTTAAGCTTAACCCGTACGTGCCTTTGCCAGGGTTGTACGTTTGATGTGGTTGCTTGGGTGGCTCCTTGCAACGAGGTACAACGTGAAGAGTAATACGGGAGGTCTTACCAACCCCACTTGTCTTGTACATACGGATTACTCCGGGATTGGCTTGCCATTCCTTAACGACAATGATGTACCACCGAAAGGTTTGTCCATCTAGTCGGGTGTGACTTATGTCACACTTACAAAGATGCATATGTTATATGAGATGTGTGACTTATGTCACAACTACAAAGATGTTTAGATGTTATATGTGAGATGCAAAAGATGACTAGGCACATTTAGGATGACCCATCCTATATGAAAGATGTTTAATGCAAGATGTGATATGATAGATGTGATGACTTGTGATGATATGTGCCTTAAAGATGAAATGTGACTTTTCTATAATGTTTAAATGGACAAATGTTTTATTAATGATGTGTTATCTGTGAGGTCCCAAATACGATGGTTAACCCAGAAGTATATAATACAACAAGTCTAATAATCACTAGAATGGATTAGTATTATTTGTAAATAAATGCAAGAATATATAAACAAAGTAATACAAGACTTAAAGCAATAAACAAGTAAAGTGGAACATTATGTATTTTTCAAGGTGTATTTTATTTATGATGTTAAATAAAATACAAGGTTGTGCGGAATCAAGATAATACAAATAAGTATGTATCCTAACAACCTATGAATTACAAATGATCTATATTTGTCAAATAACTCTTTTGGATCGAGATACTTAAAGTTGTGAAGTATCCCTGTTTAAGATCGAGAATATTTAGACAAATTCACTCTAATGCTAAATGTATGCTTTAAAGTAATTTTTACAAAGAAATGACTTTGTATTTATAGGCAACAAAATTCACCAGTGAATTTTGTGCCGTACAAATATGGTTGCATGCATTTAATGAACCGACAAGAACATTAAATGCATTGGTTAAGGTACAAGGATAAAGTCACATCAATATGACTTTATTCTTTTAACCAACCACCTTTACACACGTATAAACTTTGGTAAAGAACAAGTGGAATGTTCTTTGGAAAGTGTGTAAAGGCAAAAGTCAATTCCTCGATATCAGTGTTCAGACTTGTAAGGTCTAGAACACTGACAATCCTCCAGTGTACAGATCTGGTAAGACTTCCAGTGGACTCCGCCATTTGTCAGTCTTCTTTATTCTGACTTCAGTCTTTGACTTTAGTGAGAACGTGTTCAGTAGAGTAGATCTGGACTGGGGTGAAGTCCAGTGAGCTAATCTGGAGAATACTCCAGATTTCCTATACAAGTGTTTGCTCACTGGTCATCCATTATTTCTGAACAAATCTTCAGAGGGACTCCAGATTCCAAGTCTGGAGTAGGTCCAGTAATATACCATTTCTGGACAGATCTTCAGTAAGGCTCCAGTAGTCGAGTCTGGAGCGAGTCCAGTAAATCTGGACCTAACAAATTCCCCCTATTTGTTTAGAAATAATGCAAGTGTTTTCAAGCTTAAATCTATACAACTTTGTATGCTTGAAAAACACAAGTTTTGACTTAGTGTAAAAAATCTAAGTTACTGGAAATACACTTTATAGATCATCAGTGTTCCAGTTTCATCTTTTAATACTAACTTAGACTAAATCTGATCATTTACTTTTATGAATTAAAAACTGCAACTAATATTACATACATCAACTGATAAATAGTTACAATTTTTATCAAACGATAAATTACAATAAGTAAATGATATAAGAGTCAGGCCCTTCTCTTCGATGTCTGTCCTGGAGCATCTTCAGAAGCCTTTCTCTTTGGTGATGGAGAAGATGGTACTGATTCTGGTGATTTCATGCCTATTGCAACTTCCATCTGTTTCTTTCTTCTCCATACCTTCTCAACCCTCTTCAGAAATGCTTTAACTTCAGTCGACAAATCTGTCTTCCCCCTGAACGTTAAGGCAATCTCCTTCAGTTCAGTCCATCCAAACGCCTGGACTGAAGTACTCTTTCTTTCATCAGTAAAGTTACCTTCCCTGGTCAACTTTATTTCAAACTTTGACATACCTTCATGATTATCAGCAAGCTTAATCTCTGCACCAGTGATCCTTCTAGCATCAGCCCTGAAATTCAACATTTCATTATACTTGTCTTTCCATTTGGCTGTCTGGATCATTGCTTCAGTTTCCTTTGACACTCTCTGTTGTTCTACAGCAGACTGGAGTTGTTGACGATTGATTTTCAGAGAAGTGTCCAGGGGAATGAATGTGCTCACATCTGCATCTTTAATTGCTTTGAGCTGTTTGGCAGTAAGCTTAGGTAAGCCAATCAATTTCTTCCTGTACTCTAACTCCAGAGCACCAGCATTTTTCCTTATCTTCTTCTGGAGGTTCACCAGTTCCTCCTTTCTCTACCTGATAAGTTCTGGTACACTAACACTATAAATTATTGAATCATAAATTTGTTCTTCTTCAGCGTAAAAGGAGCGTACATGAACATCATTCAATGCATTCAGACATTGATGAACTCTGGGGTCTTCCTTCATCTTTTTGTACACATCAATGTTTATGCCCAACCTGCCAGCATTATAAGAATCCAGAGTCCCCATAGTTGCCATCTCCCTATGATGGGCCAGCAGTTCATCTCTTTGATTTCTCTTGAAGATTTCAATCATTATGCATTGTTGTTCAAGTTTCTTAGAGGTTTCATCATCAGCAGTAGGAAACTCTGATGATTCTTCAACAGTTTGCTCTTCTTCTCCAGATACCATTTGTTCTTTTCCTTTAACAGACTTCAGAGTAGTTGGTATATCTGGGAAAGATTCAAACTGGGGCTCACTGGCTTCAGTACCAGCAGCTTCTTTAGTGGCTTCAGTGCCAAATGCTCTCTGTGCTAATCGTGCACTGGCATCAGTACCAGTCACTTGTTTTGGTTGCACAATGCTTTCAGTAGCAAAGGCCTTTTCAACAGCAATGGCCACAACTTCTTTCTTCTTTCTAATCAAACCTTCTTGGACACCAGACGACTTTTCCCCCTTGGAATGATCACCAGTTCTGGACTTGAGATCATTCCATAATTGTTCTAGCATGTGTCTGTCCAATGCACCAAAAGTTCTTCCAGTCACTGGAGTTGTATCATTCACATTCTTTCTGAGTGCCTGCACTTCCTTTTTAACATTTTCAACTTCTTAAGGCAAGTGCTTTGGCAATTCTTTTTCTATCAACTTCTCCACTTGGGGTAACAGCCCATTTTGAATAGTTCGAAGAACAGACCCAGAAATTTCTTCAGATATTTCTTTCAACATACTAAGTCTGAACTTCTTTGCACATTCATCACTAATCGTGCTAACAACAGCAGCCTGATCAAGTGTGGGCCTGCTTTCCAATGAACTAACCCTAGTAACCAACTTCTGAACCTCATCCTTCAGACCTGCCAGTGGTTGAACAAGTTCACCTTTCACTGCAGTCTGAACAGCATTCACCAGCCTGTTCACTTGCTTCAACATTCAAATCGATTCGAGCCTCTTGCTCACCAGATACTTGTTCATCAGCCTGAACAATTTGTTCTACCTGCTCAACAATCTGAGCCACATTTTCTTCTCGCACGACAGTCTGTACAACATTTTCTGTCTGCTCAATAACTTGTATATTTTCAACATTCTCCTCTTCAAAAATAGGAGACCCATCAATGTTCATTACATCACCAGGATGTCTTTCTGGATTCACCTCTCCAGGTCCGCCACCTTACTTAAAAGGCCTTGGACCTCGGCTGAAGACGAAGTGGAGAGACCACTGGGAGGTTCAAGATTGGAAGTCAATCTGGTCATGAGAGGTACTTGTGCCCAGACCTCTTCAGTTACAACTTCAGATGTTACAACTGTTGAGTCCAGCGCACGAGGTTCAGATAAGTTAACTGGAGTTTCAAGTGGAGGTGGTTGAGATTGTGAAATTTGAATGGTTGGAGGAGTGAAGTATTGAGTATTTTCTGGAATTGAAGGTGGTGGTGGTGGTGGCATGTTTGATTCTGGAGGGGGTGGTGGCATTTCTGATTCTGGTGGCGGCATATTTTGTTTCTGGTGGGGTGGTGGCATTTCTGATTCTGGTGGCGGCATATTTGTTTCTGGTGGGTGGCATTTCTGATTCTGGTGGTGGCATTTTGATTCTGGAGGGGGTGGCGGCATTTTTGATTCTGGTGGCGGCATATTTGATTCTGGTGGAGGTGGTGGCATTTCTGATTCTGGTGGCGGCATATTTGATTTCTGGTGGTGGCATTTTGAGTCTGGAGGGGGTGGTGGCATTTCTGATTCTGGTGGCGGCATATTTGTTTCTGGTGGCGGCATTTCTGATTCTGGTGGCGGCATTTCTGATTCTGGTGGGTGGCATTTCTGATTCTGGTGGGGCATGTTCTGATTCTGGTGGGGCATTTCTGATTCTGGTGGTGGCATTTTGATTCTGGGTGGTGGTGGTGGCATTTTTGATTCTGGTGGGGGTGGCGGCATTTCTGATTCTGGTGGCGGCATATTTGATTCTGGTGGCGGCATTTCTGATTCTGGTGGCGGCATTTCTGATTCTGGTGGCGGCATTTCTGATTCTGGTGGCGGCATTTCTGATTCTGGTGGCGGCATTTCTGATTCTGGTGGCGGCATTTCTGATTCTGGTGGGGCATTTCTGATTCTGGTGGGGCATTTCTGATTCTGGTGGTGGCATGTTTGATTCTGGAGGGGGTGGCGGCATTTTTGATTCTGGTGGCGGCATATTTGTTTCTGGTGGAGGTGGTGGCATTTCTGATTCTGGTGGCGGCATATTTGTTCTGGTGGGGCATTTCTGATTCTGGTGGTGGCATGTTTGAGTCTGGAGGGGGTGGTGGCATTTCTGATTCTGGTGGCGGCATATTTGTTTCTGGTGGGTGGCATTTCTGATGGTGTGGTGGTGGCATGTTTGAGTCTGGAGGGGGTGGTGGCATTTCTGATTCTGGTGGCGGCATATTTGTTTCTGGTGGGGCATTTCTGATTCTGGTGGCGGCATTTCTGATTCTGGTGGCGGCATTTCTGATTCTGGTGGGGCATTTCTGATTCTGGTGGGGCATTTCTGATTCTGGTGGTGGCATGTTTGATTCTGGAGGGGGTGGTGGCATTTTTGATTCTGGGGTGGCGGCATTTTGTTCTGGTGGCGGCATTTTATTCTGGAGTGGTGGTGGTGGCATTTTTGATTCTGGGGGGGTGGCGGCATTTCTGATTCTGGTGGCGGCATTTTGATTTCTGGTGGTGGCATGTTTGATTCTGGAGGGGGTGGGGCATTTCTGATTCTGGTGGCGGCATATTTGTTTCTGGTGGTGGCATTTTGATTCTGGAGGGGGTGGTGGCATTTTTGATTCTGGGTGGCGGCATATTTTGATTCTGGTGGAGGTGGTGGCATTTCTGATTCTGGTGGCGGCATTTCTGATTCTGGTGGTGGCATTTTGATTCTGGGTGGGGTGGTGGCATTTCTGATCTGGTGGCGGCATTTCTGATTCTGGTGGCGGCAATTTGTTTCTGGTGGAGGTGGTGGCCATTTTATGATGAATAGATGAAGATGAAATTGAATATTTAGGGTTTTGATGAAGATTTGATAAAGATTGACCTCTACCTGGAGCCACTTCTACTTCTTCCCTTTGAAAAGAGAGCATGGACTGAGGAATATCTACCTCATTCAGTGGAGATCTTAGGTTGGTCAGATCCCTCATATACTCACTCACGGAAAAGTGAGTAGTTTCAAAATCGTACTGGTCTCCAAGAGCTCTTTTAAACATCAGTGAAAGAAAACGTATATATGGAACAAAAGCTTTTCTACCTTTCACCTTAAGACGCTCTACCAGATCATCAAATAGGATCTGAGCGAAATCCACTCTGAGTCCAAACCAGAGGCAGTAGGCAATCTGGAGATGAGTTTGATTTATCTGGTCCAACCCTCCAGAACTGCCTCCCAAACATTCAACAATATGCGTGAAGAAGAATCTCCATGAGTCTGTCAGCCTGCTCATGTAGACTGTTCCCTTTCTGGATAGCTGGCCATGCTCATCCATAATTTCTGTGTGCCCCATCAATCTGCATACTTCCCTGAAATTTATACCAGAGGGAAGTTCGATGGGCAACTCATTCTGTTCAAAATAATTCAATTGTAGAACACACCTGAGTAAACTAACAGAGAAACTCAAGGATCTGGTACCTCCCTTGAAAGTATAAGTAATTGATGAAGTTTCATCATTATAAATTGCAGAGTACCAGAATTCACATAGATAGTCATGGTACATCCTCCCTGGATTTAAGGTCAAAGCACCATAGAATGGACATGAGAGAAAAAATGTATTTAATCTCCCAATAACGGATTGGGAATTATGAACACTGGAAAGTGAAAGTCTGGCCATCCAGTTATTCATGTTTATTCTTATAGCTTTTGCCTCTAATGTGATATGAGGTGCCCTTTCAACATTTTCAGTCAGAGCATATTCAGCGGCGAGCAGATTTTTAGGCGAATTGGATTGTCTTGGTGCCATTTTATGATGAATAGATGAAGATGAAATTGAATATTTAGGGTTTTGATGAAGATTTGATGAAGAATTGAATGGAAATGGAGTAAATATGAGAGATGATTATGATTGGAATTGAATGAAGAAATTAAATGAAGGAATTTGAAAGGATTTGGGAGTAAATATGTTCGAAGTAAATGCAAATGAAATTGAAAGTGGGTATATATAGGAGAGAGAATGTGGAACTCAAACGGTTAAGTTGAAATTATCAAATAAAATTTTGATCGGGTTCTGAGATCCGCATTAATTACATCACATCACACATAAATGTGTGACGGTTTACAGCCCACAAACAGTATCAAGTTGCACTTTTTGTCTTCCCAAGGTAAAAATACCATCATTTCTTTGAAAAATTTACATGCCACGTAGATAATAAATATCAAGATAAATATCTTTAAAAAGTTTGCTTACGTGGCACGCACAATGACCAAGTATTTAAAAAAATATTATGACTCATTTCAGTGCATCTGGAGGTTGACTGGACACTCCAGTATCACTGGTGGATTAGTCCAGTGACGCATGTACTGATGGTACACTGGAGGGATACTCCAGTAAAGTACCAGTGAAAACCATTTGAAAGAGACTGGTGACCTCAAACATGCACGTCAACTAATACAGACAAATGAGAGGGACACATTTACAAGGAGACAAAAGTCACCTCAACACGCACTTCAACCTGTCCAATTACCAGTGAGAGGGACACATTTACAAAGTACCAGTATTATTTTCTGAAGAATTTGTCCAGTGAGAAAATAAATTAATAAATTCCCCCTGAAAAATAAAACATTTTTAAGAACAAAAATATCTTTCAAGTCTTTCCCCCTGGAATGTTGATCCAGAAATCTATTACTGCAAAGATAGTACACAACGGCGTTCAATATCTGGGCAGTCATAGATTTATAAATCTGTTAAATCAAGGATCCCTGATAGTACACAAAGGCGTTCAATACCAAGGTTCCAGTTTTAAGGGTTTAACATTCCCAACTCACCAACAAGATATTCAAAAGTTTTGACATCCAGAGGTTTAGTAAAAATGTCAGTGAGTTGTTTGTCAGTGGGAATAAAATGGAGTTCAATGTTGTTTTTCATAATATGATCACGGATAAAATGATACCTGAGATCAATGTGCTTCGTTTTGGAGTGCATGACTGGATTGTTTGAGATAGCAATGGCACTGGTATTATCACAAAAGATTGGGGTCTTTGAGTACTTAATACCATAATCAAGCAACTGGTTCTTCATCCAGAGTATCTGAGCACAACAACTGGCTGTAGACACGTATTCAGCTTCAGCAGTGGACAATGAAACTGAAGTTTGCTTCTTACTGGTCCAGCTGACCAGTTTGCCACCAAGGAAATGACATCCACCAGTAGTGGATTTCCTGTCTATCTTACAACCTGCATGATCTGAATCTGAATAACCCATTAGATCCATGCCTGAGCCTTTGGGATACCAAAGATCCAAACTGGGAACACCCTTAAGGTACTTCAGTATGCGCTTTACAGCAAGCATGTGAGATTCCTTTGGATTAGACTGATATCTGGCACATAAACATGTTGAAAACATAATATCTGGTCTACTAGCAGTTAAATACATCAGTGAACCAACCATGCCCCTGTAGATAGTGGTGTTTACTGGTTTACCATCTGGATCTGAGTCCAGTGTCAGTGGTGCAGAAATTGGAGTAGGTTTAGATGGTGAAGAGTTCATATCATATTTCTTTAAAAGATCTCTAACATATTTTTCCTGATTAATAAAAATGCCATCTTTGTTTTGTTTAATCTGGAGTCCAAGAAAATACGTTAATTCACCCATCAAACTCATTTCATATTCAGTTGACATTATTTTTGAAAATTTCTTGCACATGTTTTCATCAGTAGACCCAAAAATAATATCATCAACATCAATTTGTACCATTAACAGATTACCTTTTTCATGAAGAATAAATAAGGTATTGTCAATTGAACCTCTTTTGAAACCATTTTTCAATAAATGTTTAGTCAGAGTGTCATACCAGGCACGTGGGACTTGTCTGAGGCCATAAAGTGCTTTGTCCAGACGATATACCCAATGTGGATGCTTTTCATCAACGAAACCTGGTGGTTGTCTGACATAAACTTCTTCTTCAAGCTTTCCATTCAAGAAAGCACTCTTTACATCCATCTGGTAGACCTTGAACTGATGATAAGTAGCGAATGCTAAGAATATTCTGATCGCTTCAAGTCTAGCCACTAGAGCAAATGATTCATCAAAATCGACATCTGACTGGCAGTAGCCTTGTGCTACCAGTCTGGCCTTGTTTCTGATTACGTGGCCATCTTCATCTACCTTGTTCCTGAAGACCCATCTTGTTCCAATTGGTTCTTTCTTTCCAACTGGGAAAGGAACCAGATACCAGACCTTGTTCCTTTCAAACTGGTGAAGCTCTTCTTGCATAGCAGTCACCCAGCTTGGATCTTCCATAGCCTCGTCAATCTTCTTTGGTTCCATCAATGATAGAAAACTAACATATAAGCATTGATTACTAGAGGCTCTTCTGGTCTGAACTCCTCTACTGGAGTCACCTATGATCTGATCAATAGGATGAGCTTTTGTCCATCTGGAGTACTGACCAGGATTGTTACTGACAACAATATCAGTGCAAGAATTCAGTTGAGTCTCCTCTGGAGTTGCTTCAGGAGGAGGATCTTCCCAGACTACTTCAGTATCTTCATCTGATTCATTTAAATCACTATTTGCATCGTGAAATTCCTCAATTGAAGGTATTTCTTGAAGTACTGGTTCAGTTTGGAATTCTTCATAGGAAGACATTTCTGGTATATGCTCAACTGACACTGATACTGGGGAGCAGTACGAACATCTGATCCAATATTAATTTCAGAGGGTAGTTTGAAAATAATAGAAGGATAGAATGGAGTACCACTGGAGCGTTTCTTTTTCTGAACAGGTTCCAGATCAGGATGACTGGAAACTGTGTCTTCTGAATCTTCTTTATTGTAGTTGATAGGATCAGATTCACAGAAGACAATTGGAGTTACTGGGGGAGTGTCAAGGGCTGGCTTCTTGTTGATTGCAGCATTTGATTCATCAAATGTGACATGAATTGACTCATGGACCTTCTCCAGTCTCTTGTTGTAGACTCTGAAGGCCTTGCGAATGGCTGAATAGCCTAAGAAATACCCTTCATCAGCTTTGGCATCAAATTTGCCTAACTGATTGGAGTCGTTCAGGATGTAAACTGGACATCCAAAAACGTGAAAATAACCAATATTTGGTTTTCTATTTCTTAAGACTTCGTAGGCTGTCTTTTTGTGTTGCTTCACATACACTGACCGGTTCTGGGTGTGGCAAGTAGTAGCAATTGCTTCAGCCCAGAAACCGGTAGACAGACCAGATTCAGCAAGCATACTCCTGGCAGCTTCTATCAGCGTTCGATTCTTCCTTTCCACCACTCCATTCTGTTCCGGAGAGCGGACTGATGAGAAATTCTGGGAGATGCCAATGTCAGTACAGAATGACTCCAGAGTTGCATTCTGGAATTCTGTTCCATTGTCACTTCTTAACTGACACACCTTTCGACTGTACTTGAGCTCAATTTGCTTGATAAGACTGATGATTTCAGCAGCAGCTTCACTTTTAGACCTGAGAAAGATAACCCACCAATATCTGGAAAATTCATCTACTATTACCAGGGTGTATCTTTTACCAGCACGAGTCTGAACATTCACTGGACCAAAGAGGTCCATATGAAGCATATGAAGAGGTTCAGATATGCTGAAATTTTGTCTGCTCTTGAAACTGGTACGTTTCTGCTTTCCCATCTCACATCCTGGACATGGCCTTTCCTTTTTGAAGGAAACTGAAGGTATGCCATCTGCAAGTTGTTTTCTGGACAACTTATTAATATTCTTGGAATTTAAATGGGATAACCTTTTGTGCCAGAACCAGTTTGTGTCTTCATCAGCTTGAGTATAGAAACACTGCTCTGAAGGAGAGCTTTCCATATCCAACACGTACACATTTCCTCTTCTGGGAGCAATCAATACTACCTTCCAGTCCTTGTTGAATACGATACCCTGAAGCAATATTTAATAGAACTTGATAGCCATCATCACACAGTTGGCTTACACTGATCAAGTTATATTTCAAACCATTCACAAATGCAACTCGTCTGAACTTGACTTGTCCATTGTTCAGAACACCGTATCCCTCAGTCTTTCCACAACCATCATTTCCAAAAGTAATGGAGGGTCCATCAAAAATGGTGAACTCCTCCAGCAGGGTCTTACATCCGGTCATCGTCCTGCCAGCAGCACTGTCAAGATACTAGATATATTTCTTTCGATCGCCCTGCACATCCACCAGATATTATCAGTTAGATTTGGGAACCCATCGACTGATGGGTTCACTGGATCCTCCCTTATAGGTCCCTGGGGCAATCTGGTTTAGTTCACTTTCTTCAACAGTGGTCTTAGTTGAAAAGACCACTGGGGTTGATAGTTTTGAAAGCTTTTTCTTTTTCTCAACTGGAGAAATAGATTTATCTTTCTTTGCAAAAGTTTTGTATTTTGTCTAGGGCCAGATGAAGTACCCTCAATAAAGTTTAATCTTGCATTAAAACTTTGAAATTGACGAGTCAGTATTTGAATCTGGCTCTCTAACCTGGACAAAAATATTTTCATCAGATGATATATTAGCCTTTCCAGTTCTGGTCTTAGGTAGGGGATTAGTCTGAGGCAAAGGTTTATTCCGATAAACCTCTTTAACTGGAGCAGTCATCTGGAATGCTCCAGTCTTAACCTCTGGTGATTGAACTGGGAAAATATTGGCCTTGGGAGTTACAGGCTCATCATAAACAGTGGTGGGCCTGAACCCCTCTGGTAATCGATCGATTACTGGTATTAATGATGCTACATGAGTATTTCAATCTAAATATGCACGTTTTTGAGCAGGAAATTGATTTACTCCAGCATCATATGGCTTTTTGGTTTCTAGCCATGATTTAATCACCAGTTTTTCTTTCTCTAAAATGACTTCAAGATCTTGTTTTTCTTGAATCAATTGTTCAGTTCAATGTCTTGAAGTTCTTTCAATTTTGATTTTAAAACAGTTATTTCAGAAAAATCTGTTTCTAGACCATTTACACAGTCAGATCTAACAGTTTCAACAAATATTAAATCAGAATTAAGAGCTTCAGCGATGTCCAGTTTTAATTCTTGGTCAGTTGCAGTATCATAATCACTAACCTTTTTAATAACAATGTCCATCCATCATCCAGATGTGACATCCTCCTTCACCAGGTGCTCTTCGTCTGCCAGAGCCATGTAGCAGCAATCTCTTTCTTCTTCTTCATCAGCAGATGAATCATCAGAAGGAACCCACTTCTCTTCAGTTGTTGCGATCATGCACTTATTATTGTTTTCCATTTGTTGTGCTATGAGAGCAATCTGGGCCTTAAGCTTTTTATATTTCAATTTATAGCTATCATCAGGCTTATTATTTGAAGAAAATAGACCAGGCTTGGATACAAACTGGCTGGACCTACAATCTTTCATGAAATGACCTTTTTGCCACACTTAAAGCATGTCAAATTGGTCTTATCAGTTGAAGAACTGGATGCAAATTGTCCAGATGGCCTATTTGCTCTTACTTTGAAACGGTTAAACGTTTTAGCAATCATTGCAACAAGGTCATCATCATCAGTTTCATCACAACAGTCTGGAGAGATTTGGCTGGCTTCTCCAGAATCCATGAGTTCAGACACCATCTTCTTCATAGAAAATACATTCTCAGAAGATATCAGTGCTGTACTTTGTGGTTCAGTATGACCAACCACAACAGGACTACTGGAGGCATGGTTATAAGCATCTTGTTCTGCCACCACTCTCTGAGCTTGATTTTCTTCAGTGTACCTGAAAGCTCCATAAAAAGTTGAGAGAGTGTGTGTGTGCAGAGTTTTACCTTGTCGTAAGACCAGGATCATGTGAGACCATTTGGTGGGTAGAATATCACAAAATTTCTCCAGAAGTATATCCTTGTCCTTCTCAACCCCAAGACCTCTCAACTGGTTTATGATACTCATAAATCTGGTGTAAGTACCAGTGAGAGACTCATTAGGCTGAGCAAAAAATGACTCATACCTCTTGTTTAAGGAGACCTTTCTGGTGACAATAGTGTCATCTCCTCCTTCATGCTGATTTAAAAGTTCATCCCACATGGTTTTAGCACTGGGAAAAAGAACTAATGTGGGAATTAGGGTTTCTGGAACGGCCCCGAGGATCATGTTTTTGATAAGGGTGTCTAGATTCACCAATCTCCTCTCCTCTTCAGACCAATGTTCCTCCCTCTTTTCCCTTCCTCTTCTAGATCCAGAAGGATCAAGAAGGGGATTGAGAGGTGATGTGGGGACATAAGGTCCTTCATTTAAGATTTTCATCATATTCCTCTCAATACCAGTGATATGTAATATCATCCTAGCCTTCCACGTACCAAATTCATCGCTGTTCCCACTGAATTTAGGAACAGGATTATTTGAATAGTGCACATGCACATGTGGAGAAGCAGGAGTAGGAGGAGGAGGTGGTGGATTAGTGTTATTAACAATAGGTGGTTCATTATTGTGATCATTAACATTATGATCGGGTCCAAAATTAAAACTTGCTTGTGTATTTTCTGGGGTGGCCATCAAAGAAGCAGATCTAGGCAATGTTTAGCCTTCTGCTCTGATACCAATTGTGAGGTCCCAAATACGATGGTTAAACCAGAAGTGTATAATACAACAAGTCTCATAATCACTAGAATGGACTAGTATTACTTGTAAATAAATGCAAGAATATATAAACAAAGTAATACAAGACTTAAAGCAATAAACAAGTAAAGTGGAACATTATGTATTTTTCAAGGTGTATTTTATTTATGATGTTAAATAAAATACAAGGTTGTGCGGAATCAAGATAATACAAATAAGTATGTATCCTAACAACCTATGAATTACAAATGATCTATATTTGTCAAATAACTCTTTTGGATCGAGATACTTAAAGTTGTGAAGTATCCCTGTTTAAGATCGAGAGTATTTAGAAAAATTCACTCTAATGCTAAATGTATGCTTTAAAGTAATTTTTACAAAGAAATGACTTTGTATTTATACGCAACAAAATTCACCAGTGAATTTTGTGCCATACAAATATGGTTGCATGCATTTAATGAACCGATAAGAACATTAATTGCATTGGTTAAGGTACAAGGATAAAGTCACATCAATATGACTTTATTCTTTTAACCAACCACCTTTACACACGTATAAACTTTGGTAAAGAACAAGTGGAATGTTCTTTGGAAAGTGTGTAAAGGCAAAAGTCAATTCCTCGATATCAGTGTTCAGACTTGTAAGGTCTAGAACACTGACAATCCTCCAGTGTACAGATCTGGTAAGACTTCCAGTGGATTCCGCCATTTTTCAGTCTTCTTTATTATGACTTCAGTCTTTGATTTTAGTGAGAACGTCTTCAGTAGAGTAGATCTGGACTGGGGTGAAGTCCAGTGAGCTAATCTGGAGAATACTCCAGATTTCCTATACAAGTGTTTGCTCACTGGTCTTCCATTATTTCTGAACAAATCTTCAGAGGGACTTCAGATTCCAAGTCTGGAGTAGGTCCAGTAATATACCATTTCTGGACAGATCTTCAGTAAGGCTCCAGTAGTCGAGTCTGGAGCGAGTCCAGTAAATCTGGACCTAACATTATCTTACTTAGCTAATTCGTTAGCTAACACTTGTTATTTTAAATGTGTTGTGCCCTCAGGTCCAACATAGTGAGCAGGTAGATGTGAAAAGATGCGAGGCATGGGTAGATGATCTTGAAGCTGGCTTTAGTTTACCCATAGTTGTTTCTCATTAGACACTTAATGTTTATTTAGATGTTATTGACTATGTAGTTACCTTTGATGTCGGTTGTTTAATGTTGGGCAACCGTTGGATTTCCATTTGAACTATTTGTTATGACATTGCTAGTAACACCATTTAATAAATGAACCAAACACTTCCTTTTTGTTTGGTCATTTAAAGTTTACTTCCGCTATCTTTTAACGCCGTTAGGCGAAAATTTTTGGAAATCCATATTTTTAAACGACGTGTGTTACAATTGTACAACGTCCTCGTTGTACTAAACATGACATAACAGAAAGGGTAATAGGAAAAACACGAAAAGATAAAGGATTAACGAAACTTCCCGGGCTTAAATTGCATGAATGTTGTTGAAGATGGCATGTGTGGAGCGACCTCGAATGATGTAGATATTTAAAGGCTTGAGTCGGCTCCATTTGATGGCGATCCATTGATGCTTCTCCATCTTCTTCTCTTTTTGGTATTTTCTAATTTTTTTGGATTTTTGAGTTTTTCTGATTTTTTTTGGATTTTTCACGATCTGGTGTGCGGGCAGACTCCGAGAGCGGCGCTGGCATAGCGGGAGCGGCGTTGGACATATGGGAGCGGCGCTGGAATAGCCTGAGCGGCGCTGGACTGGCTGAGGTTCGGGTCCAACGGCGCTGGAAGTCAGTGAGCGGCGCTGGGAAGCCCAGATGCTTACCCAGCGGCGCTGGAAGTCTTCTAGCGGCGCTTGCGAGTCCTGTACTTGCTTCGACTTCTGATTTTCCTTTACGATTTGATTCCGGCATTCCCCCACACTTAGCTTTTGACCAAGTGCATGGTTTCCTTCTGAATACAAAGTTAAATACTTCTGCACACTTCAATCAAAATATCAAAATGGAAATAACAAGCTAAAACTTAAAAATGAAATGAAAAAGAAATACGAAATCAAACTAGAAAAAGAAAAATAATAACTAAACAAAACAAAACTTGGGTTGCCTCCCAAGAAGCGCTTAATTTATTTAGGAGTCTTAAGCTAGACTCCTTCACTAGTCATTCATCAACGAAATAAGGGCCAAATTCTATGCCCTCGTCCTTATTGCTATCCTCCTCATAGTAGTGTTTCACTCTATGCCCGTTGACTATAAAACTACCCCCACTCTTGTTACGTAACTCTACATATCCCGACGGGTAACCTTTAATGACTTCAAATGGTCCTGCCCATCTTGATCTAAGTTTCGGCGACTTGAGCTTAAACCGGGAGTTAAACGAAAGCACCTTATCACCTTCCTTGATTTCTTTCATCTTAATTCTCCTATCATGCCATGCCTTTGTTCTCTCCTTATGGATACTAGAGTTCTCACAGGCTTGTTGTCTAAGTTCTTCTAATTCATCAAGTTGCAAGTACCTTTCCTTTCCAGCTTCATCTAAATCCATGTTACAATTCATAATTGCCCAATAAGACCTATTCACTATTTCTAATGGTAGATGACATGTTTTTCCATATACTAACTTATAAGGTGTGGTTCTTATGGGTGTCTTATAGGCTGTCCTAAATGCCCAATGTGCATCATCTAACCTATTCGCCCAATTCTTAGGATTATCCTTAACTGTTTTCTCTAAAATTCTCTTAAGTGCCCTATTAGTGTTTTCTACTTGACCACTAGTCTGAGGGTGATAAGCTGTTGAAAACCTATGGCTGACTCCATATCTCTTAAGTACCTTTTCTAACTGAGCATTTGCAAAATGACTACCCCTATCACTAATCAAAGTCTTAGGCATTCCAAACCTACTAAACAATTTCTTAAGGAAATCTACAACTACCTTAGCATCATTAGTGGGTAAAGCCTTAGCTTCTGTCCACTTTGACACATAATCTACTGCTACTAGAATATACTTAAACTTATGAGAAGGTGGAAATGGTCCCATGAAATCTATTCCCCAAATATCAAATACTTCGCAAACCTGTATGCTTTTCTGAGGCATCTCGTCTCGCCTTGTGATGTTTCCTTGACGTTGGCACGCATCGCATGTCTTCACCAAGGTCTTCGCCTCTTGAAAGATCGTCGGCCAATAAAAACCTGCATCAAACACCTTCCTAGCTGTGGTTGAAGGACCAAAATGCCCTCCTGTAGGTCCTGAATGACATTCATCTAAAATCCTCCTAGTTTCACTCCCCGATACACATCTCCCAATCATTCCATCCGCACACATCCTAAATACATAAGGTTCTTCCCAATAATAATAATTAATCTCGGAGAAGAACTTTTTCCTATGGTGATATTCCAAATGCACCGGTACTACTCCAGCTGCGAGGTAGTTGGCGATATCTGCAAACCACGGAACTTCACCACCTACTAAATCTACTTTCATCAAGTTCTCATCTGGGAATGAATCATCTATCTCCTCGTCTCCTAACTCTGGGTTTTCTAATCGACTAAGGTGATCTGCTGCTACATTCTTTGCTCCTTTTTTATCCTTTTTCTAAATTAAATTCTTGTTAGAACAGCACCCATTGAATCAACCTAGGTTTAGCATCCTTCTTACTAAGTAGGTACTTAATTGCTGAATGATCGGTAAACACAGTAGTCTTCTGTAACACTAAATAGTTCCTAAACTTATCTAAAGCAAACACTACTGCTAGCAATTCCTTTTCTGTTGTGGTGTAATTCCTCTGAGCTTCGTTCAGTGCCTTGCTAGCATAGTAAATCGGCCTAAAATGCTTTTCTATTCTCTCTCCTAGCACTGCTCCTACAGCATAATCACTAGCGTCACACATTATCTCAAAAGGCAATACATAACTAGGTGATACAACTATGGGTGAATTAATTAAATGGCTCTTAAGCGTTAAGAATGCCCTTAAACACTCCTCATCGAAATCAAACCTAGTCTCCTTCTCTAAAAGCCTAGTCATGGGTTTAGCTATCTTAGAAAAATCTTTAATAAACCTCCTATAAAATCCTGCATGTCCTAAAAAACTCCTAATTTCCTTAACGTTGGTTGGTGGCGGTAACCTAGCTATAGTATCTATTTTAGCTCTATCTACTTCTATTCCGGCCTTAGATACCTTATGTCCTAGTACTATTCCTTCCTTAACCATGAAATGACACTTCTCCTAATTCAACACTAAATAGTTCCTAAACTTATCTAAAGCAAACACTACTGCTAGCAATTCCTTTTCTGTTGTGGTGTAATTCCTCTGAGCTTCGTTCAGTGCCTTGCTAGCATAGTAAATCGGCCTAAAATGCTTTTCTATTCTCTCTCCTAGCACTGCTCCTACAGCATAATCACTAGCGTCACACATTATCTCAAAAGGCAATACATAACTAGGTGATACAACTATGGGTGAATTAATTAAATGGCTCTTAAGCGTTAAGAATGCCCTTAAACACTCCTCATCGAAATCAAACCTAGTCTCCTTCTCTAAAAGCCTAGTCATGGGTTTAGCTATCTTAGAAAAATCTTTAATAAACCTCCTATAAAATCCTGCATGTCCTAAAAAACTCCTAATTTCCTTAACGTTGGTTGGTGGCGGTAACCTAGCTATAGTATCTATTTTAGCTCTATCTACTTCTATTCCGGCCTTAGATACCTTATGTCCTAGTACTATTCCTTCCTTAACCATGAAATGACACTTCTCCTAATTCAACACTAAATTAGTTTCTTCACACCTAGCTAACATCTTATCTAAATGACTCAAACACGAATTGAACGAATTCCCGTAAACCGAGAAATCATCCATAAACACTTCTACTGACTTCTCTAACATATCCTGAAAAATAGCAGTCATACACCTCTGAAGACTAGCTGGGGCGTTACAAAGTCCAAATGGCATCTTCCTATAGGCATAAGTTCCATAGGGGCAAGTAAAAGTTGTCTTTTCTTGATCTTCTGAATGAATAGGGATCTGAAGATACCCTGAGAATCCATCAAGAAAACAAAAATACTCGTTCCCTGCTAATCGCTCTAAGATCTGATCTATAAATGGTAATGGGTAATGGTCTTTCCTAGTGGCTTCATTAAGATTCCTATAATCTATGCACACTCTCCATCCTGTGACAGTCCTGGTTGCTATCGGTTCGTCCTTCTCATTAGCTACTACAGTCATGCCTCCCTTCTTAGGCACACAATGAATCGGACTCACCCTCTAACTATCTGAAATAGGAAAAATGATACCTGCATCTAATAACTTAATCACCTCCTTCTTAAATACCTCCTTCATGTTCGGGTTTAGGCGTCTCGGTCTCTGCACTACTGGCCTAGTGTTAGCTTCTAAGTGTATCCTATGGTTACAATAGGACGAATCTATCCCTCTAATGTCATCTATCTTCCAAGCAAAAGCCTTATCATGTGCCCTAAGTACCTTCATCAAAGTTGCTTTCTCCTTCTGAGACAGCTTAGCCCATCTTTGACTAACCTTTATTTCAATTAGAAGGTTATACGGATGTATTTTTTTTTATTTGGACTAGGTTTTTATCTGTAAATTTATTAAGGTTTTTTTTATTAAGGTTCTAAAACAATAATCGGTTATACTTATTTGTAATTCATTTATAGCTTTTTTTGTTTAAATATTTCTCTTACTCAGGTTTTTTTTATTAAGGTTTTTTTTATTAAGGTTTTTTTTATTAAGGTTTTTTTTATTAAGGTTTTTTTTATTAAGGTTTTTTTTATTAAGGTTTTTTTTATTAAGGTTTTTTTTATTAAGGTTTTTTTTATTAAGGTTTTTTTTATTAAGGTTTTTTTTATTAAGGTTTTTTTTATTAAGGTTTTTTTTATTAAGGTTTTTTTTATTAAGGTTTTTTTTATTAAGGTTTTTTTTATTAAGGTTTTTTTTATTAAGGTTTTTTTTATTAAGGTTTTTTTTATTAAGGTTTTTTTTATTAAGGTTTTTTTTATTAAGGTTTTTTTTATTAAGGTTTTTTTTATTAAGGTTTTTTTTATTAAGGTTTTTTTTATTAAGGTTTTTTTTATTAAGGTTTTTTTTATTAAGGTTTTTTTTATTAAGGTTTTTTTTATTAAGGTTTTTTTTATTAAGGTTTTTTTTATTAAGGTTTTTTTTATTAAGGTTTTTTTTATTAAGGTTTTTTTTATTAAGGTTTTTTTTATTAAGGTTTTTTTTATTAAGGTTTTTTTTATTAAGGTTTTTTTTATTAAGGTTTTTTTTATTAAGGTTTTTTTTATTAAGGTTTTTTTTATTAAGGTTTTTTTTATTAAGGTTTTTTTTATTAAGGTTTTTTTTATTAAGGTTTTTTTTATTAAGGTTTTTTTTATTAAGGTTTTTTTTATTAAGGTTTTTTTTATTAAGGTTTTTTTTATTAAGGTTTTTTTTATTAAGGTTTTTTTTATTAAGGTTTTTTTTATTAAGGTTTTTTTTATTAAGGTTTTTTTTATTAAGGTTTTTTTTATTAAGGTTTTTTTTATTAAGGTTTTTTTTATTAAGGTTTTTTTTATTAAGGTTTTTTTTATTAAGGTTTTTTTTATTAAGGTTTTTTTTATTAAGGTTTTTTTTATTAAGGTTTTTTTTATTAAGGTTTTTTTTATTAAGGTTTTTTTTATTAAGGTTTTTTTTATTAAGGTTTTTTTTATTAAGGTTTTTTTTATTAAGGTTTTTTTTATTAAGGTTTTTTTTATTAAGGTTTTTTTTATTAAGGTTTTTTTTATTAAGGTTTTTTTTATTAAGGTTTTTTTTATTAAGGTTTTTTTTATTAAGGTTTTTTTTATTAAGGTTTTTTTTATTAAGGTTTTTTTTATAATTTTTTATATAGATTCAAGAGAGATCCAATGTATTGAAATTTGTATTTATTAAAAGTATTTAACTAATATTGGCAACTATTATAATATATAACTAATATTTTTACCTCAAATTCTCACAAATACGACATGTAGGTGATGGGTAATATGAAACTTTTAACTCGAAATTTATTCCCTATACTTTTAAATTTGTAACATTATATTTATTTGATAAAAAATGTAAGTATATAGTGTGGCAATGTTATAGGCTCTTAGGTCGTTTAATTACGAAACTTTGGTGGGGGCATTTTTGGCTATCTAGCCATGAGCAACAAATAACTCAGGACCATACATAGATAGACAATCGTTGTCATTGCCCGGATCACCTGATGCACACCTTTTGGTGAACCCATGATACGTTGCATTTCCAGATACCGTCTTATTACTTAATACGGTTGAATTTACATGACCAGTTGGGAATAAAGATCCATTAATAATGGCGTCAGGGAAGCGTATATATGAAGCTGTTGAAGAGGGGGTTGCACATGAAATTGGCACATCTACAGGTCCGAATTTGAAAAAGAGGAAGGGGCCTTCAGTTGATGAAGTAGAACACCATACGTCAACATCCAATTCGGATACGGACACGCAAATGGGGAATGATGAGGATATGGAACAAGGGGGTATGTGGTTTTTGGTTATTATAACATTTAGCGTATAATAATATGTCAAACTAGAAGATGTTTTCTTGATTTTGTAGGGTTCCCGTTGTTTGAATTGGTGCCAAATGGTGAATACTGTCACTGTGCAGTCGAGAGGCTCATTCCTTTAGGTTGGTTGTCTACCATGGTAGATACTAGTTCTGCTGATTTGTCTGAACTCTATAGTAGGGTCATGTTTTCTGTTGTTGTGGCTGGGAATGCTATGGATACTAAACTGCAGAAAATGGAGCAAGAACTTTCCATATACAGACAAGCAGAGTTGAACATGAAAACCAATATGGCAAAAGCTCAACAAAGGAGTTGTAGAGTTGAAAGGGGAGAATATTCGTTTGGCTAAGCTATTGGCTGCTGAGCGTCAGCAGACAAAGAATCTACGTGATGCACTCATGATGAAGGAGGAAGAAATGAACAGCTTGGAGGATGACAAAAAGATGAAAGAAGCGCAGATTCAACATAATTCCTCTGAGATACAAAAGATGTATGCTAAATTTGTCGGATTAATATCACATGTCTGTAAAACGCTCTTTAAACCTCGAGACATTTGAGCTTGTTTTTTTAGCCAAAAAATGGCTGAAAAAAACATTGTATGTTTATGCAATATTTGGATAATATGTTAAAAGTTATATTGTTGCTTGTCTTTTGTACACAAATAGAAATATAGAATGGTCTTATATTTGGTAAATTTAAGAAATCTCTACTATTTTATAAAAATTATCACACTCTCTCTAAACACTTTTCAACACTCTCTCTCATAAAAATGTCTACATGCGAAATGACCATTCTACCCAAATATTTATATTACTTATAATAAGTTTACGATCCGAAATCACAAGGCGATTTGCCGTCATATATCCACTATGCTTACAAGTTCCGATTTTGATATGATTCTACAAATTTAAGGTAAATCCAAAACTTTAACTAAATATAGATTCTATTTGTCATTAGTGTTTATTATAATTTAACTTTGATCATCGATTTAATTTAACCACAATTTATTTCATGCTCATGAATCATGTATGAAACATATACGAATTTCTTTATGATACAATCAATATATGAATTCGCCAAGTATGGATTTAGGAAAGTCGCAATCATGTTTTAGTGGGTGTTTAGGATTGAGTTTTAAAAATAGATTATGTTGTTTGAATAATCAGAATCAGCTAATTAGCTGTAACAAGACGTGACAAAAAATCATAGTGTTTGGAATTGATTATGTTGTTTAATATCGTTATAATCAGATAATTAGTTTTTTGAGTGCTTGGTAAATTGTATAATCTGATGAGCAAACTGGCCAAATGACAAAAAAAAGACATTCGTTTAAATTATTGAATAAAACACATATAATCTTATATCAAACACATATGTTTTAATGAGCCTAAACACATTTTAACAAATAATCTTGGCATATAAGATGGTGACAGTACGGACATAACAAAGAAATATATCACTAACAAACATTAACTATGACATACAAATTATCTATTTTGTTTACTTGATATTTATATCACATGGAATGAAATTATTCAAATATCAGATAAACAATTTTGTGAATATATAAAAAAATATACAAAGTTAGTAGGCAAACAATAGGTATAAAAATAATCCACAATATTGTATCGATCAAGAAAGAAAATACTGTGTCACAAATACAATCCTCAATTTTATTTTATTTTTTAGCATTGAATTAATAGATGGGTAATGATAAATAAGTTTGGGATAATATAAATTAGTTATTGCATATACTCGTATTACTTTTGTTATGTATTAGAACCTAGTAGCTCTTGTCAGAAATGTTAGAAATTACGTGTATGATTGTATAGTGTAGATAGACGGTAAATGAAAAGGATATTATAGTAATTTGTTAGGTGAGATAACAAATTGTTTTACCTGCGTTTTGTTACGGTAGGGGGATACCTACTTGGCTACTTTTCAGTTTCTGCGTTTTAAGCTTTTCAAAACGTGAAAAATCAATTTATTGATCTTTTACCAAACACTAAAACTAGAATCTTTTATGATATCAAAAGTCAAGAATCTAAAAATAATGTGAAAAAAGCAATCTCAAACACCCCCTTAGTAGGTAGACCGTAGATATATGAATTTTTACAGTTAACCCTTGAACTACTCTAACTTTATCTTTCAACTATTTTAAATGTCCAATATATCTTTCCTACCCCCAGCCACCCTCCCTCACTAACCACTTGAACGGTTAGAACCATCTAATCAAAGTTTCTTTCTTTTATTTTTCTTTTTTCTTTTATTTTTTTTTGTTTTCGTTTTTTCCACATATTCTATCATTTAACCCACGAAATGTTTTTCTGTTTAGGGTAAAGGGATTCCTTTCATTATATATATAGAGAGTCATTGTTTCATTTAGTTGTTATATAGTATAGGACAATGACAATTCCATATACATCACACAAACTGCTATCCATCCCTTTCTTTCCTACACTATTAGTTGAATGGTTAACAAAACCGTTATGCATTGGGATACGTTTTTAGCATTGGGATACATTAAAAACGCATCGGTGATTTGTGATTTTTGCATCCATTATGGATTACTACAACAAGGCCAATGAGGTTAGTGGCCCATTGGTAAGGTCTTTGATCTTTGGAGGATCCACCAGGGTTCGAATCCTACTTCCCACATTTGTGGGGGTGGATTTATTAACCAACTTTTCTTTGAAAAGTTGGCTACCTGTCTGTGTTATGGTGGGTCCCCATGTGTGGAGGTGCCAATCAATAATGGCCCTGGTTCAAAAAAATCGATCTCATGTGGTGGATTTCTTCGCCACCTAGCAGAACTAACCCGGTACACATAGCCTTGCAGGGTGGTAGTGTAGGTACCAAATTTGGTACACGGGATTAAGAGGTTCCCGCCGATTTACCCCTTTTTTTTACTACAACAAAAAAACTAAACCTATGCAAACAATGAATCTAACATGATTCGAATATATTTCCAAAGCATTCACACGAGCTTTCCCAATTCCCTGACATTTATTTCACATCCAACATATTTCCTATATATTGAAACTCGTAAAACAGTCAGAATAACAAAACCCCCAAAATGTCTCTTAAGTTTGTTTGATTCGATTTTAAATGGCATCCGATGAGATAATCCCTGATGGATGGTCAAGTGATTCAAGTGTTTGTAGTGACCATTCAGCATCCCCGGTGAACATAAAAAAGAAAATGGCAAGTCGTTGCATGGAACGTTTAGAAGAAGACACCAAAATATTAAAGTCATTGAAAGACCACCATTTCATTTTAAAGGAAAGAATTGTGTGAACTTTCGTAGACCCGACTAACCGTATGTCTTCGGATCTTTGAGCCCGTAGGGTCATACACAATAGAACATCTATAATGTTTAACCATAAAGCTACAGAATGATGTTTAATCATTTACGCATTTAATTAAACTTGTCTTTAATTAAATTATCCGTTTATAAATTAACGCAAGTTAATTAACGATAAATGGATTAACCGGCAAATAATATTTATAGAAGTCGATTAAAGTTTACTTTAGTTGATTGGTATATAAATATATTAATTAAATGAGTTTAATTAATTAAATGGGTTAACGGGTTGGATAATTAATAGTTGAGAGTCCGTAATTAATTAATAGTTAATTAATTAATATATGGAAAGTCCGGTCCATCCCCCCTAAGGCCTCATGGCCGAATTTTGGGAGGGTCGAAATTCCCATGTACGGGAATTATAGGGTTTTAGTTTCCTAATCTAATTAGGATTCCATGCCTATATAGACCCCTTGAAAGCCCTCATAATTCATTCATTCACAAATCCCTAAACACACACTTAAAGGTGAAAATCTTCTTTCACCTTTAAGTGGGTCGAAATTCACTAAACCAAATAAACCAAAATCCCAAATTGTTTTAGATTTAATTATTTAAGGTTTTAGTTAAACCCTAAATTAGTTTCAACAAAAGGATTCTCACCTTTTGTGTTGGTTTGGGTCGAAAATCAAGAACCCCCACAAGGGTTTCGAATTTCGAATTCCTTGTCTTAAGGAAGGTCAAATTCGACCTTACGGTTCTTCCGGGGATTTCGTTCGGTTGCGGTCGTAAGCTTAAAGGTGTCTAGCAGGTCCTTGGTTAAGACATTGTTCGTGTACGCACTTACGGAGGGTTTCTAATTTGGAATCTCGTTTCCGGAATATTCCACTTCATGGAGGAACTCGTCTATCGCAACGTGGTTAGTTTTCTTGTATTTACTTTAAGTTACTTATATTGCACTGCATGGAGATTCTGTGACCGAACGTTAGAATTATTAAATGTTTCCTAAATTGATAGCACACGTTTTTAATAATTGCCATGGTTCATTAACACTCTTCCGCTGCGCGGCATGTTTTGAATTTAAATCGTTTTGTAAAACCTTAATTTTAAAATATGTCACTTAAACCGGGTCGGTCACCCGACCCATTTTATGTTATTCGGTTAATGAAATCCCAACAATGAATTGAATGAGAAATATTTCAGATATATATATGAAGAGGATGAGTTGTTGGTTTTAAAAAATGAGATGGGAGTAAGGGGTGAATTGAAAGAGAAGTTTGAGTCAATGATGGAAGAGTTTGAAAAGATGTGCAAAGAAAACAAAGAGTTCCATGATGATTTAACACTTTCACCAGGCTATGATTCTGATCTGTAGTTGTAAAGTATCAAATTGAGCTCTTGTGTGTGTTTTAGTGTGTTAATGGAGGTTTCTAGTGTGTGTGAAATTGAGAGAGAATGTGTTGTAAGGGAAAACTTAGATTGCATTGAATGGGTGAAAGGTTACAAAATGATGTGTTGGAAGGGGTTTATATACTAACTATATAATTTACACTATGCCCCCTTCCACACTTAGAACTTTAGTTTCCTAATCTAATTAGGATTCCATGCCTATATAGACCCCTTGAAAGCCCTCATAATTCATTCATTCACAAATCCCTAAACACACACTTAAAGGTGAAAATCTTCTTTCACCTTTAAGTGGGTCGAAATTCACTAAACCAAATAAACCAAAATCCCAAATTGTTTTAGATTTAATTATTTAAGGTTTTAGTTAAACCCTAAATTAGTTTCAACAAAAGGATTCTCACCTTTTGTGTTGGTTTGGGTCGAAAATCAAGAACCCCCACAAGGGTTTCGAATTTCGAATTCCTTGTCTTAAGGAAGGTCAAATTCGACCTTACGGTTCTTCCGGGGATTTCGTTCGGTTGCGGTCGTAAGCTTAAAGGTGTCTAGCAGGTCCTTGGTTAAGACATTGTTCGTGTACGCACTTACGGAGGGTTTCTAATTTGGAATCTCGTTTCCGGAATATTCCACTTCATGGAGGAACTCGTCTATCGCAACGTGGTTAGTTTTCTTGTATTTACTTTAAGTTACTTATATTGCACTGCATGGAGATTCTGTGACCGAACGTTAGAATTATTAAATGTTTCCTAAATTGATAGCACACGTTTTTAATAATTGCCATGGTTCATTAACACTCTTCCGCTGCGCGGCATGTTTTGAATTTAAATCGTTTTGTAAAACCTTAATTTTAAAATATGTCACTTAAACCGGGTCGGTCACCCGACCCATTTTATGTTATTCGGTTAATGAAATCCCAACAATGAATTGAATGAGAAATATTTCAGATATATATATGAAGAGGATGAGTTGTTGGTTTTAAAAAATGAGATGGGAGTAAGGGGTGAATTGAAAGAGAAGTTTGAGTCAATGATGGAAGAGTTTGAAAAGATGTGCAAAGAAAACAAAGAGTTCCATGATGATTTAACACTTTCACCAGGCTATGATTCTGATCTGTAGTTGTAAAGTATCAAATTGAGCTCTTGTGTGTGTTTTAGTGTGTTAATGGAGGTTTCTAGTGTGTGTGAAATTGAGAGAGAATGTGTTGTAAGGGAAAACTTAGATTGCATTGAATGGGTGAAAGGTTACAAAATGATGTGTTGGAAGGGGTTTATATACTAACTATATAACCTTGCGCGGGTTCCGCGGGCAGATGACGGCGCGCCGCGCGACCGCGCCCTCGACCCCGACGACGGGGTTACACATACATTTTACACTACACCCCCTTCCACACTTACAACTTTACAATATAAGTACAAATTACATAATAGAAACAAATCAACTACTACAAAGTTTATTTCTAACAATCTCCCCCTTAGTAGTGATTTGTCAAAAATGCACATCAACTGAAGATCTTCAAGGATTTGGATGAAGTCTTTCTTTGTTTGGATGCCAAAACCAATTCTCTCCAGGTGGTCTATTATTAGGAATAACCATGTTTTCTTCGTAATCTGGCGGAGGTATGTTATGTGGGCCCAACACATTGCTTGGAGCATATTTGATCCAGCAACCACCTTTACACCGAACTATATTCTCAGATTGTTTCACATTCTTGGCCTTTCTCAACTTCCTTATATCTTCTCTGAGAATAAGTCTTCTGTTGATTTTGGTGATGGCATTCTCAAATAACTCCTTCTTATCAGCATCTACTTCAGCATCTTTCAAAAATGTCAAAACATTCTTGCAGTATTCTAAGGTTCCATCAGAATAAGCTGCAAGATCACTGAAGCGTATGAAAATCTTCTTCTTCCGACTGTTGATGAAAACAATTCCAGATTATGGCTTCTTCATTACTGTAACACCCGACGTTTAAAAATATGGGTTTTCAAAAATCTTTCACCTAACGGTGTTAAATTGCGGAAGTAAAGACCGTAAAAGTCAAAACCAATAAAAACATTTCGGTTTCTGCGTTTAGTTGGTGTTACATGCCATATCAACATTAGTTCAAATGAAAACCCAACGGTTGCCCAACATTAAACAACTGTTCACCCATTATTACATAAATTCGACATCAAAACGAAATATAATCAAAAGTCTCCATAATAAGCAACTATGGGTAGCTAAGGCTCCTTCATTGCATCTACCCAAGCTCATAAGTCCTGCGTCACTAGTCCATCAAGCTAAACCTGAGGGAACAACCACATTAAAGAAACAAGTGTTAGCTATAGAATAGCTAAGTAAGATAACACTTAATTTAAAAGCATTTGTCCAATTAAAACAATCTTCATTATTAGACAAGCTCATTAGGCACAGTGCACAACACACAAAACTGCATAACAACTTCATATCAATTAGGATGAATCACCCTAAATGTGCTTATCCTGCATTACTTCATTACACACGTTTAACCACATAACTGCTTTCTACATTGACTGCTTTACTACGTTATTAACTGCGTTAATGTGTAACATAAGTTACACCCGACTAGATGACAAACCCCACACGGTTGTACATCAAGCGTCGTTAAGGAATGGCAAGCCAATCCAAGAGTAATCCGTATATGGAGGTTGGTCAATCCCCTCGTATTACTCGCCCTGCATTATAAAGACCATGTTGCAAGGAGCCACCCAAGCAACAACTACGTCAACGCACTTAGCCGGGCTAGGGCAAGTACGGGTTAAGCTTAACACTTTCCTGCATCAAAGTTTAACGAGCTCGATCCTGCATTATTTAGTTTAGGTGACTGCATTACCTAAGCATTTACTACGTTTACTGCTTCTACGTTTTGGGCCCTTAAACGTGCACGTGTCATGGCAACTTAACGAGTCTAGTGTACTAGTTGAGCAAGCCATGCAATCATGCACATATCAACAATCAACAACATACACTACATCTCAAAGCATCACAAGCTACTTCGTAATACTACATAAACTGCATAACAATATACTACATTAAGCAATACTTCATTTCACTACGATAGGGTCTGCATTTCAGGTCTCATGGTCAACTACATATCCCATAATGCCTCCCGTGTAACCCGAGATACCCACATATATCATAAGTTACCGTTAAGGAAGTTATAAGTATGAAACCTTTGCTTGTTGAACCCTCAGCGTGACAAAGTAGTGTATCTTACCTCGATACGGTTTAACAACAAGCTACATGCACAATACAACGATGACTAGGTGTCTCCAATAACCTAGAACAAGTATAAGATCGAAATGTAAGCTAAGCGACACATTTTGTGAAATCTGGGCATATGGTGCGCCGCACTTCCCATGTGGTGCGTCGCACCAATCTTCCAGGGAATTTTATCAATAAAGGGGTGCGCCGCACCTACCCTTTGGTGCGTCGCACAAATCCTCCAGGGAGTTTAGATTAAAGACAGGTGCGCCGCACCAGCCCTTTGGTGCGTCGCATATCGGGGTGTACCAAAAAACAAACTGGCCAGTGGTGCGCCGCACCTCTCACCTTGTGCGTCGCACCAACTCTCCAGAAACTTCATTTCCAATATGGGTGCGCCGCACCATCCCTTTGGTGCGTCGCACCATGGGTGCAGACCAGCAATTAACTTTTACACTTTGATTAAACGAATTCCATACGAACCCCTACCCCAAATCCAACTTGGGGACTTAAAATTAACCCTTTTAATTGCACTATCATTACCTTTAATCAACCTAATAATCCCTTAATCCTTTACATCATAAACCAACCATTTAATCACCCAAATAACATGAAATTGACGAACGTTTAATCAAATAACCCAACCCAAACCCTTATGGCCTGGATTAAGACTGATATAAGACTCACACAATCATTTCTCAACTGAGGAATACCTATATTACCTGTAATTGGTGATAAAGATCCAAGATCTAAGCAATACACGATCGATTCGGCTCCAAAATGAATAAGATCTAGGGAGAAACTAGAGAGGGAAGGGAGGGGATCAACTAGGGCTTATTTGAGGGTAAGAAAATCTGCATAAAGTTCTTAATGACAGCCCTTAAACCTCTAAACCCGTTTTTGACTTTGCACACATGTCAAAACTAACCCCTAAGCTTCCTAATCCTTCGTTATTGGTCACAAACTACATTATTGACCACAAACATCATTAATCCTTCATTAAATGTCACTACATAGACATTGATCTTCATATTACACACATTTATACTACATTAACATTTAGGCTTACAAGCCTCACACATAACACACATTAGCTACATATAAACATTTAAATCTAAGATAGACTTAACGACACACACAATATTGACTTAACGGCATTAGTCAACTAGTAAAGAAAAGTTTGGGATGTTACATTACTTGACCTATGCTTAGCTATTCAATGTCTGCAGTGTATAGACTCTGATCTGGATAAGGAACATTAGTCTTTCTCTTCATCACTTCAAATCCAATCTAAAAGTCTTCCAAGGATGCATACTAAATGCATCTAGAGATGTATCTTTTAACAGCAGCAAAACCAACAAGGTAGTCTTCATGATATCTTTGAATAGCATTCAAGAAGTGGGAGTATAAGAAGGTAAGATCTTCAACTGGTAGCAACTTGAAGTGGGCTTCACTAAATCTGTACTTCTTGTTGTTTGTTCTTTTCACATAAAAATAAGGTACAGAGATGTATTCTTCCTGATCAACTTCACTTCAATTAAAACCAAGATTCTGAACAGCCTTTGTTCTTTAAGGAGAGTTGGATTGAGTGTCTCTGATTTTTTAAGAAGTTCTTTGTACTCTTCAGCTTGATGAACCTGCTTAGACTTATACATTGACATTATTTCAGGTTTCTCAACTTTGGAGACTTTTGTTGCTCCACAGAAGATAGGATAAGCACGTTCTTCCAAGTATCTTGCTTTAAGAGCTCCTTCTTTATGTTTCACTCCCAACTCAATCATTCTTTCTTTATCTGTAAAGAAGTACCCTCGAGTGATGAATTTCAATTGTTCTTCAGTCCATTATGTTGGAAAGCTATCGGGTAACACCTTTTCAGAATTATATACATCACACAAAATCTGCTTATAAGTTGATTTTCTGCAATTTTGAGCAGCAACTTCTGGTGTTCTTCTCAACTCATCAAAACTTTGGAAGTTCTCAAATGAATATGGATGTGGTGTACCAACAACTGGTGTAGATGATGATTCACCAACTTCAGTTCTTACAACTTCTGGTTCACCTATATCTTCAAAAACTTCAAACATAGGCTCATCTTCATTTTCTACATTCTCATTCTCATTTATATTTTCAGTCTCAACCTCTTCTCTTCTTTCCTCATCTTCTTCTTCCTCTTCATTACCAAAGACTGCGTTAAATCTTTCTTTAATTTCTGCATGTCTTTCAATTTCAGCTTGATCATCAACAATCTCAACATTCTCTTGTTGTCCCCCTTCATTCACTTCTCTTTGATTATCAACATTTTTAACAAATGCATCATTTCCTTCAACTCTTGCCGTTGTATCTTCAATATTTGCTTGACCATCTCCTTGGTTCTCCCCCTCGGGGTGATCATCAGAATTAGGATCATCCCGTCTGGTAGAAACCGAGGCCGGTCGGCAAGACTCTAAAGCAATCATTCTCCTTTCAAGAGCAGCAAGCTTGGCTCCATGTTCTAGCGTTTGAGCTTCCATTTGCTCTTTCAAGTTCTTGACTTCACTTTCATGCTCAAACTGCTTATTTCTTAATTCTTAGGCATTGAGCACCCCCCTATCATAAACATTCAAAGTATTAACTTCTGAGAGAAGGATGCCCAGGAGAAGAGTACAAACTTCGTCTTTGTTTTGGTTTTGAGTTGTTGAAGGTATTTTGGATGGTGTTGGTGTTCTTTGTGTTGATGTGGGTGGAAATCCAGATAGTGATTGTGATGATGAATGGGAAGATGATGATGAAGGTGAAGATGGTTGTGGTTGTGGTATACTTGTTGGTTCAAGGAAATCTGATGAAAATGGAAGCATTTAGTGAGGTAAAATAGGTGGTGCATGAGAAAGGGCATCTCTTTATCACTTTAATCTTCCTTAAAACTTCCGACTGCCTCTCCTTAGATGTAACCAACTGATTAAGCTCAACCAACCCGAAGGTTGTTGGCACACTTGAAGTGTGACCAGAAGTCATCATGACTGACTCAGGATTTCCTACGGATCCTCGGGTTAAAACCCTCACCATTAGTTGATGATTTATTGGCGTTGCAACCTGAATCTTGTGTCCTAGACTGTGATAAATCACTGTCCTGGACTTGTTGTTGGGCAACACCACTAACAACACTTGGTCACTAAGAATGCCCGTTAATCCGGTCTCAGTTTAATCCCGAGGAACAACAGTGTCACCTTGGCGTTCATACTGTCCCTCAGTCTTGGTTTGAGGAGTGGTGCCTATGGCTAAAGCTGGCATAGTGGTAGCTAAGGTAGGACTTCCAAGCTGTCCTCGAAGGTCACACGAAGTGGCTCCTTCTCCGCTTGTTTCGGCAACAGTACGTAAATGTGCTTGCTCGTTCGTGTCCCTAGGAGAACTAGACTCAAGTGCACGAAATGAAGGCGGGGGATGGGGCTGATCCTCCCTTATTTCAATACTCTCATCCTCCAAATGAGGAGAGCGTGGTGAATGCAACTTATCCCCGTGCATATCTGAGACTAACTCCTGTTTTGAGGAGTCAGAATGGCGAGGAGAGTTTTGTGCATGCAAGAGTGGGGAGCTCTCAACTTCTACCCTAAGGTTTTCATCCCGGCTAGACTCATTTGTTTCAACTATCGGAGGGCCATCGTTTTCTTTTTGCCCTTGTCCTAGCCCTGACCTCTCATCCTCTCTTACATTTTTCAACTCCTCCCTTAGTCCCACCTTGTATCTCCGACACATCCTCATCTCCAGTGCCCAAATCAACATTTTCATAATGAGAATCACAAAAAACTTCAACAAACTCAGCAGTTCCTGGGTCAATCGGTTTTTGTACACCACTAGAAGATTCGGATCTCCTTTTCAAATGCTTCTTGGATACTTTAAGGAGACCGGTTGGTGCAGTAGAACGTTTAAGCTTTCTGGCTCTCATTTTTATTCGTCTGCCAGAGATTGGAGCCGGTTCATTTGGTAATGTGGAGGCAAGTGGTGATGGAGAAAGAACTGGTGTTTGCTTTTGTGGTGAAGTAAGTGTTGGTGGAACAAGAGAAATGACGGATGGAAGTGCAGTTGTTGGTATTGGTGGAGTTATATGTACGGCTGGTGATGATTGAGAAGATGGAATATTTGGTGTTGGTTGAGTTGATGGTGTAGAAGATGGTATAGAAGAATGAATTGGTGATGGTGGTGTAGAATCATGAACTGCTGCTACATTCTCTTCTTCTTCATCAACAACTTTCTTTGATTTCCTTCTTGATTTTCTTTTGTGCCCTGATGTTCCCTCATCACTAACCCCTCTTTTTCATTTTGAAATCCCAGGACCCTCACCAGGCGACCTATGCACAGTTCTGGTAGGAATCTGTCGGCTTGCAGATCCCGTAACTGTGGCTAACCACTCTCTATATTGTTCTAAGTAGGGATTATCAGGCACCAACCTTAATAAAAATGGTGGAGTCAGGAAAGCATGAACTTTTTCACTCCCAGTGCTTCTCATATTAGAGGTAAACATAGCAATATTGCACGTGAAAGCATCTTCTAACTCAGGTATCTCATCATTATTCTCCATGGCATGTTGTACAAAAAGAGTGAAGAATCTGATGTATGGAATGTACTTTCTTTCTTGTAAATCTTTCCCTTTAATAACTTGAGCCATTTTTACCCAAGCTATCTTTGCATAATCACAATGAACATTATGAGTGATGGCATAATAGAAAGCAAGGGAATGCTTTGTCATGGCATCACTTCCCTTCTGGGAAGGCATCAAGCAGTGACTGATCACAGTATACAAAGTATGCCAGAGGGATGCATCATTCAGCCTCTTAAAATCTTTCATGTTCACAAGTTCACCATCATAACCGAGAGCATCATACCATGCACGAGGAGCTTGCTTTAGACCATATAACGCCTTGTCTAACCTGTACACATAGTCCGGGCGTTTAGGATCCACGAAGCCCTCGGGTTGATCAACATACACCTCTTCTTTTAGAACACCATTCAAAAATTGTTTCTTCACATCCATCTGATAAACAGTGAAGTTCTTGTAGGCAGCATAAGCAAGAAACATACGAATGGCCTCAATACAAGCAACAGGTGCAAACGTCTCATCATAATCAATGTCATCTTGTTAACAATATCCCTTAGCAACCAAACGTGCTTTATTGCGAACAAAAACTCCATTTTCATCCTTCTTATTCTTGAAAATCTACTTAGTTCCAATCGGTTCTTTGTTCTTGTAAGGATTAGGAACTAATTTCCACACTTTGAGATGCTCAAATTGGTTTAACTCCTCTTGCATTGCTTTTACCTAATCAGGATCTCACAGAGCATCACTAACTGTCTTTGGTTCAACAATGCTCAAGAAATTAACAAACAAACATTCATTCACTGAAGCTGAGCGTGTCTGAATTCCAGAAATCGCATCACCAATAATCTGAGAAATAGGATGAGCACGAGTCCATTTGGTAGGATGTGGAAGTGGATCAACAGGATCATTAGATTCTTCAGAATCAATAAAACCAGGAGTGTGTTGTGCAGCCATTTGTTCAAAAGATGGTTCAATTGGCTCAACAAAGTTATCATCATCATAAACTTCAGGATTGGTGCTTGGATTTGTCACTTGAGAAATATGTTGAGGTTGAACTTGCGGATCAGAATCATCAGTAGGAGGAGAATCAGATGATGAAGAAGAAACATCTGATGATTGTGATGGTGAAGTATCATCGGGATTTGATGAAGACGAATAACTCGGTTGATCAGAAGTAGAAACCTCTGGTTCAGTGGCATTGGAACTTGAAGTTTAGATTCATTCAATCAAGGTTCAAAGACTGTGGAATGATCATGATAGAATTCTTCAAACAACATATCTAAATCTTTAGTTGTTGGAGTAGGAAATGAAGGTTTGATGACAGATTGGTCTTTGTTGCGGAAGCTTGTGGACTTTGAAGTTCGGGTCTTGAACTGTGTTGTTCAAGAACCATTCCTGAGAGTTCATCAAACTTAACATTCATACTCTCTTCTATCTTCTTGGTTCTTCGGCTATAAACACGATATGCAATCGATTCTCTTGAATAACCGATGAAATATGCCTCATCACCCCTTGGTTCAAACTTGCCCAGGTTATCTCGTTCATTGAGAACATAGCAAACACATCCAAATATGTGTAAAAAGTTCACATTGGGCTTTCTCTTGTTTATCAACTCATATGGAGTTTTATCAAACCTCTTGTTAATGATAGATCTATTCTGAGTAAAACAAGCAGTTGCTACAGCCTCAGCCCATAGAAATGGAGGCAACTTAGAGTAAGCAAGCATAGTGCGAGCTGCTTCAACAAGAGTAAGATTTCTTCTTTTAACCACTCCATTTTGTTGAGGTGTTCGGGTGGCAGAAAGTTGATGAGTAATACCCACAGACTTGAAGAAAGAATCAAGAGTAGCATTTTTTAATTCTGTGCCGTTGTCGGAGCGAACAATTCGAACTGATGATTGAAGATTTACTTGGGTCTTCTTGATGAAATCAATAATCACTTTCGGAGCATCACTTTTCGCATGAAGAAAGAATACTCAAGTATAACGAGAGTAATCATCAACAATCACAAGTATGTATCGCTTTCCGTGGATACTTTGAACTCGCATCGGACCACACAAATCCATATGAAGAAGGTGTAATGGACCTTCGGTATTAAGATGCTTCTTCGGTTTGTGTGAAGCTTTCTTCATCTTTCCAATTGCACAAGCTGGACAAACATGCTCACTTTCATACTTGAAATCAGGAAGACCTTCAACAAGTTGTCTATCAACGAGAGCATTGATTGTGTGAAAATTAAGATGAGAAAGACGACGATGCCATCACCAAGAATTCTGTGCAGAAGCCTTTGAAAGAATACAAATTTCTGAAGAAGGGGTTGGTATATTGTTGAGATCAATGGTGAACAAGTTATTATCTCTCGAACCAGTAAGAATGTCAACACCTTCTTCAGTTTGAACTTTGCACTCATATCTTCGGAATAGGACTTGAAGATCATTATCACAAAATTGACCAACACTGAAAAGATTGTGTCCTAATCCTTCAATATAGGAGACACATTTTATGGTGATTCCATTCTGAACAATATCTTCGTAACCAAGAATAGGAGCAATATGATCATTTCCAAATCTCACGGTTCCCATGAATCTTTCAACAAAGTTCTTCAGTAACGATTTGTTACCAGTCATGTGTCTAGAACATCCCGAGTCAACATACCAAACACAAATAAGGTACTCCTGCAAGAACGAGGAATATGGTTTAGGTACCCAGATATACTGGGTCCTTGCAGGTTAGAGGTATAACATGCAAGCACACATAAAAATGAAACATGAAAGAATTAACTAGATAAAGAAATAATTTAGCAACCAAACAAACACATTATTATTACACAACAAAGTTATCACACAAACAAGTTAATCGAAATACGAATTACAAGCATTTAAAGAAAAACTAAACACAAATGCGGTTACAAGATGGAGTAGTCCTAGGTACATGAACATTATCTATAGTATTTGTCCTACGAACTATCCAAACTTGTTTCAGAGGAGTAGAGTTTCCATCAATCTTGACTTTCCTAGAAGCATGTAAGTATCTATCTTTAGGAAGCCATTTACTGCTACTAGTTAAGCACAAGTCACCTGAAACACGAACATTTTGAGAGTTAGAGAATGATTTCTTGTTAATGTTCTCTACATGTCTCTTCTTGATGGTCTCTTTGGTCTTTTGAGTTTTCTTGATGTTATTGGGTGACAACCAACCATATTGATCTCTGTATTTAGTTGTTCCTAAAGTAGCATCTCTAACTACCTTCAAAGTGCTCTTAGAGGTCATCGTAGATTGCCTAGGAAAACTAGAATACCTATTAGGCTTAGGTTGTTTGTGACCAGACACCAAAGACTCTTTCTTCGCATACTTTTGGACAACATTAGTTTTGACCTCTTGTGAGGACTTAGGTTCAATTTTAACCTTAGTCATCTTCGGGTTTTGAGAATTCTTGGGTCCTTGAGAAGTCTTGGGTCCTTTAGGAGTCTTTGGTGTTTGGGAAGTCTTGGGTCTTGGGAAGTCTTTGGGTTTGGGAAGTCTTGGGTCCTTGGGAAGTCTTTGGGTCTTGGGAAGTCTTGGGTCTTGGGAAGTCTTTGGGTCCTTGGGAAGTCTTTGGGTTTGGGAAGTCTTTGGGTTTGGGAAGTCTTTGGGTTTGGGAAGTCTTTGGGTTTGGGAAGTCTTTGGGTTTGGGAAGTCTTTGGGTTTGGGAAGTCTTGGGTCCTTGGGAAGTCTTTGGGTCTTGGGAAGTCTTGGGTCTTGGGAAGTCTTTGGGTCCTTGGGAAGTCTTTGGGTTTGGGAAGTCTTTGGGTTTGGGAAGTCTTTGGGTTTGGGAAGTCTTTGGGTTTGGGAAGTCTTTGGGTTTGGGAAGTCTTTGGGTTTGGGAAGTCTTGGGTCCTTGGGAAGTCTTTGGGTCTTGGGAAGTCTTGGGTCTTGGGAAGTCTTTGGGTCCTTGGGAAGTCTTTGGGTTTGGGAAGTCTTTGGGTTTGGGAAGTTTGGTTTGGAAGTCAATTTATTTAAGTTTGGGTCTCATTGGAAGTCTTAGGAATTTAACTTCACAATCAAAATCAGTCTCATCACACTCAAAAAATTCTTCTTCATCACACTCAGTTTGGACAGAAACATTCACCACATCACATACAATCTCAGGGTCAGTTTGAGTGGATGTCTCATTGGTCTTAACCACATAACATTCAGTTTGTACTGAGGACTCAACAAATTCAAGACAATCAGTTTGAATGTAAGCCTCAACAACAACTTTGGGTGGGTCAAGAGACTGAACAATGATTTTGAGACGTCAAATCATCTATGAGTTGTTGTTTTTCATCAAAAGAAGTTTTCAAATCTTCAATTTGTTTTTCCAAAACACTTTGTGGAACATAAGGTCTTACAAGAGCAGGTTTTGGAACTGGCATATCTTCCTCCGAATCAGACTCATTTGAAGAAACAACAAGCGGTTTTTCAGTGAAACACTCATTAATTTCAAAAATTTCAACTGAATGAGGTTTTCTGTTTTGAACGGGATGAAGACTTAGAAAATCATATGTCTCATTGATTAACTCATTGTTGAAATAAAATTTTGGACACTTCTCTAGATAATCATCAGCCTCATAATCACCGTAACTTGGTCTAACAAACTTAGTGGTCATGCCATATTTCATGTGAGTGGCATCATACAAAGGCGGAACTTCTTTTTGTGCTTTGAGAAAATACTTCGGATTTACATAACCCAACCCTGAAGTAAATTCAGTTTCAAAACTTCTTGGCCTGTTTAAAAAGATTTGTTGATATGATCGATTGATCTTATACAACTTTTCTTGATAAAACTTGACTTCTTCTTTAAGCTCATCATTTTTCTGATCAAGTTGTTGATTATAAGAATCTTTGATGCAACAGGCATAATTTAAATCAGAAATTTTGTCTTCAAATTCTTTTAAATTAGGTTTAGGTTCTGCCAATTTCAGTTTCAAAGCAGCAAGATCATCCGACAAATCTTTTGCTCGAAGCATCTCATTGGTCTTTTCAAGTTGCACCTCTTTGATGGTCTTGTTTAATTCAAAAACTTTGGTCTCAAGTTCTTGTTTTTCAAGGTGCAACTCAGAAGTTGGAGTAAATGAAACTGAAGCTTTGTTTGATTTGAGTTCATCAAAATCCTTTTGAAGTGAGTCACATTTGATATGAAACTCATGCAAAACATTTTCTTTTACTTTCAAATCTTCTGTTAGTTTTGAAACTTGTTTTTTCAAAGATTTATTTGAACTAAAAGCTTTAGTCCATCTATCCTGATACCATTCAAGGTCACAACGAGGAGTTTTGACTACCTCATCGTCATCCTCTGAGTAAGAACCTTCGTCTAACTCCTTTGATCTCTTGATCTTTGTCATGAAGCACACATTCACATATAGCTCCTTAGTCTCATCATCAGTGAGATGTAGCCATTTGTCATCCTCTGCAAGGAGAGCAATTCCACCTTCTTGTTGCTTGGCTAACATGAGCTTCTACTTAGAGTACTCGGAGTTCTTCTGACGAGGTTTCCTACAATCAATAGCAAAGTGACCAGGAGTCCCACAATTGTAACACTTCTTGTCTTCACCCTTCTTCTCACCAACTTTCTTCTCAAACTTCTTTGGGTTCTCAAACTTCTTCTCCCCACTAACATGATCATTCTTTTCAAACTCGTTCTCAAACTTAGGAGCTTGTGTATTCTTTGCATAAGATGACACTGATGAAGTCCTAAGTTAATTGTTTGTTGGCTTGTTTTTGAAAAATTTCTTCTTGAAGGACTTAGTGAAGTAAGCTAGAGCCTTGTACATCTCTAGATCTTGTTCATCCATCTCAGTCTCACTCATTCCTGAATCAGAATCAGAAAATACTTCAACTACACTCTTCTTTGAAGATCTAGAAGTCTTCCTTTCAACAACCAAAGCCAGGGGATCAGAAGTAACAACATCTTCTTTCAATCTTTGTGCCTTCAGAATAGCATCAACATTCAATTTCAGGGACTCATAGAGTGTATGAATGGTTAGTTTCTCCAAATCTTGATGTTGATTGATCTGTGTACTACAAACTTGCCACTCTTCCTCAAGGTTCTTGATAAACTTGATATTCAATTCCATGTTGGATATCTTGATGTCATTCTTTCTCAGCTCATTGATGACATTACAAAACCTTGTGTACACATCATACATAGATTCACCCTTTTATTGCTTGAAAGTCTCATACAGGTGAAGAACATTAGACAATCTTATGGTTGAAGACACATCAGAACCTTCCATTTGTCTCTTAACTTCATCCCAAATCTCCTTTCCTGTCTCATAGGAATCAACATTACAGTAGATATCATCAGGAAGAGCTTGATAAAGAAAGGATCTTGAGAGTTTGTCAGCATAAGAATGATCCATTTGAGCAGCATTCCAAACTTTCTTTTGGAAGAATTTCTTCAGTCACAGGATTCTTGTGAACTGCAGGACCATTCTTGTATGAATCTTTGATATCATAACCCTGTTTGTGTCTATCCACCCAATCCATAAATCTCTTCTTCCATTGGGGATAAGAACCACGATACAAAACAGGAGGTCTTGATTCAGAACCAAGGCTAAAGCTTCCTTGAAGACATCTTGAGAAGATATAAGGTTGAAAAAGACTTAGAAAATTTTTGAATCTGAAACACTGATTTGCCGACCAGAATAGTCTGCAAATGACCCAAAACTTTTTAAAATTTCCAAAACTTTGCACAGTTATTGATTATTGTTCAAAAATGATTTTGGAACAACTTTCTTGAAAATGTTGATTTGCAGACCAGAAACATCGGTAAATGGCTAGTTCAGGTTGAGACAAAATGATGATTTGCCGAACAGAAATGTCGGCAATTGGATATTTCAGTTGAACACTGATCACGAAAACAACACAAGTCTTTGTACCACGAAATGTTGATTTGCCGACTAAAAATGTCTGCAAATGGCTATTTCAGAACACAATTCACCAAATGTTGATTTGCCGACCAAATAAGTTTGCAAATGGCTAATTCACAAATCACCAACACTTGGTTAATAAGCCAAGTACTTCGGCAAACACTACAATTCACTTGACCAGAATGCAATACACAAGCCAAAACTAGTGTTTGCAGACCAAAAATGTCTGCAAATGCACAATTCGTCCAACACTTAACCAAATTTTCTTGAAGTATCTATTTGCCGACTAAGAAAGTCTGCAAATAATACAACTCATTCAACACTTAGCCAAAATTTCACTGAAATACGTATTTGCAGACCACAAACTCCTACAAATAGCACAAAACGAACCACACTTATCCAAGTCCACTGAAACACGTATTTGCCGACCAAGAATGTCTGAAAATGCTACAAAGATGAGAGAGAACACTAATAAACCACAAAAGGACAAAAATAGTCGACTGCACTTCATCTTCTTCATTGAGAAACACCTCATTTGCAGACCAGAACTTAAATCTTCAATTTCTAACTCAACTTTGAGAATTAACACTCGAAATTTATATCAAAATGCTCTGAATTAAATCGCGCACAAATCCTAACCATAATTAAACTCCAATTTCAACCAGAATCAATACCCTCTGAAAGTGTTATTTGCCGACTTCAATGGAAAACTCAACAAACACTGAAATTAAGGACTGAAATTGAAATATGTTTTTGATTTTTGATAATGAAAGCTAATTACGAACAAAAATTAACAGAATTAACACTAGAAATGAAAAATCAAAGAAAACAGTTTCAGGTCGGTAAATGGCAGTTTCGAAAGAACTCAAATTTGATCAAATTTAGCACAAATTCAGCTTCTGGATCGTTCAGATTAACTGATTGTGCTCTGATACCAAATGTAAAGTATCAAATTGAGCTCTTGTGTGTGTTTTAGTGTGTGTTAATGGAGGTTTCTAGTGTGTGTAAGGGTGTGAAATTGAGAGAGAATGTGTTGTAAGGGAAAGCTTAGATTGCATTGAATGGGTGAAAGGTTACAAAATGATGTGTTGGAAGGGGTTTATATACTAACTATACAATTTACACTATGCCCCCTTCCACGCTTAGAACTTTACATATTAAGTACAAATTACATGAAAGATACAAATCAACTACTACAAACTTTATTTCTAACAGTAGTACTTTTTTTTTAGCTATCAGTATATGTATAGGATGCATTTAACTGCATCATTATTGGATGAAATTACATTAAACATCAGGAGGAGCATTTTTGTAAAATCTCAATTATCTATGTGATGTGTGTGTGACTGCATCTATGAACTTTGCAGTCAACTGCATAGTCAGATTTTCCAAAACAAATGGAAAGAAGTACTATATATATGGATTATATATAAACATAATTCCGTCACGTAATTTGTTTAGCCTCATTTGGTAGTAAAATATTGAGATTTCGATATGAAAGAAAATAAGGATTTTTTTGTTAATTAGTGAAACCATAAATTTATATTTTTATGTGATGAGGAAGAAAAGAAATTTTGGGAAAAAAGGGTTTTGATCTTTTAAGTTTCAAATAGATGGGTAAAACATGTTATTAGGGTAAAGTTGGGAATGAACTGAAATACCCTCTCATGGTATGCGGTTAACAGAGGACAACAAACGACTATTATATTTTAGAAAGTAGTAATAAGAATGAGGTATATATTATAGAAAAATATGTTTAGAATATCCAGATTATCTTTATTAACTCAAACTTTTCAAATATTAACTCAAACTATTCAAATAAAGAACATATGACTTTTTATCTTTTTTTCCCCATGCGTTAGATTATGAGTATTAAGGAGAACAAAGTAATAAATTAATTAAAGTAGACCATGAAAGGTTAAAGGTGTTTGAATTTGAATTCAGATTTTCTTACAAACAATGACCACTAAGTCACTACTCGTACTGTATTAACTCATACGACCACTATAGACTATTGTTGCCGTATTATCTTTTGTGTAACATCACCTCTGTTACAGTCAACGGCCAACCCCAAATGCTGATTAGATACAGGGAAGATGTACCGTATTAACTTCTTTATTTTTTCCACATATTCCACGCGTATTACCCACTACATATGTTTCTCTGTTATATTTATAGTAGTATATATATGATAATTTTAACAACATACATTCACATAAACATTATACATTCCTACATCCCTTTCTTTCCTATACTCTTAGTTAAATGGTTAACAAAACCCGTATGTATTCGGATACATTAAAAACACATCGGTTACAATCGGTTACAATGCAAAGATTAACTTGAAAGGGAAACATGTGCGTCATTACGGGTTCGCACAGATGGTAAAAAATCACATGTTAGACCCATACAAGGTTGTCAGCAGATATCGTGGAAGCATTGATTCAATGATTTGTTGATGTGCACGCAAGATTGGATAAGGAAATCCAATGACATATAAATTGATTTGCACACAAGATTGGGTTAGGAAATCGATCCAATAACATAAATTTTTTCTATGTTTCGAATAAAATATTTGAATGAATGTTTGTTAGTGCCGTGTATGAATGTTTTATATTCATTCTATGTAACTAGTTTCCTTTTCGTTTATAATATAACTAGTACCTTACCCGCGCAATGCGGCGGTGGTCGTGGCGGCGATGATGTGGTAGTGGAGGCGACTGTTAATGGTAGATGAGGCGTCGAGTAGTGTAGATAATTGATGTAAAGGGTTAATGAAGATATTTTAAAAGATAAAGGATTGATAATGTAATTTAATTATTAATGTTAAGGGGGTAGTATATTCGGATACATTAAAAACACATACAAAGCTTTCCTTAATGCACTATGGTTACAATGCTATTCCGATACATGAACATTTTTCTAAGAGAGAACAAACACGTTGTGTATTCGGATACATTAAAAACACATCGGACACCACGGTTTCAATGAACTGGTGTGGCTTCTCAATCCCTCATGACTTCCTTTCATATATATTCAGTTATGGCGAACGCTGTCATTATCGCCATAGCTGAGAATTCTATGCAGTGGTCGTCCGGGTGGATTCACACAGGATAGGGTATGCACTTGAGGTTTCTCCACGCACAATAGGAATGCAAACTGATCATTCCGTGCAGCATGTACGTGGCTACTTGCTAAACGAGTAACAGATCGATAAGCAGTTTTTACTGTTTCAACTTGTACATTTGCCTAGTTTCATCTCTCTTTGGTGTAAAATCGTTGAATTCTAACTATGTTATATTTATTCTTGAAGTTTATGTTCGGGTGAAATGTATTATGTATACCCTATTTTACTTGTCTAATAAAAGTTAGTTCTCTGCCAAAATGAATTCTATATGCAAAAAAAAAAGGTAATAAGAAAACAAACAGATATCCTTACAAAAAACTTTTGTTGTTCAGATGGTCGTGGATTACATTTTTTCTGGAAAACACCAAAAGATACAAATCAAACCACCTCTAAACAATTTACAAACACCTAAAGATACATTTAATTTAAAAATACACCTCTTCTTGTATCACAATAAACAATAAAAACCTTGATTGTATTTATTTCATTTGAATAACTCATTTTTGAAAATATATTTAATAACTAAGAAAACCAAATTTTTTATACGCGCGTACAACTAACTAATATTAATAATTGTAAATAAAATAATTAATAATAAAGATTAACTAATTAATTATAAATATATACTAACAATAGTAATATATACATATAGAAATGGAATAATACAATATATATATATATATATATATATATATATATATATATATATATATATATATATATATATATATATATATATATATATATATATATATATATATATATATATATATATATATATATATATATATATATATATATATATATATATATATATATATATATATATATATATATATATATATATATATATATATATATATATATATATATATATATATATATATATATATATATATATATATATATATATATATATATATATATATATATATATATATATATATATATATATATATATATATATATATATATATATATATATATATATATATATATATATATATATATATATATATATATATATATATATATATATATATATATATATATATATATATATATATATATATATATATATATATATATATATATATATATATATATATATATATATATATATATATATATATATATATATATATATATATATATATATATATATATATATATATATATATATATATATATATATATATATATATATATATATATATATATATATATATATATATATATATATATATATATATATATATATATATATATATATATATATATATATATATATATATATATATATATATATATATATATATATATATATATATATATATATATATATATATATATATATATATATATATATATATATATATATATATATATATATATATATATATATATATATATATATATATATATATATATATATATATATATATATATGTATATATGTATATATAGATTATATATATATATATATAGGAGAGAGATCAAATGAGAAGGTGGGTTAAGGAGAGAAGGGAGAGAAGGTTTTTCTAACCAACCAGAAGTTGACATGTGACTTTTTTAAAAAAAAAACACGGTGGCAAATCTGTAAATATTTTGACTTCAAACCCAAGCTGACCCAACCCAACCCCAAGCTGACCCAACCCAACCCCAAGCTGACCCAACCCCAAGCTGCAACCCAACCCCAAGCTGACCAACCCAACCCCAAGCTGACCCAACCCCAAGCTGACCCAACCCAACCCCAAGCTGACCCAACCCAACCCCAAGCTGACCTAACCCAACCCCAAGCTGACCCAACCCCAAGCTGACCCAACCCAACCCCAAGTTGACCCAACCCAAACCCAAGCTGACCCAACCCCAAGCTGACCCAAACCCAAGCTGACCAACCCAGCTGACCCAACCCCAAGCTGACCCAACCCCAAGCTGACCCAACCCAACCCCAAGCTGACCCAACCCCAAGCTGACCCAACCCCAAGCTAACCCAACCCCAAGCTGACCCAGCCCAACCCCAAGCTGACCCAACCCAACCCCAAGCTGACCCAACCCCAAGCTGACCCAACCCCAAGCTGACCCAACCCAACCCCAAGCTGACCCAACCCCAAGCTGACCCAACCCCAAGCTGACCCAACCCAACCCCAAGCTGACCCAACCCCAAGCTGACCCAACCCCAAGCTAACCCAACCCCAAGCTGACCCAACCCCAAGCTGACCCAACCCCAAGCTGACCCAACCCCAAGCTGACCCAACCCAACCCCAAGCTGACCCAACCCCAAGCTGACCCAACCCCAAGCTGACCCAACCCCAAGCTGACCCAACCCAACCCCAAGCTGACCCAACCCAACCCCAAGCTGACCCAACCCCAAGCTGACCAACCCAACCCCAAGCTGACCCAACCCCAAGCTGACCCAACCCAACCCCAAGCTGACCCAACCCAACCCCAAGCTGACCCAACCCCAAGCTGACCCAACCCCAAGCTGACCCAACCCAACCCCAAGCTGACCCAACCCCAAGCTGACCCAACCCCAAGCTGACCCAACCCCAAGCTGACCTAACCCAACCCCAAGCTGACCCAACCCCAAGGTAACCCAAGCTGACCCAGACCCCAAGCTGACCCAACCCCAAGCTGACCCAACCCCAAGCTGACCCAACCCCAAGCTGACCCAACCCAACCCCAAGCTGACCCAACCCCAAGCTGACCCAACCCCAAGCTGAACCCAACCCCAAGCTGACCCAACCCAACCCCAAGCTGACCTAACCCAACCCCAAGCTGACCCAACCCAACCCCAAGCTGACCCAACCTCAAGCTGACCCAACCCCAAGCTGACCCAACCCCAAGCTGACCCAACCCCAAGCTGACCCAACCCCAAGCTGACCTAACCCAACCTCAAGCTGACCCAACCCCAAGCTGACCCAACCCCAAGCTGACTTGACCCAACCTCAAGCTGACCCAACCCCAAGCTGATCCAAGCCCAAGCTGACCCAACCCCAAGCTGACCCAACCCCAAGCTGACCTAACCCAACCCCAAGCTGACCCAACCCAACCCCAAGCTGACCTAACCCAACCCCAAGCTGACCCAACCACCCAACCCCAAGCTGACCAACCCAACCCCAAGCTGACCCAACCCCAAGCTGACCAACCCAACCCCAAGCTGACCCAACCCCAAGCTGACCCAACCCCAAGCTGACCCAACCCAACCCCAAGCTGACCCAACCCCAAGCTGACCCAACCCCAAGCTGACCCAACCCAACCCCAAGCTGACCTAACCCAACCCCAAGCTGACCCAACCCCAAGCTGACCCAACCCCAAGCTGACCCAACCCCAAGCTGACCCAACCCAACCCCAAGCTGACCCAACCCCAAGCTGACCCAACCCCAAGCTGACCCAACCCCAAGCTGACCCAACCCAACCCCAAGCTGACCCAACCCCAAGCTGACCCAACCCCAAGCTGACCCAACCCCAAGCTGACCCAACCCCAAGCTGACCCAACCCCAAGCTGACCTAACCCAACCCCAAGCTGACCCAACCCAACCCCAAGCTGACCCAACCCCAAGCTGACCCAACCCAACCCCAAGCTGACCCAACCCCAAGCTGACCCAACCCCAAGCTGACCCAACCCAACCCCAAGCTGACCCAACCCCAAGCTGACCCAACCCAACCCCAAGCTGACCCAACCCCAAGCTGACCCAACCCCAAGCTGACCCAACCCCAAGCTGACCCAACCCAACCCCAAGCTGACCCAACCCCAAGCTGACCCAACCCCAAGCTGACCCAACCCCAAGCTGACCCAACCCCAAGCTGACCCAACCCAACCCCAAGCTGACCTAACCCAACCCCAAGCTGACCCAACCCAACCCCAAGCTGACCCAACCCAACCCCAAGCTGACCCAACCCCAAGCTGACCCAACCCCAAGCTGACCAACCCAACCCAAGCTGACCAACCCAACCCCTGAATAAAAATTAATTCACTAATAAATAGGAAATGCGATAAGGGCATGATTGGAATATTTAAAAAATTGAAAATATTAAAAACAAAAACAGACAGAGCACACGAAAATTCTTGGATCTTCAAAGTTGTCAACTTTCTTTATTTTCATTACTAACGAGATATGTCACCCGGGCGTTGCCCCGGGAGATATTACGTTTATGTATATGGTAACATATAAAGTTAATAGGATTTTTCAGACGTTTATTGTGTACGATAATATGTAAAGGTTGTTAAAAAAAAAGAACCCCAAACCCGCTTATTTAGAGAAGAAAATGATCATTTTATACAACATTTAAAATGTCATGGGATTACAAAAATGCTAGTGATTTGTCATTGAATTGTAGTTGTCATACAACATAAATGTAAAAGACGTCGTATATAGTATAAGTAGACTTTGTTAAGTTAAAAGTAATGTTTACAAAAATGTAACATAAGTCAATCTGTCAGTTTAGAAACCCATAGAGCATTTAACAATCGTTAAACCATTAGAGAAAAGGACCTAACTCCCTGTTAGAAAAAAAGAACCTGATTTGCAGCAGTTTTCATAACTCACGTTAAACAATCGAACAAAGCTTAACGATCGTTAGTTGAAGAGGACCATTATTGTAAGAATATTAAACCATAGGGGCATAAGTAGTAGAAGGAAGAAAAAAAGTAAAAAAGAAATGCACGCAAATCGATTCATTTATTTTAGGATAGCTATAATTTATAATTTATACAAATTAATTGACCATCATTTCAATTTTTTTTTTTATTAATTAGTGTATGTATATAACTTATATTTATAAGGTTCACACATGTGAACATGATGAGAGCACCTATGCACACATGTGAACATGATGAAATTATATTTATTATCATGTGAACGTCTTTGTACGTTGTTCTAAAAAAACATGTGAACGTATAAAACATAAATAATAAAAGATCGTAAGAAACATTTAATTTTATGTAGTTTAGTAAGATTCACACATGTGAACATGATGAAATCACATATGCACACTTTAAAAATGCAGTCATCACATGTGAACATATAATGAAATCACACAAGTTTATATGTGCACAAAATTAATTATTACATATTCATTAAAATCATGATTTTTTTCACAGGTGCACTCAAATGATAATCACATAAGATCATAATTGTTTAGGTGTACACATAAAAAAATGACATAAAAAATTATGCAAACTTTTTTATAAGTCTATTCATTCTTGTAATTGTAGAAATAAAAACGATGCAAACTCGTAGAAGAATACGAAAGCAACCGACTGTTTCTTAAATAGTGAATAACTTAAATTTTTTAGTAATACAAGCGATTAAAATAAGCATGATATATTCGAATAACTAATGAAAATGAAAACAACTTAAATAATGAAAAAGAATAAACAATCTGATAACCATAATCTAGATTTGTAACCGTCTAAGCGATGGTGGGGGTAATTTTATTATTTTGAATTGGTAACTAATTAAATTATATATACTTATTAAATTACATATATCCTATATCTTTTAATTAAATATTAGTTCTCACAGTTCTCGACAATTTTTATGGTTCTCATTTTAACTTTTGACTATATATATATATATATATATATATATATATATATATATCTTATATGATTTATATATATATATATGATATAATATATATATTATATGATAATATATATTATATTATATGATATAAAAATATATATATATATATATATATATATATATATATATATATATATATATATATATATATATATATATATATATATATATATATATATATATATATATATATATATATATATATATATATATATATATATATATATATATATATATATATATATATATATATATATATATATATATATATATATATATATATATATATATATATATATATATATATATATATATATATATATATATATATATATATATATATATATATATATATATATATATATATATATATATATATATATATATATATATATATATATATATATATATATATATATATATATATATATATATATATATATATATATATATATATATATATATATATATATATATATATATATATATATATATATATATATATATATATATATATATATATATATATATATATATATATATATATATATATATATATATATATATATATATATATATATATATATATATATATATATATATATATATATATATATATATATATATATATATATATATATATATATATATATATATATATATATATATATATATATATATATATATATATATATATATATATATATATATATATATATATATATATATATATATATATATATATATATATATATATATATATATATATATATATATATATATATATATATATATATATATATATATATATATATATATATATATATATATATATATATATATATATATATATATATATATATATATATATATATATATATATATATATATATATATATATATATATATATATATATATATATATATATATATATATATATATATATATATATATATATATATATATATATATATATATATATATATATATATATATATATATATATATATATATATATATATATATATATATATATATATATATATATATATATATATATATATATATATATATATATATATATATATATATATATATATATATATATATATATATATATATATATATATATATATATATATATATATATATATATATATATATATATATATATATATATATATATATATATATATATATATATATATATATATATATATATATATATATATATATATATATATATATATATATATATATATATATATATATATATATATATATATATATATATATATATATATATATATATATATATATATATATATATATATATATATATATATATATATATATATATATATATATATATATATATATATATATATATATATATATATATATATATATATATATATATATATATATATATATATATATAAGTTCTGAAATCAAAATGGTGCATAGGACCGGAATAGTTGTCAAGAACTTTGACCAGAGTGTCGGGCTGAAAGGTGATTTTATATGTATGATCCGAGTAACGCCAGGTTCCAACGCTTCTATCAACTTGGAAATTTGCTAGCTGAATAGCCACTCCATTGGTCAAAATACTCCTAAAATTTTCCACTCATTCACCATTAACCGAGCCATGTATGGTCGTGCCCTGCAAATAGCAAAAAAAACATTGAAAAATCTAATAAGTTCTCTTTTAAAGTTTCTATGTATTTAATCCAATTTCAAGAAATATTATTAAAACATGAACACAAAAGATGCTTACAAAATAGAGGGGGGGAGACGTGAAATAACAGCATATAGAAAATTCTGGAAGATGTCTTGGTCATAGACTCATAGAGAGAATAAGATTTGATAAGAAATTGGAACGGTTAGGGTTTAACACAGAACATGAAGGGGGAAGAATATGATGTGTTTAGAATCCGGGTTTTAGACTTCAGGTCCGCGTGTTTCGTAACAATTTTTCTTAATCTTTATTTAATTAATTAAATCTAATTTAATGTGGTTGGTTTGGGAGTGTAAAGGGTTTGGAGAAACCTGGCTTCTTTGAAAGTTTGTTGTTTTAGTTTTTGATATGTCAGACTTCTATATGGAATTTTTTTTTCATGAATTAAGTTTCGTGGTTCAGTATTTCCCCATGTGCAGATTGCACTGCCAAGGTTCAATGTTTATATTAAACATTATAATCATCGTGAAGGCGACAAAATCCCTAGAACCAATACGACAACTTAATCAATACGAAAACTAAAGAAGGAAACATATGAAAATTAACTTCATATAAATATTGAATCTAGTTAACCCTTTTTTTTTCTCAACTTTAGTTAAATAAAAAATTTGTAGTTTGTTATATCTAAACTTAAGACAAACACAAACAACAATTTTAGACTATAATTACGAAAACTAAAGAAGGAAACATATGAAAATTAACTCCATATAAATATTGAATCTAGTTAACCCCTTTTTTCCCCCAACTTTAGTTAAATAAAAAATTTGTAGTTTGTTATATCTAAACTTAAGACAAACACAAACAACAATTTTAGACTATAATTACGAAAACTAAAGAAAAATATATAATTTGAAAAGTACATACCAATTCATCAACAAAGACCATCTCGAACGTTTTGATTTTCTTTGGGTTGTTCCACTCCGAAACAGTCCATACATGCACAACACGGAATCGTAGATGATGGTTAACATGTGTTGGCTTAAGATCTTCAAGATGAACTAATTGTGGTCTTATTTTTGTTGTTGTTGAAGAAGACATGATGAACCTATAATGGACAACAAACTAAATTAAAAGAGATAATAATAACAATAACATAAGAATTCAATGTTAAATAATAATAATAATGAATAAATATGAACAAAGTAATAATATAAAATAATAATAATATAATAATAATAATAATAATAATAATAATAATAATAATAATGATTAAATATGAACAAAGTATATTTAAAAAAAAACTTTTGGTAGTCGACTTCTTGGTAGGCGACTATTTTTTTGTTTTGGTCGTAGGTTTTTGTTTTTGGTTGAGGATATGTGAGGGTTTTTTCCTAGGTTGTATATATATATAAGATATAATATAATTTTTGGGAGACTTTTAAGGATAAAAAGATTTTTTTATTAATAATAAGGTCGGCCTATAGATTTAATAATTAAAAAAATATTAAAAAAAATAGAGGATTAATGAGGAGGGAGTTTTAGGCTCAAGGAGGGGGATTAGGGGTGCCAAGTGTACCCCAACCTCCTCTTTTAGTTATATTATAGATATATATATATATATATATATTTGTAAATAAAATAATTAATAATAAAGATTAACAATTAATCCACCTAAAATATACTTTTTTAGAACAACAGTCGGTATTCGACATCAGGGACACCTCAGCGTATAATGGTGAAGCCCTGCACGTACTCTGGACTACGAGATGTAGACTATAAGCCGTTAGAAGTGATTCAAAGGAAAAACCTCAGGTTATGTCACTCTAGAGACTCGAACCCATGACCTGGGGTAAAACCAGGGATAGTACAATATTTATAAGTGACAATTAATAAAAAAAAAACTAGTACGATATTGTGGAGCCCATTTAAATACACTTGTTATGTTTTGATTGGTTACCATCATTTCTTACTAAGGATGTTAGGTAGTAAGGAATTTATGACCAAATAGGTAATTTATTACGGTTGCTTAGGGTAGTTTGGGGATATTGAAAAGAGTGCTGAATTTCTTAAAATAGGGAGGCTAGTTTATACGAGTATTTTATAAGGGAAGTGATAATTGTACCACAACCTTTGATTGATGTACCATACATATGCTTCACGGGCTTGTACAATGTGTTTTAAAGGTTATACTGTGTGGTAAGGTACGGATATCACTTCCCATTTTATAAAGGATTGTGGACAACAACGCTACAATAATAATACGAGTAACAAATAGAACTGTTACAGTAGAATACAAACCAAACGCACAGTACATTAAAGACCATCAAGTTCAAAGCATTATATGCCCAAAAAAAGAAAGATAGAACTGTTATAGTAATAATACGAGTAACAAAAAACAACGCTAGTACATTCATAACGAAAAGAGTTAGGGTTCCATATGCAAAAGTTCGGCAACGCTAGCACATGGATTGGAGGAGATTTCTCGAACAAAAGGTATTTGGGTATTCATAAATGATACCCTAGCCCTATCTACGCGTGTTGTAGCCTCGTTGAGGAGAACCTCGGGCCTCACCGGTAAATCGACAATGTCTCCGAGGTCCCTTATAGTAGTTGTTTGTGCCTTACACCAGGCTGCATCAACTAACTCCCCTAGCATCATCCCCAACTCACGGGTCTTGAGCAACATCTTGCACGCATGTGGAATTACCTCGGTTATCAACCCCTTGCATTTTGTTTGCAACTCACTAACTCTATCTTCTAATGCCAAAACATCCGTCAAATAGTGTCTCTCTTTGTCTTTACTCGCTGCGAGTTCTCCGCGTAAGGCTTCCACTCCTGCTTGTAAATCTTGCACGAGCAATCTTTCGTTTTCAGAATCAGAACTCACACATATTGGGTCGCGGCACTTTACCCTTTTAGCCATGCTCTTTATCCTAACCATGTTCACCTACATTGCACGCAACAAATAAAAGTAAAGATACAACCGCAAACTGGCCGTTTAATTATAAGTATCGGCGAAAATGACTTTAATTAACGACATAACTGTATGATGATTGATGAAGTCTCGCGGGAAAATCATAATGTGGGCGAAAAAACTAGGATAAAGCATAAATCTTCATAAATTACGGATAATATATATAACTACAAACACGTAATCATTCGAAACGGCTAAACTAGCCTTTTCTTTTTACTTTTTAATAAACATGCCAGTTAAAACACAATCTAGCTAACCTAAATCTTAATGCAACACAATCTGATGATAGTGATATAATCTGATCTAATAAAAGGCATATTCAACTTAGAACTGAAGTTTCCAAACTGTTAGGACCAGTTCACCTGGAACTGGCCAGTCACCAGTTCACACTGACCAGTCACTAGTTGCATCTGGTGACCAAGAAGATTTATCCAGAAATATATTGAAGTCCAGTTGCACCGTACAGTCAACGCAACTGAAGACTTCCTCCAGTTGAGAACTGACCAGTTGAAGAATCATTCTAGTTGAAGTCGAAGACAACAAATGGAAGATAGAGAATGGCAATGGCAGCGAAGCCCAGTTGGCATTCTAGTCAGTTACAAACTGGAGACCATCAGTGGAAAGCCCTTACAAAGCTTTACACTGATTACGAGGAATTGACTTGTATACTTTATGTACCTTTACCCGGATAATAAGCCTTGTCTTATTATTTAAGTAATAAAAGGTACATAAAGGTGGTTGTGTAAAGTTGCTTTATCATGCGACTTTACACTGCTTTTTAAGGAATTAAATGCTATTCCTTAAATGCTCTCAACCACATTTGTACGGCTAAAGTTAACATCCCAATGTTAACTTTGCCTATAAATACAAGTCATTGCATAACCAAGAATTTAAGTTATTTCACAAAGACGAGAAAAACTTCACACTTTGCAAACCTGCAATATTCTTGGTGAACTTGTGCAATCTTCTCTCAATCGCTAAAAGGAACATTTCACAACTTTAAGTGTTTCGATTGTCTTGAGAAATTCCGAGTATAGATCAATTGTATTTCATAGGTTGTTAGGATATTTACATTCGTGTATTATCTTGGTTCCGCATCAACCTTGTAATTTGTTTAATATCAATAAATAAATTACACATTGAAAAATACATATTGTCTCATCAAGTTATCTTACAAGTTATTTGTATTATTGCATTGTTCTTTACTTATTGTCTTTTATATAAGTAATCTATCTAGAACTTGGTATATACACACTGCAACTGGTCGTCTCCAGTTCAGTGCATATATTGAAAAGTAACTCCACCATCGACATAGAGGTGTCTTCAGTAGTACCATCTATCGAGTTGGGACCAACAAGTGGTATCAGAGCAGAAGGCTAATAAACTTGCCTAGATCTGCTAAGATGAACACTACTGAAGGTGGATATGGTTCTGGTTCAGGTGAAAACCCCTCGAATACTAATGCACAACCTTTTCAAAATGTAACACCAACCCTCCTCCTCCTACTGCCCCAAATCATGTCCATGTACACTACTCTAACACTCCTGTTCCAAAATTTGATGGAAATAGTGAGACATTCGGTACATGGAAGGCTAGAATGCTTTTGCATTTTGGTGGGATTGAAAGGTATATGTTGAAAATCCTTAAGGATGGACCATATATACCCATGTCCCTTGGGGTCAGTCCTCTTCTTGATCCAACTGGAAGAAGAGGTTCAAGGGAAAATCCAGAAGACCATTGGTCTGATGAGGATCGTAGACTTGTTGATCTGGACACCAGACTCAAGAACATGATCCTTGAGGCTGTTCCTGAAGATCTAATTCCAACACTTGTGCTGTTCCCCAGTGCAAATCTATGTGGGACGAGTTAGTTATTCAGTTTGAAGGAGGTGATGACACTATTGTCACCAGAAAAGTTGCTTTGAACAAGAAGTATGAATCCTTCTTTGCCTTGCCCAATGAAAGTCTAACTGATACATACACCAGATTTTCTAGCCTCATCAATCAGTTGAGAGGTTTGGGTGTAGAGAAGGATAAGGATATTCTTCTTGAGAAGTTTTGTGATATTCTTCCTTCCAAATGGAAAAACATGGTTCTTGTCTTGAGACAAGGTAAAACCTTGCACACTCATATTCTTGCATCGCTCTATGGAGCCTTCAGATTCACTGAAGATAATAATGCTGCAAGACTTGTGGCTGAGCAAGATGCCATGAACCATGCCCAGAGTCCCAAGGTTGCTAGTGTAACTGAGCGACCTTGTGCTGCTTTAATGTCTGCTGAGAGTGTCCAGGTACACTCGATGAAGGAGATGTTGAACAGTTTCTTAAACTCTGGACTGACCACTGAAAACAGTGATGGTTGTAATGAAACTGACGATGATGATCTGGTCGCCATGATTGCTAAAACCTTTAATAGGTTTAAGCATAAATCCAAAAGATTTAATGGCCCCAACAATGCTTCCAGCTCCAGCTCTCTGGATAAGACCAATCTTACATGCTATAAGTGTGGTAAGAAAGGTCATTTTATGAAGGAATGCAGATCTAGTCAGTTGAACAACCAAACTGGCCCCTCTGTCCCTAATTTCAATCGGCCTGATGATAGCTACAAAGCTAAATACAAGAAGCTTAAGGCCCAGATTGCCCTCCTGTCCATGGAAAAGAAAAAGGATCAGTGCTTAATGGCACAAACTGAGGGAAAATGGGAGTACTCTGATGACTCATCTGATGATGAAGAAGAGGAAAGGGACATGTGCTTCATGGCCTTGGAAGATCAACAGCAGCAACACGTGGTAAAAGAAGATGTCATCTCTGGAAGATGGGTGGACATCATACTGAAGAAGGTATGTGACTATGATAACCAGGTTGACCCTGAACTAAAACTGGACTTGGCTGAATCATTAAGTGGTGATTTGGCATTTGTGGAAACTGTAAGAACTGATAGTGAAAGATATCTTGACACTATCCTAATTGAACTGAACAATGTTAAACCACAACTAAATGATTTGCAAAGTGTCCAGTTGGCTCTCAAGGAGTCAGTTTTAAAGATTGAGGCTTTAGAACTTGATAATCAAAAACTATTTTCTGATCTTGAAAAAGAACAAAAGATTATCAAGTCATGGGTAAAAGCATCTGGCAAAAACTATGATGTATTTTCAAGAACTATCGATGCCCAGAAGAATGCATGGAAATCTGGAGATCTGGAGATGGCAGCTCTCATACCAGACCTTCATGCATTGCCTCCAGCTCTCAAGGTTGAAACACCTTATGATCAATCTGAAGCTGTTGAAACTGAAACCTTTGAGACCACCCCCATTGAGGTTAAAACTGGAGCCGAACAGGCTAAAGCTCCAGTCAAAAAGGCCACTGGTAACAAGCCTTTACCTCAAAAGTCTAAGGTGCCCCAGACCCGACAGACTAAAGCACCAGTTGAACCTAGGTCCAAGGTTCAACTGCCTGAAGAAAATAATATTTTGGTTAATCTGGAAAGTCAACTCCAACTTTTGTCTCGGCAGGTTCAGAGTTGTACTGCCCGGATTAACAATCTGGAAGGAGGTTTATTACCTCCAGTTTTCAAACAAAATATTAATCCACTCTCTTTAATACCTAAACAAAAGAATGTTCCTTCTGGAACAAAATCTGGTAAAAATAAAGGGAGTAAGTATCAAATACCAGTTGTTTTTACTCCTGCACCTGGAGCTGGTGATAAAGCTCCAGATGCAGCCTCCAGTTCAACACCACAACTGTCAACTGTGGCTTCTGTAGAGAAGTCCAGTGGACCCATCAAGAAAAGATGGGTTCACAAAAAGAACTAATGATTTGTGTGTGTGTGTAGGGCGATCGAAAGAAGAATATCTGGTATCTGGACAGCGCTGCTGGCCGAACTATGACCGGATGTAAGCCCCTACTGGAAGAGTTCACTGTCCAAGATGGACCGACAGTGACGTTTGGTAACGATCAATCTGGAAAGACTGAAGGATATGGTGTGCTCAATAATGGACAAGTCGAATTCAAAAGAGTTGCATTTGTGAATGGTTTGAAATACAACCTGATCAGTGTCAGCCAACTTTGCGATGATGGCTTCAGAGTATTGTTCGATATTGCACAAGGCACCATATTTAACAAGGATTGGAAAGTGGTGATGATTGCACCAAGAAAAGGAAATGTGTACATCATGGATATGGAACCAGCTCCAAAAGAGCAATGTTTCTATACCAAAGCTGATGAGGACACCAACTGGCTATGGCATAAAAGATTATCCCATCTTAATTTCAAAAACATTAACAAGTTGTCTCGCAAACAACTGGTTGATGGGATACCTCAGATTTCTTTCAATAAAGAAAAACCATGTCCAGGGTGTGAGATGGGCAAGCAGAAGAGAGCCAGTTTTAAAACTAGGCAAAATTTTAGCATCACTGAACCTCTTCACATGCTACATATGGATCTCTTTGGTCCAGTGAATGTTCAAACTAGAGCTGGAAAGAAGTACACTCTAGTTGTGGTTGATGAATTCACCAGATACAGCTGGGTGGTATTCATCAGATCCAAAAGTGATGCATCTGCTGAAATCATCTCTCTCATTAAAATAATTGAGCTCAAGTATACTCGAAAAGTTTGTCAGTTGCGAAGTGATAATGGTACTGAATTCCAAAATAAGGTACTTGAAACATTTTGCAATGACACTGGCATCTCTCAAAACTTCTCATCAGTTCACTCTCCAGAGCAAATGGAGTTGTTGAAAGAAAGAATCGTACACTGATAGAAGCAGCCAGAAGTATGCTATCTGAATCTGGTCTTCCCACCAGTTTTTGGGCTGAGGCAGTTGCAACTGCTTGTCACACCCAAAACCGGTCAGTCTACATCAAGAGACATAAGAAGACTGCCTATGAAGTACTCAGGAATCGTAAACCAAATATTGGATACTTCCATGTATTTGGTTGTCCAGTTTATATACTAAACGATTCCAGTCAGCTTGGAAAGTTTGATGCAAAAGCTGATGAAGGGGTATTTTTAGGCTATTCAGATATTCGAAAGGCCTTTAGAGTTTATAATTATAGACTCCAAAAGGTTCATGAGACAATTCATGTCACATTTGATGAGTCAACTGAAGCAATCAACAAGAGATCAAGCCTTGATATTTCTCCATTCATTCCAATTAATTTTGGTGAAACTGACCAAGTTCATCGGTCAGTTGTTTCACCAGAAGATGCTCCAGTTACAACAAATTGGAACCAGTTAAGAAGAAGAACACCACCAGTGACACATCATTCTATCCCTCCATCAATTTCAACTTACCACAAGAATTGGTGATTGGATCTAATGTACGTGCCACTCCAATATCAGCACCAGTTCAAACATCTACTTCTCCAGTTCTTCATGAAATGCCTTCTAATGAGGAATTTCATGATGCCAATCGAGACCTCATTGACTCTGATGAGGATGTAGAAGTTGTTTGGACTGATCCTTCTCAAGAAGCTGTTGCAACTGAAGAAGATCGCCAGGTGACTTGCACTGATATTGTAGTTCACCAGCCTAGTCAATACACTAGATGGACTCGAGCCCATCCAATTGAACAAATTGTGGGTGATCCAACTAGTGGGGTTCAGACTAGAAGAGCCACCAGTGAGCAATGCTTAAACGTCACCTTCTTATCTCTAATTGAACCAAAGAAGATTGACGAGGCTTTGGCAGACCCAAGCTGGGTGAAAGCTATGCAAGAAGAGCTCCTCCAGTTTGAAAGGAACAATGTTTGGGAGCTTGTTCCTTGTCCACCAGGGTTAAAGAAGAACCTATTGGTACCAGATGGGTCTACCGAAACAAAATGGATGAAGATGGCCATGTTGTAAGAAACAAGGCCAGACTAGTTGCCCAGGGTTATTGTCAAGTAGAGGGCGTTGACTTTGATGAAACTTTTGCTCCAGTTGCAAGACTTGAAGCCATAAGAATATTTCTGGCTTATGCAGCCCATCTGCAGTTCAAGGTCTTCCAGATGGATGTCAAAAGTGCGTTCCTTAATGGAACATTGGAAGAAGAAGTTTATGTTAAGCAGACTCCAGGTTTCATCGATGAGAAGCATCCTCATTGGGTTTATAGACTGAACAAAGCATTGTATGGTCTAAGACAAGCCCCAAGAGCCTGGTATGATACTTTAACTAAACATCTTCTTAAAAATGGCTTTCAAAGAGGTGCAATAGATAATACCTTGTTTATCTTGAAAGAAAGAGGTAATATCTTATTGGTACAAATTTATGTTGATGACATTATTTTTGGTTCAACTGATGATGCAATGTGTAAAAATTTTTCTAAAATCATGTCATCTGAGTATGAGATGAGTTTAATGGGTGAATTAACATTTTTCTTAGGTCTTCAGATTAAGCAAACTGAAAATGGAATTTTCATAAACCAAGGAAAATATGTCAGAGATTTGTTAAGAAAATACAAATATGATTCAATCCCATCGAAAAACACACCTATTGCAGCACCATTGAATTTGGACTCTGACCCAACTGGCAAACCAGTTAACATAACTGACTATAGAGGTATGGTTGGTTCACTGATGTACTTAACTGCCAGTCGACCAGATATAATGTTTGCAACATGTTTATGTGCCAGATTTCAGTCTAACCCTAAAGAATCACATTTGCACGCTGTAAAGCATATCTTTAGATACCTGAAAGGGTGTCCTAATCTTGGTCTTTGGTACCCCAAAGGCTCAGGATTAGATCTAATGGGTTATTCAGATTCTGATCATGCAGGTTGTAAGATAGATAGAAAATCAACAACTGGTGGTTGTCATTTCCTTGGAGGAAAACTGGTAAGTTGGACCAGCAAGAAGCAGACTTCAGTCTCTATGTCCACTGCTGAGGCAGAGTACATTTCTGCGGCCAGTTGCTGTGCCCAGATTCTCTGGATCAAGAACCAGTTACTATATTATGGTCAGAAGTATACCAAGACCCCAATCTTTTGTGACAACACCAGTGCTATTTCTATATCTCACAACCCAGTGATGCACTCAAAAACAAAGCATATTGACATCAGGTATCATTTCATTCGAGATCACGTTATGAAAGGAGATATTGAAATTCATTTCATCCCCACTGACAAACAGTTAGCTGATGTTTTTACTAAACCTCTCGATGAGAAAACCTTTAAACATCTCATCAGCGAACTGGGAATGTTAAACCCTTAACTGGAGCTTTCTTTGTTATTGAACGCGTCAGTGACACTGATGAAGTTCTCCAGTTGAGGAGGTCCAGATAATCTTTGCTCGCCAGGCTATCGAACGCCTTTGTGATACTATCTTGGCACTAATTGATTTCTGGATCATCATTTTAGGGGGAAAGACTCAAAATAATTTTCTGACTAAAATTCGTTTTTGTTTGAAAATGCAACTGGAGAACTCTCCAGTTGGAAACTGGTACTGGACTGATCCTCCAGTTACCAGGTTCAGTCTTGTCTTATTTTTATAACGTTACAAATACTTGGTCAATATGTGTGACACGTGATGATACTCGAGTGTTTTAAACCACTTGATATCGTGATCTGACGTGTTTGAAACCATTTTAGTACCTGACAACTGTTTGTATTGGGAAAACAAAAAGTGAGTGGGCGCGTGGGTAAGATAAGCCGTCGTAGCATTTAATGCTGACATGGAAGCATTTAATGTTTACATGGCAAATCAATATTTTATTTCAAAATTCAAACCAACTTTGTTGAAAATATCTACAAAAAGGATTGTCTTTATTAAAATATAATTTTGGTGTTTCATTGGGATCTTGAATCCCTTTATAAATACCCTTATTTACTCCGAACTCATTTACTTCCTTCTCTTACATTCCTTCATTTACTTCCAATCATCAAAATTGCTTCATTTTTTCTCTTTACTTCACAAATCTAAACCCTAAATCCCAAATTTCAAATTCATTTTCAATGGCACCTAGATCATCTCGTTCAAGAGATGTAAATCTCTTGACTGTTCCATATAATCCCTCACCAGATGTCAAAACGGCACCTGGTGCCCCTAGTAGTGCTTCGGTCATCAAACTAAATCCAAATAATCCGATGGCCAGCCTACGAGGATCTCAAGGGTCCGATACCCTTATTGGTAGAATTCAAAAGTTTTTGAAGAATTCTCCAATAGGACCCTCATTCTCTCTAAACCCACGTAAGTTGTTTCACAACTACTTATGTGAGTTTTGGTACACTGCCGTTCTTTCTTCCGATTGTTCCTCCATCAGTTTCACATTAAAGGATGGAACAATCCAGTGTACCTTGTCAGCCGATGTATTGAGGGATGCCTTACGCCTTAATTACTGGAGAGAGGGTGAATCTCCAGTCGTCTTGCCCCTAAATATAAACTTTCGCCAAGTACTTCTTAAAATGGGACATAGGGAGTGTTTGGAGAATGGGGTGTTGAAGACAAAAGGTGCGATGACCATGAAGGGCCTTACACCTTCATGGAGGTATTTTTTCATCCACCTGGTGGAGAGCATGGGTGGGAGTTCTGGTGGACTTGACCAGATTAACTCCTCGCAAGCAGAGATGGCTTACTGCTTGTGGAACGGATTGAGAGTGGACTTTGCAGATATTCTGTATAGAAGCCTAGTTCAAAAACTGAAGGGCACAAGGGGTGTTTGTATTCCCTTTTCAAGGTTCCTCTCTCTTTGTTTCAAGCAAATTCTGGGCAGAGAAGCATATAATAGTACAGATTCACCGTACACTGCTCCAGATATGCTAAGGAATCTAGACTCACTGGTATCTGAAGCTGGTGAGGTCGAACTTCCTGAACGAATGCAACTGGCATTTGCTTCAACTGATGCACCTCTTGCAGGTGAGTCAGAAAGGCAACTGGGCGGGCCTCAAAATAATGAGGGACCCTCCAGTGTGTCTAATGTTATGGTTGAGGATAGAGCAACCATAATTGAAGCAACCCCCATCACATCTATCCCTGGTGAAGATACTTCGGTATTTGATCCACCAACAGATGTACCCATCCAGGAAACTGGGGAAGGTCATCTGGAGACTGACCAGGTAACTGGACATGAGTGTTAATGACGAGGAAATCCTTATAGAATCTTCGAATTCTGAAGGTACTGAAACAGACTTGGAGATTCTTGATGCTTCTGTACAAGCTCAAGACCCTTCATCTCCAGTCTCACTTCCAGACGCATCAATTTCACTTTCACCACCACAAGAAAATGTGCTTATAGATATATCTTTACCAATATATTCCGCTCCTTTACCAACTGGGCAATTCTCACTTGCTCGAGAAATGCCACCCCCACCGTCGCCGTTGTTCACACCTAAGCATTCTCAGCATGAACAACAATTTGTTTTTCCAGTCCTTTCTTCAACCACCACTCCAATTATATCTTCAACTGCTAGCTTGACAACTGGGGAGACTTCCTTAAGTTTGCCTCCTCCAGTTGCTCCAGTAGTAACTGCTGCTGGTCCAGTGACACCTTCTCCTTTGTCACTGGACAGTCAAGTTGTCTCACTACAAGCCGATCTCCAAAACCTTCTTACCAGGGTGGAGGAGATTCAGAAGACACTTGACAAAAACACCAAGTCATTCTCCAGATACCACAACGATCATTTAACAAACATTAAGGTGGTCGATCTGGGGATAAACAAGTTTTCATCCAATGAAGACTTGGTGTTTAGAAAGCTTAATGAGTTGGTCACTGGCTGCAACAATCTGGCTGGTACTCTAAAGGAAGCCTTTGACCTAACTCACTCCAAGGTCACCAGTTCAATCTCCAACTTACTGGGAAATACTGTCAGAACTTTAGAAGTTGACTTGAAAGAGATTGAAAGGCAGGTTAAGGAACTAATTGAAAGACCTGGCCTAGATGTAACTGGCCTTGGAGAGCAGTTGATGACTTCGGTTGGTCAGAAAATAGAGGATACGCTGGGTGCTAGAGAAGAGCATTTGATTGAAAGGGTGATGTCTGAGATCACCAAGCTGGCCACTCCTCAGGTTGATCTGGCCCCACTTACCAGTGAGATCAACCAGTTGAGAGGCAGCATAGAGAGTTTGAACACCCAGGTATCTCTACATGCTCAATCTATAGAGAAACTGACAACTGAAGTAGAGCATCTGAAGAGGAAAGATGAAGAGGTAAAAGAAAAGGTGGTTTCTGGTTTGGACGAAGACTCCAAGCTTTTAAATGAACTAAAAACTGGTCAAGAACAAGTTAGTGCAAATGTCTTGACCCAGTCTAAAGAAACCAACCACCTTTGGAGGTCCTTCAGGATGATGTGTGGCATCCTTAAAGAGTGTAAGGACATACAGTCATGGCAGCCTCTTGACCGGTTGCCATCTCACCCCTCTGAATGGGAAGCAATTAGGGCAGGTCTAGATGCTGCCAAGGGGGAAAGAAGTTCAGTCCTTACACCAGTTGCACCTAGAAGGACTTCATCTGGAAGAGAATTGGTTGTGGCTACCAGTACTGAAGCTGGTGAGCAAAGAGTGGGTGGATCTGGTGATGTGGGTGTTAGGGGGAATGTGATGGACAAAGGAAAAGGTTTAGCTGGTGATGCATCTGCCCAGCCGGCAACTGATATAATGTTGGAAACTGGCAATGCTGATATACTCCCTCCAGTTTCAGATAGTGATAGTAGAAGACTGGCCAGACTTGGTGATGACATTAAAGAAAGAAAATGAAACAAAGAAACCAAGCTGAAGCCAGGGCACATCTTGCTCAGATTAAGTTGCTTGAAATGAGTGATGCCAATCTTTTGGGTATCACTAAGGAGGAGTATGTTAGGATTAAAAATGATCCCAGGATAGTTGACCAGTTGAATGAAATGCTTGATGTAGAACTGGACAGACACTATGCTGAGGATGAGGCTGAATTTGATGCCAGGAGTTTAAACATTTCAGTGGAGAAGGCTAAGGAGATAAGGGCCAGTGGGATTCTTAAACATATTGCAAATGTAAAGAAGGTTGTGAAGAGTGTATTGAATCCACCAAGAAGAAGGATTCCACAACCAAGAAGACCACTGACAAGAGATGAAAGAGATGCTGACCTTAGCACATTCGTTGAACCAACTAGCGAGGTATTCAATGAAGACATCAAGTACGCTATACTGGCTGCTGGTGCTGGGAGTATAAGAATTACAAATGAATCTGAAGCTAGAAGCTACTACTCCCAGATCATGTCAACCAGAAGACATAGTGGTACTATTAATGGTGTAAATGTAACAATTAAGCCAGGCACCAAAGTCTTTCAAGTCGAAGTTAGTTATACCAGGGGGCCACTGGTTAAAACTGACAATCCTGGTGCTATGCAATATGGGTTCAGCGAATGGGTTGAGATGGTGAATATACTGGATGCAAAGGCACAAAAGAATAGGTTCAAGAAAGCATGGGTAAACTTTCTAAGGGGGAAGATTCAACATAAAGAAAATCTTGAGCAAAAGTTGAATATTGACCCTGAAGATACTCAACCTATCTCTTCAGTTGCCAAGAGAAAAAGAACTGGCGAAGGGCCGTCTCATTAAGTTCTTTCTTCAGTTATCTACTTGTAATTTGTATTTACATTCTGTAACTTGTATAAATTCCATTTCCTTGTATAAATGAAGTTACCAGTTTGTAACCACAAGGTAGATAATAGATTAAAATCTAACAAACCTAAAAGAAAAACCTAAGGCATTTATTGATCTATAAAAATGCCTTAGAAACTTAGATAGATTTAAATCGAACAAGTCTCTATAGTTCACACTTGTATAGATACAAGAACTAGAAAAAGACTTAGACTATATTTCTAGACAAATAGGGGGAATTTGTTAGGACCAGTTCACCTGGAACTGGCCAGTCACCAGTTCACATTGACCAGTCACCAGTTGCATCTGGTGACCCAGTAAACTGGTGACCAAGAAGATTTGTCCAGAAATATATTGAAGTCCAGTTGCACCGTGCAGTCAACGCAACTGAAGACTTCCTCCAGTTGAGAACTGACCAGTTGAAGAATCATTCCAGTTGAAGTCGAAGACAACAAATGGAAGATAGAGAATGGCAATGGCAGCGAAGCCCAGTTGGCATTCTAGTCAGTTACAAACTGGAGACCATCAGTGGAAAGCCCTTACAAAGCTTTACACTGATTATGAGGAATTGACTTGTATACTTTATGTACCTTTACCCGGATAATAAGCCTTGTCTTATTATTTAAGTAATAAAAGGTACATAAAGGTGGTTGTGTAAAGTTGCTTTATCATGCGACTTTACACTGCTTTTTAAGGAATTAAATGCTATTCCTTAAATGCTCTCAACCACATTTGTACGGCTAAAGTTAACATCCCAATTTTAACTTTGCCTATAAATACAAGTCATTGCACAACCAAGAATTTAAGTTATTTCACAAAGACGAGAAAAACTTCACACTTTGCAAACCTGCAATATTCTTGGTGAACTTGTGCAATCTTCTCTCAATCGCTAAAAGGAACATTTCACAACTTTAAGTGTTTCGATTGTCTTGAGAAATTCCGAGTATAGATCAATTGTATTTCATAGGTTGTTAGGATATTTACATTCGTGTATTATCTTGGTTCCGCATCAACCTTGTAATTTGTATTTACATTCGTGTATTATCTTGGTTCCGCATCAACCTTGTAATTTGTTTAATATCAATAAATAAATTACACATTGAAAAATACATATTGTCTCATCAAGTTATCTTACAAGTTATTTGTATTATTGCATTGTTCTTTACTTATTGTCTTTTATATAAGTAATCTATCTAGAACTTGGTATATACACACTACAACTGGTCGTCTCCAGTTCAGTGCATATATTGCAAAGTAACTCCACCATCGACATAGAGGTGTCTTCAGTAGTACCATCTATCGAGTTGGGACCAACACAAACTCAGAAAAATCGGTGGATAATATATATACATTTTAAGATAATTGGCCAAAGGATATGCGCGATAGAGATGGAGACGCGTAGGATGTATACGTACGAAATGATATAAACCATCTTATATTGGTAGGGTTAAGTGGAGTATATCTTCTGTTACGATCCATACGTGCGTATGCTAATATAAACTAGTGACTTTTTTTATTTTATTAACTAGCGTTATACCCGGCCGTTGGCCGGGGATAACCAAATGTTAAAAAAAGACAAAAAGAATATACTAAAACCAAAAAATAAAAAAGAGAACAAAAAAAACAAAGAGTTATACGAAAACAAAATGAAAAAAGTGAATAAAAAAACTATGTTACATGTGAAAAAGGTATAAAAACTAAACGTTTAAAAAATAAAAACGAATATTAAATGCAACAAAAAAAAGAGAAAAAAAAATAGGATAAAAAACAAAAAAAAAAAAAAAAAAAAAAAAAAAAAAATAAAAAAGAGAACAAAAAAAACAAAGAGTTATACGAAAACAAAATGAAAAAAGTGAATAAAAAAACTATGTTACATGTGAAAAAGGTATAAAAACTAAACGTTTAAAAAATAAAAACGAATATTAAATGCAACAAAAAAAAGAGAAAAAAAAAATAGGATAATGTAAGTCCCTCACTTGATGGTTTAACCCACTAGTGTAAAATGCTTCAAGGAACAATACTAGAAAAGGACTAGTATTACTTAAATATAAATGCAAGAATATAAGTAAAGTAATACAAGATTTAAAGCAATAAAGAAAGTAAATTGATGGAACACAATATAATTTTCAAGTGTATTTTATTTATTGATGTTTATATAAAATACAAGATTGTTGCGGAACCAAGATAATACACAAGTGTAACTATCTTAACAATCTATGAATTACAAGTGATCTATACTTGTTAAATATTCTCCTTAGGTCAAAATACTTAAAGTTGTGAAGTATTCGTTTTAGCGATCGAGAGTATTTAAACAAGTTCACCAAATTGCAAAAAGTAATTTGTACAAGGAAATGACTTGGTATATATAGGAAAATAAATTCACCAGTGAATTTATTATGCCGTACAAATATGGTTGCATGCATTTAAGGAAACAACTTTAATTCCTTAAATGGATAGGTTAAAGTACAAAGATAAAGTCACATTGACTTGACGTGTCATACTTTAACCAACCACCTTTACACGCGTGTTGTACTTTTAACAATAGACAAATAGATTGTCCGGATACAAGCATGTAAAGGCAAAAAGTTAATTCCTCGTAATCAGTGTTCAGATTTATAAGGTCTAGAACACTGACATGATCTCCAGTGACGATCAGTTAAGACTGCTAGTGGGCCTCGCCATTTGTCAGTATTCTTTCTTCAGACTTCAGTGAGAATGTCTTCGACTTCAGTGAGAATGTCTTCAGTGGAATTAGATCTTGACTGGAGTGAATTTCAGTGAACTGAAATCTAGTGCCTTCCATATTTCCTGTACATGTAAGGCGTTCACTGGTCTTCAATTATTTCTGGACAAATCTTCAGTAGGGCTCTAGTCTTCTTCACTGGAGCAAGTCCAGTAAAACTTGGACTTAACAAAGTCCCCCTATTTGTTCAGAAATAATGCAAGGTTTTTCAAGCTTCTATCTATACAACTTGTATGCTTGAAAAACACTTGTTTTTGACTAAGTCTAAAAATTTTGAGTTACTGGAAAACACTTTATAGATCATCAGTGTTCCAGTTTTGTCTTTAGTTCTAGCTTAGACTTAATTTGATTACTTACTTGTGAATCATAAAATTGCAACTATATTTACAGACATCAACAGATAACAAGTTACAACTTTTGATTGAAAATAAAATACAAGTACAAGTAAATGATAAGAGAGTCAGGCTCTTCTCTTTACAATGTGCCCAGGTGCATCATTTGTGTCATTTCTCTTAGTGAAGGGGAGGTCCCTGAAGAACGAATACCCAAAGCTACCTCCATGAGTTGTTTCTTTTTCCAGACCTTTTCAATCCTTTTCAGCAAGGCCTTTTTCATCTGAGGTAAGATTTGTTCTCCCTTTAAACATTAGCCCAATCTCCTTCACTTCAGTGAAACCAAATGCCTGAACTGAAGTGCTTTGCCTTTCATCAGTAAAGTCTCCTTCTCTGGTAAGCTTGACGGCAAACTTGGTAAGATTTTCATGATCTTCTGCAAGTTTGATCTCAGCACTAATGATCCTTCTGGTATTTGCCCTATACTTCATCAGTTCATCATATTTTGCTTGAGTCTTGGCAACCTGGATCAATTCCTCAGTTTCCCTGGACACCTTCAGCTATTCCATCACCTTTTGAACTTCAGCTTGATTGATTTTCTTGGTGGTGTCCAGTGGAATGAATGTACAGAGACCTGCATCTCTGGCAGCCTTTGTTTGTCTGGCTGGGAGTTTGGGCAAGCCCTTGATTTTCTTTCTGTACTCATTCTCCAGAGCTGCAACATTCTTTCTCACTTGTTTTTGAAGGTTCACCATTTCTTCTTTCCTTTGATCAATCAACTCTTGCATACTTATACAAAAAGTTTCAACATCGAACTGTTGTTCTTTTTGACAGTACCTGGAACGAACATAAACATCATCCATTGCTTGAAGGCATGAATGAACTATGGGGTCATCTCTCATTTTCTTGTAAACATCAACATGAATACCCAGTTTGCCAGTATTGTATGCATCGACAGTCCCCATTTTTGCCATCTCCCTTTTATGGACCAGCAGTTCATCCTTTTGAGTTCTTTTGAAAATATCAATCATAATGCCCTGTTGTTCCAGTCCCTTAGGAGTTTCTTCATCAACAGTTGAAAATTCTGAAGAGCCTTCAGTAGCCTCTTCCAATTCACCTCCAGACATCACATGTTTCATTCTTTTCAAAGTCTTCATTGTGGTGGTGATGTCTGGGAATTCTTCAAACTGAAGTTCACTGGCATCAGTACCAGCAACCTCTTCCTCCTGCACATTGGCATCAGTACCAACGGATTCATTTTGTGCACTAGCATCAGTACCAGTCACTTTGGCCAACATTTCCTTTTTCTTCTCCATCAGTTTGTCAGCAGCAAAACTGACAGTTGCACCAGGTTGCATGGATCCTTCCCCCTTGGAATAACCACCAGCTCTTGACTGGAGGTCATTCCATAATTGTTCTAGCATCTGTCTGTCAGTGGACCCAAACATGCGACCTGCAACTGGAGAAACCCTTGTAAAATCATTTTTCAGCCCTTGAACTTCCTTTTTCAAATTTTCAACTTCAGTCGGCAAGTTCTTGAGCAATTCTTTGACAACCAATTCAACAACCTTGGGCAGCAACTCTTCTTGTATATTTCTGATAACAGACTCAGAGACCCTATCAGATAACTCTTTCAACATCATTGTTTTCAGTTTTCTGGCAGTTTCATCACTGATGTTACTGATGACGGTGCTCTAGTCAAGAGTTGGCCTATTTTCCAAACTGCTCACTGATCTGGTTAGCTTCCGAACTTCTTCCTTCAGACCTGCAATGGGTTGTTCAGTTTCAGTTTTTACTGCAGTCTGAATAGAAGTCAGTATCTTCTCCTCCATGACCTGGACTGCCACTTTGATATTTTCATAATGGTTATTCGTGGCTAGTACCAGTTCATTCAGCTTGCTAAATACCAGCCTCTCATTCCCAGCAAACAAGTTCATCTTTGAATGAATGTTATTAGAAAGAAGTGATTTAAAGTCAGAGATAACCTGGGAGGAGGACTGCAGTGATCTATCCAGATCCACCACCTTATTTAAAAGGCCTTGGACCTCGGTTGAAGAAGAAATAGAGAGACCAACTGTTGGAGGAGGACTAGTGACATTTCTGATCACCAATGAAACAGGTGTCTCGACTCTTTCAGTGGATATTTTAGTTGTAGTAACAGTAGAGTCGAGAGCACGATGATCTGGAAGGTACATTGGTGGTTCAATTGGTGGTGGTTGAATTAGTGATCTGTGGAGTCCTGGTAAAGGACTTGGGTTAAAATATGAAATGTTATGAGGAAGTGAAGAATGTGGTAGTGGTGGTGGTACATTTGTTGATTCTGGTGGAGGTGGTGGCATTTCAGTGAATTGAGGGGGTGGAGTGACTGAAGTGTCAACATGACTGGAAGCTGGCGGTGGAACTGAAGAATGTTCCACTTCCATTGTCGTGTCTTCACCAAAAATGTTTATATCAGTATCAAAATTGATATCTGACATGGGTGACTCAACGTCATCCCAAACTGAAGGTTGCCCAACAGTTTGATCGGTTATGTCCTGGTTCAGATCAATCTAACCAGCTATTGGCTCAACCATAGTATCATTGCCAATCTGAGGCTCAACCGAAGCTTCATAGCCGATGGTAGTCACTGGAAGTGTATTAGTGATGACTGTACCATCTGCAGCCATCCCATCACCTGCCGTAGAATTTTGAACTTCAATTACTAGAGGTGACGCACCAGTAACATCGTCAGTTCGTGCAATAAGAGAAGTGTCTAAAATTTGGCTATGTTCAAGTGCTTGTGCTGAGACGGACTCTACTGAAGGTTGGGCTGACCTTCTATTTTCTTCACCACTTTCCCGTAAAAGAAGATTGGAAGTGGTTGCTTGTAGGTTTTCCCTTATGACATCTCGAGATTCCTGTTGGGAGGAATCTGGATGGCTGGTTAGGGCACTACTGGGAGTGACCAACTCTCCCGCTCTCCTAAGACGTCTGGTGTTATTTCTTGGTCGTCTGGGGGGTTTATTGGTAAAACATTTGTTGAAATTGTGTGAACTTTCGTTGACCCGACTAACCGTATGTATTCGGATCTTTGGGCTCGTAGGGTCATACACAATAGAACATCTATAATGTTTAACCATAAAGCTACGGAATGATGTTTAATCATTTACGCATTTAATTAAACTTGTCTTTAATTAAATTATCCGTTTATAAATTAACGCGAATTAATTAACGATAAATGGATTAACCGACAAATAATATTTATAGAAGTCGATTAAAGTTTACTTTAGTTGATTGGTATATAAATATATTAATTAAATGAGTTTAATTAATTAAATGGGTTAACGGGTTGGATAATTAATAGTTGAGAGTCCAGTAATTAATAGTTAATTAATTAATATATGGAAAGTCCGGTCCATCCCCCCTAAGGCCTCATGGCCGAATTTTCTAAGGAAAGGGGAGGGAGGGTCGAAATTCCCATGCAAGGGAATTATAGGGTTTTAGTTTCCTAATCTAATTAGGATTCCATGCCTATATAAACCCCTTGAAAGCCCTCATAATTCATTCATTCACAAATCCCTAAACACACACTTAAAGGTGAAAATCTTCTTTCACCTTTAAGTGGGTCGAAATTCACTAAACCAAAGAAACCAAAATCCCAAATTGTTTTAGATTTAATTATTTAGGGTTTTAGTTAAACCCTAAATTAGTTTCAACAAAAGGTTTTCACCTTTTGTGTTGGTTTGGGTCGAAAATCAAGAACCCCCACAAGGGTTTCGAATTTCGACTTCCTTGTCCTAAGGAAGGTCGAATTCGACCTTAGGGTTCTTCCGGGGATTTCGTTCGGTTGCGGTCGTAAGCTTAAAGGTGTCTAGCAGGTCCTTGGTTAAGACATTGTTCGTGTACGCACTTACGGAGGGTTTCTACTTTGGAATCTCGTTTTCAGAATGTTCCACTTCATAGAGGAACTCGTCTATTGCAACGTGGTTAGTTTTCTTGTATTTACTTTAAGTTACTTATATTGCACTGCATGGAGACTCTGTGACCGGACGTTAGAATTATTAAATGTTTCCTAAATTGATACCACACGTTTTTAATAATTGCTAATGGTTCATTAACACTCTTCCGTTGCGCGGCATGTTTTGAATTTGAATCGTTTTGTAAAACCTTAATTTTAAAATATGTCACTTAAACCGGGTCGGTCACCCGACCCATTTTATGTTATTCGGTTAATGAAATCCCAACAGTGGTATGAGAGCGGTCCATGCATGGTATAAGTACTTACCTTGATTTTTAGTCTTGAATAAAGTCGCTTACGTTTAATTTCGTATATGTATTATATATGTATGTATATATATACGTTTATATATATGATTTTAAATAAGGAAATTATATATAGTTATATACTCAAGTGATTTTATTGATAAGAAAAGTCAAGAAGGTTTAAATAAATGGAAAGTTCGCTAGTTCATAAGTATGGATATATTTCAATTTTGATTAAATGTTTTATAAAACGATGTCCATATAATATGAATAAGTGATGGGTTCATTTATATTTTTTAAATTAGAACTAGCCGTTAATTATTTAGTTAAAATAATTAGATCTTACAATAAATACAAATATATGAGATGTGGATATATATATATGTTTTATATATATAAATTTTCAAAAATTATATATATATCCATATAAATATTTTGTATTTGTTTAAAGATCAATTAGTTTCCTTGTATGCGATAAGTAGGTTTATATATATATTTGTTTATATATATTGCATGCGGATTTAATTGTTAGATTACATAAACTACTTGTTGTACGTATTTTGGTTTTATATATATTTGCATTAGGATTTAATGCGTGTCTCTAAAATATATATTTGAAATTAAAATACGAGAAAGGAAAGAGTTTTGTTTTTTAAATAAAGCTCATTGAGGTTTTAATACCGGACTTTTAAAAGGAACTCAAAATGATTATATTTTACAAAAATTAAAAATGCTTTTATTTGATTAAGGACATGCATTAAGTTTTAATTAGGACATTAGTCTTGCCTTGTTAGATGCCTTAGCCGTTTAACGAATTAGAACGTTAATTGCATGTGCCTTTACATAAATTAGGAAGTTAGAGAGTTGTTAGTGGAAATCTAGATAATGAAATGACTCGGTTATTGGATGAATTTAATATTAAAGGTTTTTAAAGTTAGATTAGAATTTCGATATTAAATAATACGCCCTAATTATCTAGATGGACACTATTTTTCGGCTAAGTTAAAAGTGGTTTAACGAGATGTTAATTTATTAACATTTCTAAGTTGAAAATAAACTGTCTTTTAAATAGTTTAAAACACGAATAGGAATGCTAGTAATTTCAGTCCATTCATTTATTGATGTTGATAGGATTACTAGCGCATTATTTGATTAGAACAAATAATTAATATACCCACTTAAGTAGTCTTGTCATCCTATAAGTCGAAGCACCTACATGCTACACTCCCTCTTGCACTGGACGGTCCTAAGCTATAGTGTTTAGTCATAGGGTGGTGTTTTAGTATCTGCTCATCCTAGTTACCGGAGAACGAACAGCGTCGAGCATCCTTGTAGGACGACTAAGCTAGGTCGTCCGGACGGTCCGCCGGATACTAGCTGGCTAAGATGAGATTAAATATACCTGTATGTGGAGAACTCCCCATCTCCCATGAATCTCATAAAGATCTAAGAGCCTTAATTGGTAGAGAACCGTTCTCACTCATTTATGACTATACTAATTCCCTGTAGCCGCGAGCCACGCACCGGAAATATATGTCGTTGGGTCTAGATGAGTCTTAGCCTTAATTCATTAATATGTTTTGATTTTATGATTGAAACGTGGGTAGTTAATGATTAGGGATAAATGTCGATGATATTAATTGTGTTATTCGTTATTTTGTAGTTTGTTCTTTTAAATGATATTATTGAGCCAGATATTGTTGAATGGTATAAGAATACCTTGATGCAAAAGAAGCTAATACCGGGATGCTTTGCAACTTGGTATCAAGCGTTGAAAAACTACCTTATGTACAAGGGACTTTTCAACCAACTCACAGAGGATCGTTCCGTGGTTGTTGTAGATATTGATGAGCTTGGTGGGCTTTCTGATAAGGCTTACGCAAGTTACCTTGCTCACAATGATACACTGGGTGTAGTCATTAATTCCATTGATGATAGCTATGCTCACAACATACGTTGTGGCAATGTTTATCGTTTATTTGGAATGATTGTTAGAGAGAATCAACATGCCGTGAACGTCATTGCGAGGGGAACTTTTAAAGAAGCAAGGGAGTACCATAAGGTCAAGGAAAATTCGATATCAGATCACGTGAAATTTATGAGAGGATACATTGATGAGTTGGCAGCCCTTAGGCAGCCTCTTATTCATGATGAGCAAGTTCTCTTGGTACTTGACTCACTCAGTCAACACTTCGTGCATTTCGCCATGACTTATCTTATGACTTGCAAGCACAAGTCGCTAGATAATCTTGAAAGAATGTTGGTAGGTGTTGAAATGAACTTACCGGAAAAGGCACTCATTCAGAGGCCCTACCACAGAAATTCATTGTGCACATTCTGCAAAAGTAATTCGCACAACGCTCGTAGTTGTGAGAAGATTGAAGAATGGCTTCGTGAGACTTATCCTTCGTGGGGCGGACAAGGAAGAATGAATAAAGAAAAATTTGGAAGGAGAAAGATAGTCTTGAAATAAATGCTTCGGCATTCATTTTGGAATTATCTTTTATTTGATGTTTTAGTTGAAAACATTATTACCCTTTTAATTTTGTTCTTGAGATAATGTATGGATTTTGAATATTTTATGTTTGGAATCTATTTGGTTTTATCTATATTCTTCCTTGATTTATTGGTTGTTTTGGTTAAATGTTTTGTTATTTATATATTTTGCATGTAATTACGGTAATTATAGCTAAAGATTAATTTCACAAAGTGATTTGTGAAATATTGAAACATTTGGCAATTTCACAATTAATTTGTGAAATAATGAAACATTTGGAATTTCACAATTAATTTGTGAAATAATGAAACATTTGGAATTTCACAATTAATTTGTGAAATAATGAAACATTTGGAATTTCACAATTAATTTGTGAAATAATGAAACATTTGGAATTTCACAATTAATTTGTGAAATAATGAAACATTTGGAATTTCACAATTAATTTGTGAAATAATGAAACATTTGGAATTTCACAATTAATTTGTGAAATAATGAAACATTTGGAATTTCACAATTAATTTGTGAAATAATGAAACATTTGGAATTTCACAATTAATTTGTGAAATAATGAAACATTTGGAATTTCACAATTAATTTGTGAAATAATGAAACATTTGGAATTTCACAATTAATTTGTGAAATAATGAAACATTTGGAATTTCACAATTAATTTGTGAAATAATGAAACATTTGGAATTTCACAATTAATTTGTGAAATAATGAAACATTTGGAATTTCACAATTAATTTGTGAAATAATGAAACATTTGGAATTTCACAATTAATTTGTGAAATAATGAAACATTTGGAATTTCACAATTAATTTGTGAAATAATGAAACATTTGGAATTTCACAATTAATTTGTGAAATAATGAAACATTTGGAATTTCACAATTAATTTGTGAAATAATGAAACATTTGGAATTTCACAATTAATTTGTGAAATAATGAAACATTTGGAATTTCACAATTAATTTGTGAAATAATGAAACATTTGGAATTTCACAATTAATTTGTGAAATAATGAAACATTTGGAATTTCACAATTAATTTGTGAAATAATGAAACATTTGGAATTTCACAATTAATTTGTGAAATAATGAAACATTTGGAATTTCACAATTAATTTGTGAAATAATGAAACATTTGGAATTTCACAATTAATTTGTGAAATAATGAAACATTTGGAATTTCACAATTAATTTGTGAAATAATGAAACATTTGGAATTTCACAATTAATTTGTGAAATAATGAAACATTTGGAATTTCACAATTAATTTGTGAAATAATGAAACATTTGGAATTTCACAATTAATTTGTGAAATAATGAAACATTTGGAATTTCACAATTAATTTGTGAAATAATGAAACATTTGGAATTTCACAATTAATTTGTGAAATAATGAAACATTTGGAATTTCACAATAATTTGTGAAATAATGAAACATTTGGCAATTTCACGAATTAATTTGTGAAATAAGAAATGTTAATTTCTTGAAGTATCATTATAGCTACAAAATTAATTTAATATCTCTTTTGTGATTAAAGATTTCTTTTTCGTTTTGGAACGAAAGGATCCCACTTTGAGGAATCTTGGTCAATTTTCAATAAAGGGAACAACTTAGGTTGTGATTAAGCGAAAACGTTAGATTTCTAAATCTGAAAGAAGTTTAGAAATGTCAAGTTAAAATCTGGACATTCGGAACAGTTATTGTGGAAGTACTTGATAAGTAAAATTGTCCAATGCATACCACGTTCCAATTTAGTATATTTTATCCATGAATGGTTTTAGGATCATTCTAAATTGCCATTGCCGGTCGCACACATGGGAATGATAGTGAGAAAGAAAGGTAATTGTGAGAGAAAGGTTGCTATTAGCTTGGAAGCTAAGGTCATTAGCTTTTGGGTGATATAGAATGGTAGTCGTAAAAGAGATACGAGCCTTACTCACAAGTATTTGATGAGTCGAATATTGGCTGACCCGCCCTGAGATCACTTCTTGGATTATAAGTCAATTAAGTGAATCTCGAAGTGATTCCATCCGTGAGTATCCTTTGACTTGTTAAATACATAGGCATAGGCCTGGACCATGTCGATCATTTGCTTTGATTTAGTTCCGAACCGGATATCTTTACCGGCCGCAGTAGGGCTACTTTGGGTAAATGTGAGATATGGAAAGGGCGTACGTATTTAGTAATAGGAATTCGCTCCCAATTGTGGTTTGATAGTAAACTCGGCCTGTGACAGCTTGATATAGTAGTGAAATGTATGGCCATACTGCGAATAGTTCGGAATGCTATAATCAAGAAAGTCATAAAGGGTTTAAATTCTATTTGGAAATTAACTTTATACCCGTGCCAAAATGAAATGCATCATTAATAGTGAATGGGACACGAATGTACTTGCGCAAGTGAACGCATAAAAGAATCAAATTCTTTAAGTGATTAAAGAAACCGTCATAGGGTTGATGATGTAAGGTTTTCTGGAAAAACAAATTTTAGGGGTCCTTGGGGGCATACTTTGGGTTGCTAGCAACAAGTATGTCATTATGGTTACAAGGATCTACAAAGAGTTCACAAGTGGGAGTGTTGAAATTGTGTGAACTTTCGTAGACCAGACTAACCGTATGTCTTCGGATCTTTGGGCCCGAAGGGTCATACACAATAGAACATCTATAATGTTTAACCATAAAGCTACGGAATGATGTTTAATCATTTACGCATTTAATTAAACTTGTCTTTAATTAAATTATCCGTTTATAAATTAACGCGAATTAATTAACGATAAATGGATTAACCGACAAATAATATTTATAGAAGTCGATTAAAGTTTACTTTAGTTGATTGGTATATAAATATATTAATTAAATGAGTTTAATTAATTAAATGGGTTAACGGGTTGGATAATTAATAGTTGAGAGTCCGTAATTAATTAATAGTTAATTAATTAATATATGGAAAGTCCGGTCCATCCCCCCTAAGGCCTCATGGCCGAATTTTCTAAGGAAAGGGGAGGGAGGGTCGAAATTCCCATGTAAGGGAATTATAGGGTTTTAGTTTCCTAATCTAATTAGGATTCCATGCCAATATAAACCCCTTGAAAGCCCTCATAATTCATTCATTCACAAATCCCTAAACATACACTTAAAGGTGAAAATCTTCTTTCACCTTTAAGTGGGTCGAAATTCACTAAACCAAAGAAACCAAAATCCCAAATAGATTTAATTATTTAGGGTTTTAGTTAAACCCTAAATTAGTTTCAACAAAAGGTTTCTCACCTTTTGTGTTGGTTTGGGTCGAAAATCAAGAACCCCCACAAGGGTTTCGAATTTCGACTTCCTTGTCCTCAGGAAAGTCGAATTCGAACTTAGGGTTCTACTGGGGATTTCGTTCGGTTGCGGTCGTAAGCTTAAAGGTGTCTAGCAGGTCCTTGGTTAAGATATTTTTTGTGTACGCACTTACGGAGGGTTTCTACTTTGGAATCTCGTTTCCGGAATATTCCACTTCATGGAGGAACTCGTCTATCACAACGTGGTTAGTTTTCTTGTATTTACTTTAAGTTACTTATATTGCACTGCATGGAGATTCTGTGACCGGACGTTAGAATTATTAAATGTTTCCTAAATTGATACCACACGTTTTTAATAATTGCTAATGGTTCATTAACACTCTTCCGTTGCGCGGCATGTTTTGAATTTGAATCGTTTTGTAAAACCTTAATTTCAAAATATGTCACTTAAACCAGGTCGGTCACCCGACCCATTTTATGTTATTCAGTTAATGAAATCCCAACAACATTTTTTTGCTGCGGGTCCGAGGCCACCTCGGTTTCTGGTGACCCCATTTCAGCAATGAGAACTCCAGTGGGTCCCTTATTGTTTTGAGGCCCGCGTGGATTCTCTTGTGACTCAACTGGTGATGTTGCATCGGTTATTTCCCTTCTAAATTGGTACAACATATCTTGAGGGATATCAATTTCACCAGGTGTTGAAGTTAATTGATTGAGATCCCTCATGTACTAAGATACAGAAAAGAATCATGAGTTATTGATGTGCGAAATCGAGTTTGTAAATTTATAAACAAGTACCAACCAAAAACCGACTACTACACACTTTCAGGCAGTGGACCTGATCGCATATAGTATAGTAATTAGTAAGTCCGAGATCGTTCGCAGGGATTGGTTTTGAAATAATTGTTTGCTAAAGCAGTTTTAGAAAAGGATGGAACCGTAGCCGAATTGCTACCTAACTTTGACAATTGAAGTAAAAGAAATTTAAATAACAAGACAGAATAAAATAAGTAGATTTCAGACAATATTAATAAAGATCATCCACTTCGAATCCACTCGACTACAGCTATGATTGCTTTCGTTTAAAACCAAATTCTAAAGAGTTGACAAGATAATCGTGAATGGATAAAAGTGCTCACGTGGTACCACCAACCCGCTCTCAAATCACCCAAACACCTAAATTGCTAGTTTAATTACCCAAGCCGGTACCACCAATGACTAGAGAATCTCCCCAACGATTAGTTTGGTTGATTATCCAAATATCAATTATGTCTATGTGAATTAAAACGTGGTACCACCAACCGTTTCTAAACACGTTTACCGATTAATTCCTATTATCGACTTGACATCCACCGTCATACCATGAACCGGTGACAAACGATCAAAGACAATCAAATTGAAACGATAAATATATTCACCTAGTACCACTAACGATGAACACATAAACCATCAACATCAATAGAATAAATCACAAGGAAATTAATTGATAAAGATCACGACACAATGATAATTGAATCACCTCTTGAATTAAAATTATGCAATCATATCATTCATCAAGTTTCATCAAAGTGGATGATTAAGAATTCTAGTCCACTCATGCTAAATTGAAATTCATAAAAGAAATTGAAAGAGAACATATTGTACCAATGATTGTTTGAATTAAAATTGCAAAAACGGAAAAGTAGATACGATCTAGACGGTGTTCTTGAATCTTCAATGAATCCAATTGATGGAATTTGAGATCACCTTGAAGGAATTCGTGTGGAACAGCCCATTGAAAGAAAACTTAGATGCAGGAAAAGGGTTTATGTTTTTGCTTATATACCTCCCCCTTCTGAACGGCTGAAAAGCTGAATCATTAGGCTCCCCGTACTGCTGACTGCGGCGCAGTGAGGCTGGCGCACTCCCACTGCGGCGCAGTGGAATATTTCTGGAATTTAGGGTTTTTTTCACGACCTTTGACTGCGGCGCAGTGGGGTTTCATTCCTCCCATTGCGGCGCAGTGGAAATCCCCTGGAAAGCTTGTGGCTTCTTCACCCAATGACTGCGGCGCAGTGGGGCTTCGTTCTTCCCACTGCGGCGCAGTGGGCATGATTCTTCCCACTGCGGCGCAGTGGGCATTGATTCTTCCCACTGCGGCGCAGTGGGCATTGCTTTTCCCACTGCGGCGCAGTGGGCATTGTAACCATTTCACCAGTGACTGCGGCGCAGTGGGCATTGCATTCTTCCCACTGCGGCGCATTGACACTAACCCGCTCAAACTTCTTTCTCGTTAACAGCTCTCGAACACTAGGATTAACATCTTGGCCTAAATTTGTCATAAAGTGAACCAAACGGACGTGCAACCTGCTAAGAACCTGAAAGCACTAACAAACACCATAAACGCGCCAACTACATACAAAATTGACTCAAAACACATACGAAACAGGCCATAAATGATGTGGGCGATATATATAAATTGGTCACATCAAATCCCCCCACACTTGAGCGTTGCTTGTCCTCAAGAAAATCTGGAAATTAGGTAAAAGCATTCCCTTGTACGAAGCTATATAAATACATTGCGATTATCAAAAAGAAGCCAAACCAAGTATATCAAAGACAAGGACTTTAGTTGAGCAGTTTTAATCTTAAATGAAAACCGAAATGTTTGACAATATCTGAACAATCCATAAGCCTCGATAACACAACTAAGTAGGTATGAAACAACTGATCCTCATAAATCTATCCTACTCCAACGAACTTACTATTGGGGTTGAATATATATGAATAATCACTCATTGCTCAGTCGTGATGCATATCTTACCATAGGCTTGAACTAGGATCATAGCTTCACCGACATGGCGTGAGCACCAAGTACATCATCAAAATTTGGCATATAATCGGCTGTAATGTTAGGCTAAGGGTATTTACAATGGGATTTGGGAAATTTAGGTTAGTGTTAAAAGGAAATAACACAAGTATAAGTTATGTATTGATGTACAAAATAGTCTAATCCAAACCCTTACCTTTGATTGCCACCAACCCATAAGATGTTATCCCGCGAACACACCCCAAAAGCAACGAACAAAACCCGACACCATTGCGGTGTATTGACTTCAAACAACTTAAGATCAGCCAAGTCTTCCATTTTATTGCGAACCAAATGATACAACAATCAACTTTTGACATTTAAGAATGAGAAATACCCACTAGTAGCCCAAGTTTTCTTTTTTTTTTTTTTTTATCATTTTCTCCTTGTTTCGAACCATTTTTACTCTACTAGTAGGCACCCCCTTACAATGATGAATAATGTCAATATAACAATGTAATTTATTCGAACAATCCAAGAAAATCCCCACTAATTTGACCAATCGACGTATTCCCCAAGACCAAGAATATTCAAATTGACAATCCACTGAAGCTCTCCCAAACCGCCCAAACAAACCAACGACAATCAAAGGCCCCCAGAGTTAGACTATCGGTATAGCGAGGAAAAGTTTACATATTTAAGTGGATTTATACAAAGATAAAAGGCTAAGCTCAAAAAGGTATCTAAGTGTATCATGCACTAAAGATGAGTGCAACAAGGGTTTACAAAGAAAAGAAATTCACTGGCCAGAGTAGCCAGCAACTCAAAACATGTATGTACAAGTATAAAAGTATGTATACTAAAAGAAAAACGGGGTGAATAGAAAGAAAAACGGGTTAAACCTAGTATGCCAATTCGTCATCCAATGTACTTATATCACCGAAGTAATCTCACTGCGGTCTCATAACGATCAACCAGGCAAGTTCTAGAATCAATACAATCACCGGCACACTCATATTAAAGAAAGTAACCCGGAAATGGAATAAATTAACCTCAAATTTGCACATCATAGTTCAGAGTTCAAAATAGAACCCTTACTCTTGAATAAATCCAAAAGCCTATGAGAGGGACATATTTATAAGGCAATCAAACCAAAACCGTAAACACATAGCATATCAAAATGAATGAAGAATCTCACATATTTGGTGTTTGGGAAATTTGAGCATGCAAGTAATGTTATCAATCCAAAAGGGTTAGCCCAATAACTGTTCAGAACACATTTCGCCGGTTAAATTAGTACCAAGGGAAAAATTTTGTTTTGTAGTAACATTGTTCATTTAGATATCATTAATTAAGTGACAAAGGCAATCTACCACAAGGACAAGCTCAGCAAAAGTTTCAAATCATATCATCTTCAGTCATCTTACCAAATAAAAACAACCAATCTCAAACATGCACATCATAGTTCAGAGTTCAAGATAGAACCCTTACTCTTGGATAAATCCAAAAGTCTATGAGAGGGACACATTTACAAGAACGGTTAAATCTCAATGGCAAAACAACAAAAGAGATATATCTGGTTGCTTAAACCTATTTGCCACCCCCCACACTTAAGATGGACAATGCCCTCAATGTCCAACACTCGGTCAAAAGAAGGGTAAATAGGGGTAAGCAAAATAGACAGAAAGAATGAGAACACATACCGGATCATGGATACATTCCATTTCAAAACAAGTAAGTCGACCCCGCACCACAAATAGCTCGTCCTAAAAAGGAAGTCCAATTTGCTTGACGGGAGAAACAAACTAGTCCAAAACGGAATGTGCGAGAGCTGTGTGCGAAACAATGTCAGTAAAGATGCCAATTAAAAATGTTGCGCTGAACTTACTGCCAGCATATGCACGTGACATCATAGTGAGCTACTAACACGATCACACAATCAAACAAATCGATGCCACTGAATGTAGGTGAGAATGAGAATCCAATGAGACCCCCCGCCCCCACACTTGGGTTCCACTAAGTATGGCCATCAATTCGGATAACCCTGCGGACTTACAATCCAAGAGAACAACCATCCAAAATATCCTAAAATAGTTCAAACTAAATAAAGTGTCATGCAGAAAATGAAGGAAACAAAGGAAAATACAAATGTTTCATCACCCCGTAGGGTGGGTACCAGACAAAATAATAATTAAAGTACCATCATGAAAATAAAGATAAAGTTCAAACTAAATAAAGTGTCATGCAGAAAATGAAGGAAACAAAGGAAAATACAAATGTTTCATCACCCCGTAGGGTGGGTACCAGACAAAATAATAATTAAAGTACCATCATGAAAATAAAGATAAAGTTCAAACTAAATAAAGTGTCATGCAGAAAATGAAGGAAACAAAGGAAAATACAAATGTTTCATCACCCCGTAGGGTGGGTACCAGACAAAATAATAATTAAAGTACCATCATGAAAATAAAGATAAAGTTCAAACTAAATAAAGTGTCATGCAGAAAATGAAGGAAACAAAGGAAAATACAAATGTTTCATCACCCCGTAGGGTGGGTACCAGACAAAATAATAATTAAAGTACCATCATGAAAATAAAGATAAAGTTCAAACTAAATAAAGTGTCATGCAGAAAATGAAGGAAACAAAGGAAAATACAAATGTTTCATCACCCCGTAGGGTGGGTACCAGACAAAATAATAATTAAAGTACCATCATGAAAATAAAGATAAAGTTCAAACTAAATAAAGTGTCATGCAGAAAATGAAGGAAACAAAGGAAAATACAAATGTTTCATCACCCCGTAGGGTGGGTACCAGACAAAATAATAATTAAAGTACCATCATGAAAATAAAGATAAAGTTCAAACTAAATAAAGTGTCATGCAGAAAATGAAGGAAACAAAGGAAAATACAAATGTTTCATCACCCCGTAGGGTGGGTACCAGACAAAATAATAATTAAAGTACCATCATGAAAATAAAGATAAAGTTCAAACTAAATAAAGTGTCATGCAGAAAATGAAGGAAACAAAGGAAAATACAAATGTTTCATCACCCCGTAGGGTGGGTACCAGACAAAATAATAATTAAAGTACCATCATGAAAATAAAGATAAAGTTCAAACTAAATAAAGTGTCATGCAGAAAATGAAGGAAACAAAGGAAAATACAAATGTTTCATCACCCCGTAGGGTGGGTACCAGACAAAATAATAATTAAAGTACCATCATGAAAATAAAGATAAAGTTCAAACTAAATAAAGTGTCATGCAGAAAATGAAGGAAACAAAGGAAAATACAAATGTTTCATCACCCCGTAGGGTGGGTACCAGACAAAATAATAATTAAAGTACCATCATGAAAATAAAGATAAAGTTCAAACTAAATAAAGTGTCATGCAGAAAATGAAGGAAACAAAGGAAAATACAAATGTTTCATCACCCCGTAGGGTGGGTACCAGACAAAATAATAATTAAAGTACCATCATGAAAATAAAGATAAAGTTCAAACTAAATAAAGTGTCATGCAGAAAATGAAGGAAACAAAGGAAAATACAAATGTTTCATCACCCCGTAGGGTGGGTACCAGACAAAATAATAATTAAAGTACCATCATGAAAATAAAGATAAAGTTCAAACTAAATAAAGTGTCATGCAGAAAATGAAGGAAACAAAGGAAAATACAAATGTTTCATCACCCCGTAGGGTGGGTACCAGACAAAATAATAATTAAAGTACCGTCATGAAAATAAAGATAAAGTTCTAACATAACCATCATAATGATTCCATGCACGGAAATGGGAACAGGGACAAAAATCGGCGGTGGGGAGAACTGAGGAACTGGGTCGGGTCGAACAAACTCCCTACCATGATACTGGGCATCCCACATCGGCTGATAGTAGTCAAGACAATAGTTTGTGTGGGCCTGCTGCGAACCAATCCAGCTAAATTCCTGATCCATCCTCCTCTGATACGAATCAAACTCCTGCCGACTCTTCTGCTGAGACTCATAAATACTCTGAACAGTGTTCCCCAAAAGTGTAAAGTCAAACGAGCGAGGGATGGGAATATTACGACCACCCCTCCTCGGTGGCTCCGGTGGAGCATCCACCATCTCATCGTCAACATCAACCTCCTGTACGGGAGGTGTCCCTTTAACTTCACCCTCATCAACCAACAACTGCTCTTGCTCATTTGCTTTCTTCTTCCTCAAAATCTTTCCCCTCCATAGCTCATTATACGTAAAACTCTCCTAATGAACTGGTAATGAGAGATGAGTCTGGCAAGCATCTGAATCAAAGACTCCCATTCTCTTATAGATAACCGTGATGAAATGTCCCAAAACCAGATTTGAATCAGAATGGTTACACATTCGGTCAAGAAGTACAAGAGGAGGCAAAGCAAACCTTGATGGAGCACCTTCAGAAAAGAGCTTAAGCAACCACAAATCATTCTGGTACGCCTTTTCCCAATGAGTAGATCGCTGCACCAAGAATGTCACAATCATGCGGTGGAGTAACCTCAAACGTACATTCTTTATCTTCGACACACCACTAGTGTAGGTCCAAGTTTCTCCCCCCGTAATCCTTGTGAAATACTCCAAAATAGACTCTCCATCCCCCAAATCGGCTCCTATCCTATAGCCCTTCTTCAAAATAGCCTTAAGATCCGTACTCTGCAACTCCTCCCTCGAATACATCCCACAATAATAACCAAACTCAGCAATAGACAGCTTCCTCTGCTGTCCCCCACAATAAAACCATACAATCCTTTCCTCAAAAATATCCTTAACTTTCCCCAACTCCTTCTTCAGCTTCAAAGTCGAATAAAACTCCAAACACAACTCACGGTAGGTGGGCTCACGGTTAGCAAAAACCCGCCGCCAAATCTCACAATTCACGTCATGCCCTCTTGACTCACCTCCAACTCTCAAACTCATAGACAACCATCTTCGTATGTCCTCCTGTACTCCATATACCTGAGCTTGAATAGGATGTAAATATCTCGCGGGACAGACGACATGCTTAGCAAGCTTAAACAACTTGTTCTTGTATACGTTCTTGTGTGGCTGCTTAACACTTCTGAATGAGAGCCAAGCATGCCTCTCGTTCAGTTCACCTTCAATAAATGTAGGCGGCAGCTCCGCCTGTTTCTTGGAAGTTTTACTCGGGACATCAATGGCCTCACTAGACGTGCCCTCAACCATTTTCCGTTTTCCCGCGGCCTTATCAGTTGATTCCTGCATTCACAAACATGAAAGCGACCAATCGTGAGTATTACGAATGCAAAGTTGGGAACCATATAAAATAAATTGAAAATGTTTGGCAGGGAATGGACCCCATTGCGGCGCAGTAGGCATTGGAGACCCCTCACTGCGGCGCAGTGGGAGTCACAACTAGAACAGAGGAATCTCACTGCGGCGCAGTGAGGCAGTTTTCTGGGCAACATAATTCGGGGTAAAGAACAAGCTCACAAAAAGGGGTATAATCCAACAATCAAACATCGGGATAAAGAACCAGTAATCTCCACTAGAAACAACCGACATCTACATTCCCCCATACTTGTTCTTAACAACAAATCCCCAATTTGTTTCAAAACCCTAGTTTTCTCAATTAAAATCAATAATTGATGAACAAGTGAACAAGATGATGGATTTACACTCAAAATAGCTTCTATTATTCACAAGCATCAAAACCCCTAAATTAATTTGAAAGATTAGGCTAGCATAAACCCTAGAAATTAAAAACTTCAAAATAAAAGGAAAAATAACAAGGAAACTAAAGAAAAAGACTTACACTTCTCCCCATTGTGCAAATATGAAGCAAGAAACCTTGAAGAATTATTAAAGATGGGAAGAAATGGAAGAATTTGAGGGGTATTAGGTTTTCTTGTTATTATTCTTAGATGAGAGAAAGAAGGAGGTAAATGAGTGAAAAGTGAAAAAGAAAAAGACTTACACTTCTCCCCATTGTGCAAATATGAAGCAAGAAACCTTGAAGAATTATTAAAGATGGGAAGAAATGGAAGAATTTGAGGGGTATTAGGTTTTCTTGTTATTATTCTTAGATGAGAGAAAGAAGGAGGTAAATGAGTGAAAAGTGAAAAAGAAAAAGACTTACACTTCTCCCCATTGTGCAAATATGAAGCAAGAAACCTTGAAGAATTATTAAAGATGGGAAGAAATGGAAGAATTTGAGGGGTGTTAGGTTTTCTTGTTATTATTCTTAGATGAGAGAAAGAAGGAGGTAAATGAGTGAAATAAAAAGAAAAATAACAAGGAAACTAAAGAAAAAGACTTACACTTCTCCCCATTGTGCAAATATGAAGCAAGAAACCTTGAAGAATTATTAAAGATGGGAAGAAATGGAAGAATTTGAGGGGTGTTAGGTTTTCTTGTTATTATTCTTAGATGAGAGAAAGAAGGAGGTAAATGAGTGAAATGAAAAAGAAAAAGACTTACACTTCTCCCCATTGTGCAAATATGAAGCAAGAAACCTTGAAGAATTATTAAAGATGGGAAGAAATGGAAGAATTTGAGGGGTGTTAGGTTTTCTTGTTATTATTCTTAGATGAGAGAAAGAAGGAGGTAAATGAGTGAAATGAAAAAGAAAAAGACTTACACTTCTCCCCATTGTGCAAATATGAAGCAAGAAACCTTGAAGAATTATTAAAGATGGGAAGAAATGGAAGAATTTGAGGGGTGTTAGGTTTTCTTGTTATTATTCTTAGATGAGAGAAAGAAGGAGGTAAATGAGTGAAATGAAAAAGAAAAAGACTTACACTTCTCCCCATTGTGCAAATATGAAGCAAGAAACCTTGAAGAATTATTAAAGATGGGAAGAAATGGAAGAATTTGAGGGGTGTTAGGTTTTCTTGTTATTATTCTTAGATGAGAGAAAGAAGGAGGTAAATGAGTGAAAAGTGAAAAAGAAAAAGAAATACCCATATTTACCTGGCTTTGATCTGACTTACCCGGCCTCCCACTGCGGCGCAGTGGAAATGCTTCACTCCCACTGCGGCGCAGTGGGAGGTTTTCCACAACTGAACAGAGGATTCTCACTGCGGCGCATCTGGGACTTTCCACCCCTCACTGCGGCGCAGTGGGGAATCTCTGGAAATTTTCTTCACACTTTTTTATGTATAAAAAATGAAACAACTTAGCCGGTACTGTATCAAATTGAAACCACACCTGCACTTACTAACTAAAACATGATTAAAACTAACTAATTCAAAGGAAAGTAAAATACGATAAAATAAACACGGGTTGCCTCCCGAGAAGCGCTTAAGTTATTAACGAGTCTTTAGCTTGACTCGACCAACTTTCAAGTATTCAACTCAAACACGGGGATCTCATCAAATATCCCCTCGACATGCTCTTCTTCCAAATATAGCTTAAGTCGATGACCATTGACAATGAACGATCCTTCACCATTTCGCTTAAACAACTCTACGTAACCCGATGGGTATACGTGCTTAATCACAAACGGTCCAATCCACCTAGAAGTTAGTTTAGGTTGCTTAATCTTAAATTTTGACAAGAACAACAACACTTTAGCCCCAACCTTAAACTCCTTCCTACGAATCCTCTTATCATGCCAAATCTTGGTCCTCTCCTTATATAACCTCGAATTCTCATAAGCACCTAGCCTAAGCTCATCAAGCCCGTGAAGTTGCAACATCCTAAGTTCACGTGCTTCCATCAAGTCCAAATTCAAATTCCTCAAGGCCCAATACGCCTTATGCTCTATCTCAAGAGGAAGATGGCAAGTTTTACCATAGAGCAATTGGTATGGCGTGGTGCCAATCGGTGTCTTGTAAGCCGTCCTAAATGCCCACAAGGCGTCATCTAATTTTTTTGACCACACCTTGGGGTTATCCCAAACAGTTTTCTCAAGAATTCTCTTCAAAGCCCTATTCGTGTTTTCCACTTGACCACTGGTCTGTGGATGATATGAGGTAGAAAAGTAGTGGACAACACCGTACCTCTTCAACACTTTGGCTAACTGGTGGTTTGCAAAATGGGTACCACGGTCACTAATCAGAGCTCTAGGGCAACCAAAACGACAGGATAACTGTTTCAAGAAATCAATGACTACACGCGCATCATTCTTGGGCAAAGCCTTGGCTTCAGCCCATTTAGACACGTAGTCAACGGCGACAAGAATATACTGAAACTTATTAGACGGTGGGAAAGGTCCCATAAAGTCTATACCCCAGATATCAAAAACCTCACATACCTGAATACTCTGTTGAGGCATTTCGTCCCGTTTAGTGATGTTCCCCTGTCGCTGGCAGATATCACAAGTCTCGACCAAAGTTTGGGCCTCTTTGAAAATCGTTGGCCAATAAAATCCTGCATCATAGACTTTCTTACCCGTGACTGAGGGACCATAATGACCCCCAGTTGGCCCGTAGTGACACGCATCCAAAATCTCTCTTGTCTCACTTCCAGCAACACATCTCCTTACCATACCATCTGCACAAACACGTAACAAATATGGGTTCTCCCAAAAGTAATACTTAACATCCGATTTAAGCTTCTTCTTCTGCTGAGACATGAAGTCATTAGGTATCTCACCTGCAACTAGATAATTAGTTATATCTTCAAACCAAGGAATTTCATCAGTGTTAGAAATAAACATCAAAGACTCATCGGGGAAGTTATCATTGATATCCCCCTCTCGAAGTTCCTCGCGGTGGGGATCTTCCAAACGACTCAAATGGTCGGCAGCCAAATTTTCAGCCCCTTTCTTATCCTTTATCTCTATATCAAATTCTTGCAACAAAAGAATCTAACGGATAAGCCTGGGTTTAGCATCCTGTTTCGAGAACAGGTACTTCAGGGCTGAATGGTCAGTGAAAACTATGATCTTACTCAAAACCAGATATGATCTAAACTTATCAAATGCAAAGACCACTGCAAGCAACTCCTTCTCCGTCGTGGTATAATTTTGCTGGGCAGGGTTCAAAGTCTTACTAGCGAAGTAAATGGGTTTGAAATGATTCCCAACCCTCTGCCCTAGCACAGCTCCAACAACATAGTCGCTTGCATCACACATCAACTCGAAAGGTAATTCCCAATCTGGAGCTACCATGATAGGAGAATCAGTCAACTTCTCCTTCGACACCTGTAAAGCTCTCAAACAAGCATCGTCAAAAACGAAAGGAACGTCCTTCTCCAACAAGTGGGTCATAGGACGAGTAATCTTAGAGAAATCCTTAATAAACCGACGATAAAAATCAGCATGTCCTAGGAAACTCCTTACCCCTTTCACATTGGAAGGAGGGGGTAATTTGGCAATAACATCTATTTTGGCCCGATCAACCTCAATCCCGGCTTTGGACACTTTATGTCCTAACACAATACCCTCAGTGACCATAAAATGGCACTTTTCCCAATTCAAGACAAGGTGTGCCCTCTCACACCTTTCCAACATCCTATCCAAGTTAATTAAGCAAGACTGAAATGATTCCCCAAAGACTGAAAAGTCATCCATGGAAGTTTCAAGCATGTCTTGAAAGATAGCAATCATGCACCTTTGGAAGGTGCCAGGGGCATTACATAGACCAAACGGCATTCGCCGATAAGCAAAAGTGCCAAAGGGACAAGTGAAAGTGGTTTTATCTTGGTCCTTGGGATCAATGGGTATTCGAAAGTACCCGGAAAACCCGTCCAAGAAACAGAAATATTCATTCCCCACTAGACGTTCCAGCATTTGGTCAATAAAAGGGAGAGGAAAGTGATCCTTACGGGTGGCATCATTAAGCTTACGGTAGTCTATACAAACCCGCCAACCCGTAATAGTCCTAGTGGCCAAAAGCTCTTTGTTATCATTCTCAATGACTGTCATGCCCCCCTTTTTGGGCACACAGTGAACAGGGCTTACCCAAGAACTGTCAGAAATAGGAAAAATGATCCCCGCATCAACAAGCTTAATGACCTCCTTCTTGACAACCTCTTTCATTTTCGGATTCAGCCTCCTTTGTCGCTGAACAACGGGCTTAACATCATCAAGAAAGTCAATCTTATGCTGGCAAAAAATAGGACTAATTTCTGGAATATCTGTAGTCTTCCAAGCAAAAGCCCGCTTATGGGCTTTAAGAACAGACATGAGACGGTCTTTCTCGTCACTCGAGAGTGAGGACGAGATAACCACTGGAAGAGAAGACTCACCTGACAAATATGCATACTCTAGATGGGTTGGAAGCGGCTTAAGCTCCAAGTCAGTAGGGGGTACATCAACCGAGTTAGGTACCCTTGTACTTCCGTCAGCTACAACTTCCTCAAAAGTTTCGTCTTCTGGAGGTGACTCATCCGAGCTTAGTGCCAAGACTTCTGCAAACAAAGCTTCATCAGTAATATCTCCAGATCCAAAGTCAACGAACTCTCCCTCTCCAACTTCTATCTCCATCAACTCCCTGAATTCCTGATCTAAAGCATCGTCAATGACATCGATCCTGAAACAAGTCTCATCGTTAGAATATGAATACTTTAAAGACTTTTCAACATTAAATACAATTCTATCTGTTCAGACGCCTAAGGAAATCTCCTTATCCTTCACACGGATAACGGCATCCGCGGTATTCAGGAATGAGCGTCCTAGAATAAGAGGGACCTTCGCATCCTCCTCCATCTCGAGGATAACGAAGTCAACAAGAAAAACAATATGGCCAACTCGGACGCTCATGTTCTCAGCGATCCCGATGGGATACTGAAATGAATGGTCAACAAGTCTTATACTCATGTGAGTAGGGCGAAGGACTCCCAAGGACAACTTGGCATAAACCGAGTAAGGCATCAAATTGATGCTAGCCCCTAAATCAGCTAAGGCTTTACAAGTAAGAGTTCTAATGGAGCAAGTGAAAAGAAAACTCCCTGGGTCTTCTAGCTTTGGCGGAATTTTATTCTGCACAATAGCAGAACACTCGGCATTAAGAAAAGTGGCCTTTGCCTCTTCAAATTTTCCTCTGTCTGTCACAAGCTCCTTAAGGAACTTGGCATAAACCGAGTAAGGCATCAAATTGATGCTAGCCCCTAAATCAGCTAAGGCTTTACAAGTAAGAGTTCTAATGGAGCAAGTGAAAAGAAAACTCCCTGGGTCTTCTAGCTTTGGCGGAATTTTATTCTGCACAATAGCAGAACACTCGGCATTAAGAAAAGTGGCCTTTGCCTCTTCAAATTTTCCTCTGTCTGTCACAAGCTCCTTAAGGAACTTGGCATAAACCGAGTAAGGCATCAAATTGATGCTAGCCCCTAAATCAGCTAAGGCTTTACAAGTAAGAGTTCTAATGGAGCAAGTGAAAAGAAAACTCCCTGGGTCTTCTAGCTTTGGCGGAATTTTATTCTGCACAATAGCAGAACACTCGGCATTAAGAAAAGTGGCCTTTGCCTCTTCAAATTTTCCTCTGTCTGTCACAAGCTCCTTAAGGAACTTGGCATAAACCGAGTAAGGCATCAAATTGATGCTAGCCCCTAAATCAGCTAAGGCTTTACAAGTAAGAGTTCTAATGGAGCAAGTGAAAAGAAAACTCCCTGGGTCTTCTAGCTTTGGCGGAATTTTATTCTGCACAATAGCAGAACACTCGGCATTAAGAAAAGTGGCCTTTGCCTCTTCAAATTTTCCTCTGTCCGTCACAAGCTCCTTAAGGAACTTGGCATAAACCGAGTAAGGCATCAAATTGATGCTAGCCCCTAAATCAGCTAAGGCTTTACAAGTAAGAGTTCTAATGGAGCAAGTGAAAAGAAAACTCCCTGGGTCTTCTAGCTTTGGCGGAATTTTATTCTGCACAATAGCAGAACACTCGGCATTAAGAAAAGTGGCCTTTGCCTCTTCAAATTTTCCTCTGTCCGTCACAAGCTCCTTAAGGAACTTGGCATAAACCGAGTAAGGCATCAAATTGATGCTAGCCCCTAAATCAGCTAAGGCTTTACAAGTAAGAGTTCTAATGGAGCAAGTGAAAAGAAAACTCCCTGGGTCTTCTAGCTTTGGCGGAATTTTATTCTGCACAATAGCAGAACACTCGGCATTAAGAAAAGTGGCCTTTGCCTCTTCAAATTTTCCTCTGTCTGTCACAAGCTCCTTAAGGAACTTGGCATAACTCGGCATCCCCTGAATGAGATCAACTAAAGGAACGTTAATATGAACATTTTTAATCATGTCCACGAACTTGTTATATTGCTCCTTCAGCTTTGCTTTCTTGAATCTCTGTGGAAATGGGATCTTCGGCTTGTATGGTTTAACCTCTGGAACCGCAGCCGGTTTTGGTGGAGTCACCGGAGTCTTCACGGTCGGATCTTCCTCCATCTCAATCTCTTCATCAACAACTTCATCATCGCTCCCTTTATCCTGCACATCTGAAACAACATCCTTAGGCATAGGAGGTGGGTCATAAGACTTACCAGTATGAGTGGTAATGGCATTAGCTTGCTCATTACGGGATGGAGGTGGAGTGTATTTCTGTCCCGAATTAAGCTGCCATCCTACTTTGGAGATCCTTGAAATTAGCACCCTGATTTTTCATGTTGATTTCCACCTTCCCGTTTATCCGATCCATCCTCTCACTCAAAGCCTTAGTATCCTCCCTGATCATTTGAATGCTAGTGTTTGTTTCAGCTTGATTACTTTCCAGTTGCTTCATCATCTCTCTCAACTCGGCATTGGGATCAGTAGTCGAAGAAGAACCTGATCCTTGAGCCTGCTGGGTAGGCTGATTCTGAAAACTGTCTCTTTGCCACCTGTTACCTGAAAAACGGGAATTTTTAGCCTGATAAGAAGAATTATAGGAAGGGTTACCAGAAGGCCGGTTTTGGTAACCGGTGTTGCGATGGAAGTTCCCTTGGGGCTGATTCTGGACATAGTTCACATCCTCTGGGCTCTTATTAGGACACTCATCAGAATAGTGCAATTCTCCGCAAAAATCACACCCGTCAGCTAGAACCTTAACATCCTTCTCAAGTGCACTAAACCTAGTCTCTTGAGCAGTAAAGCTCCTATCCATGCGCTCATATAGCGCCTTAATCTCTCCAATAACCGCCGAATCGTTACTAGCTTTAGCCTTAGCAACTCTCCCTTCCTTAGTGCCCTTTTTCATCTTCCTTTCATTCCTCAAAAATCGTTCATCATCCACCGTGGAATTATCCTTTGCCATGTCTTCCAAAATCTGATATCCTTTGTTGGGAGTGATATTATTGAAACTACCCCCGAAGGCATATCCCAATTCTCGCTTAGACTTCTTATCTAACCCCTCAAAGAAAATCTCAACATACTGTTCCTTAGTCAGATTGTGTCCTGGACAGTTTCTCAACATTTCCTTGAATCGAACCCAAGCATCCACAACATCTTCCTCTGCATTTTGTTCGAAAGACCTTATCATATTTTCTAACCTTCTTTGAGTTCGGATTGAGTAAAATTCCCCAATAAAGGCCTCCTTAAGTTGATCCCAAGTAGTGATTGAATTCTCTGGTAGATCATTAAACCAATCAAGTGCTTCTCCGATTATCGAAAATGGAAATGTCTCAAGCTTCACGGCATTCATTTGACTTTGACCATGTGAGTCCCTGAAATACGATGGTTAACCTAGAAAGTTTAAAATACAACAAGTCTAATAATCACTAGAATGGACTAGTATTACTTAAATATAAATGCAAGTATATAAATAAAGTAATTCAAGAGTTAAAGCAATAAACAAGTGGAACATTATGTATTTTTCAATGGTGTATTTTATTTATGATGTTAAATAAAATACAAGGTTGTGCGGAATCAAGATAATACAAATAAGTATGTATCCTAACAACCTATGAATTACAAATGATCAATATTTGTCAAATAACTCTTTTGGATCGAGATACTTAAAGTTGTGAAGTATCCCTGTTTAAGATCGAGAGTATTTAGACAAATTCACTTTAATGCAAAATGTATGCTTAAAAGTATTTTTCTCAAGGAAATGACTTTGTATTTATAGGCAACAAATTCACCAGTGAATTTTGTGCCGTACAAATATGGTTGCATCCATTTAATGATCCGACAAGAACATTAAATGCATTGAATAAGGTATAAGGATAAAGTCACATCAAATGACTTTGTATCCTTTTAACCAACCACCTTTACACACGAAGAAACTTTGGCAAAGAACAAGTGGATTGTTCTTTGGAAAGTGTGTAAAGGCAAAAGTCAATTACTCGATATCAGTGTTCAGACTTGTAAGGTCTAGAACACTGACAATCCTCCAGTGTACAGATCTGGTAAGACTTCCAGTGGACTCCGCCATTTGTCAGTCTTCTTTATTCTGACTTCAGTCTTTGACTTCAATGAGAACGTCTTCAGTAGAGTAGATATGGACTGGGGTGAAGTCCATGTTAGAAATATAAATTAGTGGTGTTTAATTGTAAATAGAGTTACATTTGTAATGTTGTTAAAGTGCAAGGGGTCTAGATGAAACTTGTAATGTTTAGGATATAAATACCCCTTGTAACCACATTATGTAACTAAGCCTTGGATAATAAACACACACTTAATCTAATTACTTTCTCTCTCCTCCCTATCATCTTCAACCTCCCATTCACACACAAACACACTTTACACACACTATCCTTAATTCCACCATTAAACCTCCAATTAAGCTCATTTCTATTCTTAACAATTGGTATCAGAGCATAATCGGTGTATCCGAACGATCCGAAATCATTTTCACAACCGATTTTGTGCTTAATTTCGAGATTTGAGCTTAATTTTCAAGCTGAATTTTATGTTTTTGCTTATTACGTGGCTGATTAATGATTCTAATCACAGATTAGAGGTGGATTATTGTTCAATTTGATCAATCAAGTGTTTAATCCTTAAGTTTCTGTTCAAAAATGTGTTAAAAAGTTGAACTCGGCAAACAGTTGTAATAAGAAAAAGTTCAATTTTTTTTGTTGTCTGCTACTGTAGCAACAGTATTCATTCACGTGAGTTTGGTACTTACATTGTATATATCGAGATATTACATAATTTTTTTATAAAAAAAAATACAGAAAAAGCAGAAAAAGATCAATTTTATCTTCAATCTTCTCTCCTTAATTTCTTCATCGTTTGTTGTCGAATAATTATGAAAATCACAAGGTTTTGATCGCGATCAAATTCTGAACATTTTCACCTTTTCAATTTTTCGATTCGTCGAGGTTGAATTTTCCGTCGAGATTTCCAGTTTTCCGGCGAGTCAAGATCATGAAATCTTTTAGTCAGGGTTTGTTCGCAATTCTTTGGTGAGTATTTTGGTAGTAATTTTGAGGTTCAATTCGAAGGATCAAAGGAGATATTGTGGTTTTAAGTTTTCCGGCAAGGTTGTTGATTTATCCGGCCGCCGTGTTCTTCAAATATCCAGTTTCCGATCACCAAGTCACAAAATCACCATTTGCCGAGCTAACCGACCTCCCAAAACACCATTTGCCGACTTGATTTCACCAACTCGACCCAATACTCGTGTTTGCCGAGATATCTAATCGACCAGTTTCATTGAACTCGCATTTGCCGAATTCAATCTCGGCCAAACCAAACAAATCACCGGTCACCTTTCCAAATCTCGCATTTGCCGAGATTATTACTCGGCCAAACCTCCCAAATCAACCAACTCATCCAAAACAACACACCGCTGAGATTATTACTCGGCCAAACCTCCCAAATCAACCAACTCATCCAAAACAACACACCGCTGAGATTATTACTCGGCCAAACCTCCCAAATCAACCAACTCATCCAAAACAACACACCGCTGAGATTATTACTCGGCCAAACCTCCCAAATCAACCAACTCATCCAAAACAACACACCGCTGAGATTATTACTCGGCCAAACCTCCCAAATCAACAAAATTTTTCAGAATTTTTTTTAAGTTTACACACTTACTTGTCAATTCTTTTCCATCTTTGGTGTGTCATTTGAAGAAATTTATTTCTGAAAACCTCATTTGCCGAGATAAATGCTCGGCATCCAAGGCAAATAGCACTTTCGAGCTTCACGACTTGATTCTTGGCTGTTTGTTGTGTTTGTTTGTTGTGTTAACTTGGGTCACTTGGCTTGTAAATCATTCTGTTCTAATAATCTTTCTTTGAATATCATCGAATTGTGTTGTTTGAAAGTGAGAGAGTAAAGAGAATCAGAAATTTTTGTGTTCAATTTTTTTTGTTTGAAAGGGTCTGGTCGAGAGAGAGAGAGTTACATAATTTTGTTTGTTTGAGAGGATTTGATTGCTTTAAAATAAAAGTTTTTTTTAGTGTATGAGGAACGGGTAAGAGAAAGTACACGAGTGAAAACGTGTTGTATTCAAAAATCTAGTGTGAAAGTGTATAGGTAATTGTGTATGTGAAAGTGTTTGTCATCTCAAGAAAGAGTTGGCGTGTTGTCATATTCTTAGATAACCAGAGATTAAGAGTGTTCATATTCTTTGAGAGATAATATTCTGTGAGTATAAGAAAGTTGTTGAGTTTTTTTTACTGATTAAAGGAGCATCACATGATAGCAATAGAAATCGTGCTTGAGTGGAAAACATGTAAGGTGTATTGGTTCTTACATTGTCTATCACGCCTTGTCGAGCTGTCAGTAGGTTTGCGTGTGGCAGTATGGTGTTTTTAAAGTTCACACGAATCCAAAGTTTAAATATTCGTATTTTGTGATCACGTGATTGTACTTCAGTATTTTACTTTGTTTGCATCTATTCTAGTTTTTGGAACTTCAATACTAAGTGTCATTTGGACTAACATTGTTTTAGGATTAAAATTGTTTTTGGACTTAAATTTCATTTTTTTGTCTAAAAAGGCATTTTGGGCCAAGATTTGTCAAGATTTTTTTTTTCTATTCTTTAGGCGGAAATTTTCTTTTCTTTTTCATTTTGTTTTTTTTTTTTGGGCTAGTGACATTTGGTTTTGGACTAAGAATTAGATTGGGCCAGATTTCATTTTCGTTGTTTTTTGGATTTTCAACAAGTTTTTGATTCAGAATGGCTATTAAAATAACGGACGAGTTTGTTGCGAGAGTCAAAGATTTTTTGATGGGTGAAGAACCAAGTTGGGAAGAAATACGTCGTCATGATAATCATATTTGTTGGTGTGTCAAGTCGTATCCATGTGCAGTGGTTGTTTTTGAAGAAAACAAAGTCGATGTGAATACTTTTAAAACCCTTGTGAGAGAACACAAAAGTTTTCAACTTGAAATTGACCAACTCAAATCTGAGAATAAAGAGCTCAAATCTGCAAATGATCTCATTTTATCCAACGTGGAAAGTCTTCAACAAGAAAATGATCTTTTAAAGTCAAAGATTAGTAAGTTGTGTGCTCAATTGCGAAAAGCTTACACACAATTTACTGATGCATACTCTTCCAAACAGTCAAATGAACTTGTTTTGCAACAAAAGATTTCTAAGCTTGACCATGAGTTGCAAAATAAGTTCACTATTTTTGAGAGCAAAATTGAAGAAGAAAGAACAAAATTTTGTGCTCAAATCAAGTGTCATGAAGATAAGTGTTTGCAACTTCAGTCACACGAAACATCTCTGACAAAGAAAATTTCTGACCTTGAGATTGACTTGCAAACACAAACCAAATCTGTGAAGTTTGACCTTCCCAAAGTCATGATTGATGTTTGTACTCAAACTAATTGTCCTATGTTTGTGAATTCTTCTGTGCAGACTGATTGTGATAAGGTTAAGACTGTTGAAACTTCTATTCATACTGATCCTGATGTTCCAAAGAAGGTTTACACGGGTAAATCTTCAAAACCTTTTGAAAGAAAGGTCTCTCAGTTTACTAATTACTCCTTACAAAAGGGTAAGAAGTACACTACGAAACCAAATTTTGATGGAACAACTACTTTTGTCTCTTTTCTATCATTTAAGGATAATTCTGGACATATTTCTCAAGCAAAATCTCAGTTGACTAAATCTAAATGGAAACCGATTTCAAAAGATAAGTCAATTGAGTCAAAATCATTCAAATATTCTTTTTCGGAACTTTTTGATCTTGCACCAAAACCTGTGAAAACAGTTGTGCAAAAAGTGAATGATTTTGCTTCGAAAAATCATTTTTCAAATCAATCTCCCAAGATTGGAAGCTTTTCAAAGAAATCAAATGATTTTTCACCGTTGCTTCCACGAAAAATCTTTTCAACTAAACACCGGGTTTTAGTTCTCCGTGGAATGCAACATCCATTCATCAAATCGATGAGACTTACATTTGGTCATTCAAGAATTCAAAAACCATTGGACCCAATCTCAAATGGGTTCCAAAAGTGATTTCCAAATGATTTGATGAAAAGTGGCTTATGCACACTTCAGTGTATAACCCGTTCTAAAACCGTGTTTATAATTTCATTCCTTTTAGAAATATCCAAAAAGATTTTCATTTTCTTATTTTTGAAAAATCCAAAAATATTTTCTCTTTTCATCAATTTATAATTACTTTGTCTTTTAGTTACTCATAATGTATTAGGATGAGATATAAGGCATCGAACGCCTTTGTGTACTGCCTTTGTAGTCTCATTTGTAATATTTGTGAGCAACTTTCAAACTCTTTACTCACCCTTTATATGAAAAAACTTTGTTTATATCATGCATATATTTAGGGGGAGTTTGTTTATAAAACCAAAACTTCGAAGTGTTTAAACTCATTTTCCATTTTAAAACACTTTGGAAGATTTTCAAACCATTTTCGATCATCTTTATTGAAGTTCGGTGTTAGATTTGCACATGAGAGTTTAGGCCACTCATAAAAACTCCATGATCTTGTCATCGCCGATGAGATCTAACCCCGGAGTTAAAATCTCAATTCTAGATTGTGAGGGTTTATGAGCGTGGTGATGATGTTTGTGCAAATAGGACATGAGGGATTAGTCGAAAAGTGAGAGGTTAAGGTGAAAAAGATGATGTGAGAAAGGGCTAAAAGAAATAAAAGCCTCCCCAAAATTCTCAAAAAGCCGGGTCAACACGTTTCTATCGGATTTCATTTGTTGATTTCTCGATATTGAAGAAGACTTCATGGACCCAGTGAAGCAATGCACATCTTTACCTAACCACTCAAGTATTTCTTAACAAATGCTTGTTTTATTCTCACGGAGATTTTCACATTTCTATCGACTCTTCATTTGGAAGACGTTGATATTGAAAAAGGGAGACACTCTGCTCCGGTCCCCGACTTCATTTGATCACTTATCGAGTCTAGAGCGTACTTGAAATATATTTCATTTGATTAGGACACAATGAGTCTTTATATGTCTTTGTGACATTGCATATCTTTGTGATATTGCTGGAACATTCGTAGTGATATCATATTTTTGATATTCCACGATGATCGAATGGAAATCCTACCAATGCTAACATCATTTCCAACGTTGAACGTAGGTCTCACATTTTCATTTTATGAATTTGCTGAGTAAACGAGAAGTCTATGTGACCTCGGATTTATTTCCCAAAAGTCTTTGAGGATAGTAAGACATGGTTATTGAACGCCTTTGTGACACTGACCATGAATTACATTCTTTAAAGTAATCTATCGGTTGAAAAGCCATAGACCGAACCATTTAGAGATAAGCTTTGTGCATTTCTCGATGATAATGGGAAGTCCTGAAAATAGTAATCGTATTTTTAGGCCACACCATTAATCCTTTTGATTTTTTGTTGTGTTAACGGATCATTTTTATCCGAGTTTCATTTCTCTTCACACAAACACAAAGAACACAAACACCATATAAAAAGTTGTTTTTCTAACAACGCAAGCTCAAATTCTAGTTCACCAATAGGTTCATTGGGAATTGGGAATTGGGTTGGGTTAATTTGGTTGAATATTGTTTGTTGTGATCTACCGTTTATGCTATCAATCATTATTGTATGATGAAACCGTTTCACATATTCATCATAAGGGGGAGAAATGATTAAATGATTGATAGATAGAGTTCAAGGTTTAGGTAGATTTTGATTGATGATATTCATTGTGTTTGGTTGTTCAAAGGATCGTTAGTTTAGGTGAAGAGAGTGAATAATTAGCGTGATAAGTTGAAAGATTGTTTTGAGAAAGTTAAAGGATTGATTCAAGATCGAGTATATTCAAGATGATGTATATGGTCGATATTTGAAAGATTTATTGGAAATTTGACCATTGTTTGATGATTAGAAGAGTTTGAGATTGAATGGAGATTGTTCGTTTGTTGATACTTGTGAGAGCTAAGTTTGTTTAATGTCTTGAGAAGATTCATAGTTTGAAGAGATTGTTAATTTGAGGGGGAGCAAGAGTAAACTCATGAGTCGTTAAATATGCTCCGAGATAGTTGTTTGATTGAGGGGGAGCAAGAGTAAACTCATGAGTCGTTAAATATGCTCCGAGATAGTTGTTAATTTGAGGGGGAGCAAGAGTAAACTCATGAGTCGTTAAATATGCTCCGAGATAGTTGTTTGATTGAGGGGGAGCAAATGTTTATTGATCAAAGAATTGAGTGTTCCAAGATGATTGTTGATTCAGAGACAAGTTAGACCAAGAAATGAAATTTCCGCATTCAAAAACCAAGCTTCCGCAAAGCCAAAAGAATTCAAAGTTAAATCAAGCTTCCGCAATGCCAAGAGAATTTAAAGAAAACCAAGCTTCCGCATCCAAAAGAATTCAAAGTCAAATCCAAGCTTCCGCATGCTACTCAAAAGTTCAAGTTACTTCTCCAAACAACATCAAGTTGAAATCAACATTCAAAAGTTCAAGTTGTGAAAGCTCAAAAGCTACAAAGATTTCAAAGATGCTTCCAAAGTATTCAAAGTTGCAAGAGAAGATCAAGATTTAATAAGTCATCGTCAAATATATTTGTTTGTTGAAAAGATTCAAAGTCAAGGTTGATACAAGACATTGAAGACAATGAGAAAGCTTCAAAGTCCAATCAACATTGAAGATTTTCAACAAATGGGCTCATCATATTATTTAAAGACCGAAGACGATGCAACATTTACAATTCAACACCAAGGGGGAGATTGTTAGAAATATAAATTAGTGGTGTTTAATTGTAAATAGAGTTACATTTGTAATGTTGTTAAAGTGCAAGGGGTCTAGATGAAACTTGTAATGTTTAGGATATAAATACCCCTTGTAACCACATTATGTAACTAAGCCTTGGATAATAAACACACACTTAATCTAATTACTTTCTCTCTCCTCCCTATCATCTTCAACCTCCCATTCACACACAAACACACTTTACACACACTATCCTTAATTCCACCATTAAACCTCCAATTAAGCTCATTTCTATTCTTAATAGTCCAGTGAGCTAATCTGGAGAATATCCAAATCTTCAGAGGGACTCCAGATTCCAAGTCTGGAGTAGGTCCAGTAGAACACGTTTCTGGACAGATCTTCAGTAAGGCTCCAGTAGTAGAGTCTGGAGCGAGTCCAGTAAATCTGGACCTAACAAATTCCCCCTATTTGTTTAGAAATAATGCAAGTGTTTTCAAGCTTATATCTATACAACTTTATATGCTTGAAAAACACAAGTTTTGATTTTAGTATATATATATATATATATATATATATATATATATATATATATATATATATATATATATATATATATATATATATATATATATATATATATATATATATATATATATATATATATATATATATATATATATATATATATATATATATATATATATATATATATATATATATATATATATATATATATATATATATATATATATATATATATATATATATATATATATATATATATATATATATATATATATATATATATATATATATATATATATATATATATATATATATATATATATATATATATATATATATATATATATATATATATATATATATATATATATATATATATATATATATATATATATATATATATATATATATATATATATATATATATATATATATATATATATATATTTTCATTCGTATATATATATTATAATCATATATCGCTGTTGGGCTTTGTTCTTACGAACTTAGCAACCCAGCCCATATAACGAAGATTATCTTCGTTAGTTCCTAACGAAGATTATCTTCGTTAGTTCCTAACGAAGATTATCTTCGTTAGTTACCTAACGAAGATTATCTTCGTTAGTTCCTAACGAAGATTATCTTCGTTAGTTCCTAACGAAGATTATCTTCGTTAGTTCCTAACGAAGATTATCTTCGTTAGTTCCTAACGAAGATTATCTTCGTTAGTTCCTAACGAAGATTATCTTCGTTAGTTCCTAACGAAGATTATCTTCGTTAGTTCCTAACGAAGATTATCTTTGTTAGTTCCTAACGAAGATTATCTTCGTTAGTTCCTAACGAAGATTATCTTCGTTAGTTCCTAACGAAGATTATCTTCGTTAGTTCCTAACGAAGATTATCTTCGTTAGTTCCTAACGAAGATTATCTTCGTTAGTTCCTAACGAAGATTATCTTCGTTAGTTCCTAACGAAGATTATCTTCGTTAGTTCCTAACGAAGATTATCTTCGTTAGTTCCTAACGAAGATTATCTTCGTTAGTTCCTAACGAAGATTATCTTCGTTAGTTCCTAACGAAGATTATCTTCGTTAGTTCCTAACGAAGATTATCTTCGTTAGTTCCTAACGAAGATTATCTTCGTTAGTACTAAATACCATCAACATCTATGCTTAGTTATTTCCAAGTACTTTATGTACAAGAAACCTAACATATATTATGTTTGTACTTGTATGACATACATAACAAACATCATATATAAACATATAAATAACACCAAAACATGTAATCGATCATTACTAAAACACGAAGTCCATAATCTATCAATTACATATAAATGAATAAGACATAAAACAACATAATGTCTTAATCTAAAAGACTAATCAAATCTAAGTTGCTGTTGTCACATCAACATGCATCAACAAACTCCCCCTTGACAGCAGCATCTTCGATTTCTTCAGTCTTCAAAAAGTCTTCATCATCCATCAAATAACAATCGTTTGCTATTTGCATGGATATTTTCATGTAAGCAGACTTGAAGAATCTTACGATATCGATCTTCTTCATTCTTCCAAAATGGTAAAAATGAGCATTCAGTATCGTATAATTTTCTCTGATCATTTCTTGAGAAGTTAACCAACTGCATTGGATCATACATTCTTCTCAACAATATCTTCTTCTTCGAGTCCGCATACATCTTGGCTTCACCAGAATTTCGATCAATCTCCCAATTATCCATCTTATCCAAGACATCTTGTGCCCATTTCTTAGCAGGGACTTTGATCATACATTTGATATCACGTTGAATATACTCAACATTTTTATCTGGCTTAACCACCTTCTTCTTTCGTCTTGGTTCAATATGAAACTTTGATTTTTCAGAGTCTTTCATATTCAATCTCAACTTGAAATCTTCGTGAAGGTTCTTACCAACCACATCTGCAAGACCATAACCACTTGGATTGATAATCCTGTTATTTCCAAGTTCATGTAAGTCTTCTTCACACAAACTTCTGAAATGTCTCTCACGCCATGCTAGATACTGACAACCTTCTGGTCTTTTAAGAACGAACAGCTTCAGTTCTTCATCATAGAACCAACTCCAGATTATTGTCTTATATTTTGCAGCATCTTTATCTGAGATGTGAGTCCAATACATGATGGGCTTCATAGTATCCCATGTGACTATATATTCATTAATTCTTTGCCCAGGCACAAGTCGATCAATCTCATGTAGTGGATCATCTTCTCTGAGAGGTACAGGATAATCATTTGGATCAAAAGGTCTTGTCAAGTTGATTTCCCAGTGAAAAGGAATCAATGCATCATCAATCTTAGCATATACCACAAAGTTTAAAACTTTAGCAGAACTACTAATTGAAGCTTGAAGCATTCTTTCCTTAACTTCTTTCCTCTTAATCTCTAACTCTTTTCTTTCTTCTAAAAATGGATCTTCAGAAGTTGAGTCCCAAACATCATCAAACCCATAAGGCTTCTTGAATATGTTTATATCCGGTTCAGGAACAAACTCACCTTCCTCAAGTTCATCACCATCAAAGAGTAATTCTGCATCATCTGTATCATCTATTAAGATTACACAAAATGAACACCAGAATAAAATGAATAATCATGATAATAATAATAATAGAGATGAAATATAATTGCATTGAAATAAGATAGATTACATTCACATGTCGTAAACTTATTACATGCAACCTAATATACACTTTATCAATCTTTATCAAAATCATAAGTTGAATCAGAATCAGAATCAGAATCAGATTCCAAGGCCGTTTGCCTTTGAATCTGTAATTCTTTTCCTCTTTCAGTTTCTGCTTCTTGCTGTTTATCTAATAAGTTATCAAATACAGAATGAAAAGCATTTTCTTCGGTATTATAGTCATGTCCAAATTTTGCCTTAACTTCACGCTTTAATCGTTCAGTTTCAGCTTCAACTTGATCATCACTTAAATAATCAATCGATTTCGAAGAATTACCTGAGTCAAGTGCTTCAATAACTTCAGTCTCTCGAGGAGCACTTGATCCACCCGCACCAGAAGTACCAGTCTGGGTAGTATCTCTTCCTGTCTCCCCCTGAGTCTCAACCCCTTTTCCTTTGTCAGAAACTGGGCGAGAATCACTCCTATTACCAGCATTATCAGCATCATCATCATCATTCTGACGTCTTGGCTGAACTGCTGATAATCTGCAAACTTCTTCAGGAACATCTCCCCCTTGATTCTTGACCCAGTTAATTAAAAAGGTCAAAGTACCTCGAACATTCGTAAGATCAGACTCTAACGTATCAACACGAGCCTGAAGAACATCGATACGCCTAACTAGGGAGTAATCTGAAGGAATAGGAGGAAAAGTAGGCAATCTGGGCAATATTGGTATAGCAGGAGGCAACAGTGGACGCAACGGTACACTACCGGCAACAGAAGCAACCGGTGCTGTAGAGACAGCAGGAATAGCAGCAGCAGCTGTAGATACTGAAGTAGTCTCAAAAATGTGTGCACGCTTAGCTCTGCGATAAGTAAGAGGAGCAGCCAGTGTCCTCTTCAATCCAACAGTACTTGTACCTTCATGAAATGGACTTGATGGCATATTTCTATGTTCCAATTCTTCTTGATAATCAAGTACAGCTTCTTGTTCAGTACCAACATCCTCATCCAGATTAACTTCTTCTTGAGTAACATGTTCATCATGAACGGATTGATCCGTATCAGAAAGAACCGGTGAAGAATGACATGCCTTACTCCGACGCTCTCGGCGTAAAGCACCAGGTACATCTTCTCGAGAGAAGTGATATGAATGATCACTTCCTGAAACAGCAGGTACATCATGAGCCATCTTAGTTCGATGCTCATTACCAGAATCAGCAGCGACACTATCATATTCATCTGTGTCTGCTTCAACAACATCATCACCACCATCATTCCCACTATCAGAGTCATCAGAATCACCATCAGAACTGTCATCTGAACTCTCATCATCCTGATGATCAGAATTGTCTTCATCATCCACTAACATATCATCCGCAAAACGAGATCGATAATTTGGATTAATCAAATAACCAAACAGTGGTGGATCATTAAGACCAGCCACATTTCTAGTGTTAGCTTCTAAATCAGCAAATAAACGTAATGGCCAAGCATGTGGTGCATATCGAGGACCTTGATCAAATATCAAGTTAGGACAAAAGTGTCTAACGATTGCCATAACAAAGCGAGGATATAAGAGAAACCTATTTTTCGCTTTGGCATTGATTTGACCAATAAACGCATGATAGAAGTATGTTGAAAACGGATAAGGTCGATTATAGACCAAGGCAACCATCTGCGAAGAAATCTGAGCAGAAAGCTGATCAAATCCAGCCTTACGATTGCTCAGACTAACTAACAAAACGTAAGCAAGATATCTCCAACGTCCTTGAAATCCACTTTTGTCAAAAGGAAGCTTTATTTGACCAACATATCCCATTCTTTGAAAACACCTACGAATTAGGTCAAAATCATAAGCTAATTCTACTGCTTCGTCTGATTCGTCACCCAAATGCAGAATTTCACGAAGCATCGCAGCATTAAAATCAAAAGTGATTCCTTCGACAGTTGCTCGAACAAAGCTACGACCATTAACCATGACTTGATGAGCAGTCCTCCAGAAATCATCAATATACTGCCTAATCAATCTAGGTGAATCACAGAATGCAAAAGAAAGCCTAGAACGAGCAATAAAATCAAACATCCCATGATAGCGTTCACAATTATGCTGATCTGGATCAAGATTTAAGGCCAGATTGTGCTTCTTAACGAACTGACGTGGAGCAAGAGCCATTTCTGCAAAACAAATCATAATATAAAAACAATTATAGGATTAGCACAAGAAATTAATTGCAGGTTTAGATGAACTTAATCAATAATTTCATAAGTTGAGACTGTACGAAATTAATCTTTAAGTTCGTAAGTTAAGAATGTACGAGATAGACTTTAAGTTCGTTAGTTAGGAATGTACGAAGATAGACGTTAGGTTCGTTAGGTAACAATAAACGAAGATAGCGTTGAAGCATAACTAAGTTCGTTTGTCACAAGAACTTCTAACTTCGTTAGTTGAAAGAAGAGTCTAAGTTCGTAAGTTAAGAATGTACGAGATAGACTTTAAGTTCGTTAGTTAGGAATGTACGAAGATAGACGTTAGGTTCGTTAGGTAACAATAAACGAAGATAGCGTTGAAGCATAACTAAGTTCGTTTGTCACAAGAACTTCTAACTTCGTTAGTTGAAAGAAGAGTCTAAGTTCGTAAGTTAAGAATGTACGAGATAGACTTTAAGTTCGTTAGTTAGGAATGTACGAAGATAGACGTTAGGTTCGTTAGGTAACAATAAACGAAGATAGCGTTGAAGCATAACTAAGTTCGTTTGTCACAAGAACTTCTAACTTCGTTAGTTGAAAGAAGAGTCTAAGTTCGTAAGTTAAGAATGTACGAGATAGACTTTAAGTTCGTTAGTTAGGAATGTACGAAGATAGACGTTAGGTTCGTTAGGTAACAATAAACGAAGATAGCGTTGAAGCATAACTAAGTTCGTTTGTCACAAGAACTTCTAACTTCGTTAGTTGAAAGAAGAGTCTAAGTTCGTAAGTTAAGAATGTACGAGATAGACTTTAAGTTCGTTAGTTAGGAATGTACGAAGATAGACGTTAGGTTCGTTAGGTAACAATAAACGAAGATAGCGTTGAAGCATAACTAAGTTCGTTTGTCACAAGAACTTCTAACTTCGTTAGTTGAAAGAAGAGTCTAAGTTCGTAAGTTAAGAATGTACGAGATAGACTTTAAGTTCGTTAGTTAGGAATGTACGAAGATAGACGTTAGGTTCGTTAGGTAACAATAAACGCATGATAGAAGTATGTTGAAAACGGATAAGGTCGATTATAGACCAAGGCAACCATCTGCGAAGAAATCTGAGCAGAAAGCTGATCAAATCCAGCCTTACGATTGCTCAGACTAACTAACAAAACGTAAGCAAGATATCTCCAACGTCCTTGAAATCCACTTTTGTCAAAAGGAAGCTTTATTTGACCAACATATCCCATTCTTTGAAAACACCTACGAATTAGGTCAAAATCATAAGCTAATTCTACTGCTTCGTCTGATTCGTCACCCAAATGCAGAATTTCACGAAGCATCGCAGCATTAAAATCAAAAGTGATTCCTTCGACAGTTGCTCGAACAAAGCTACGACCATTAACCATGACTTGATGAGCAGTCCTCCAGAAATCATCAATATACTGCCTAATCAATCTAGGTGAATCACAGAATGCAAAAGAAAGCCTAGAACGAGCAATAAAATCAAACATCCCATGATAGCGTTCACAATTATGCTGATCTGGATCAAGATTTAAGGCCAGATTGTGCTTCTTAACGAACTGACGTGGAGCAAGAGCCATTTCTGCAAAACAAATCATAATATAAAAACAATTATAGGATTAGCACAAGAAATTAATTGCAGGTTTAGATGAACTTAATCAATAATTTCATAAGTTGAGACTGTACGAAATTAATCTTTAAGTTCGTAAGTTAAGAATGTACGAGATAGACTTTAAGTTCGTTAGTTAGGAATGTACGAAGATAGACGTTAGGTTCGTTAGGTAACAATAAACGAAGATAGCGTTGAAGCATAACTAAGTTCGTTTGTCACAAGAACTTCTAACTTCGTTAGTTGAAAGAAGAGTCTAAGTTCGTAAGTTAAGAATGTACGAGATAGACTTTAAGTTCGTTAGTTAGGAATGTACGAAGATAGACGTTAGGTTCGTTAGGTAACAATAAACGAAGATAGCGTTGAAGCATAACTAAGTTCGTTTGTCACAAGAACTTCTAACTTCGTTAGTTGAAAGAAGAGTCTAAGTTCGTAAGTCCTGTTTGAGAACCTAAGTTCGTAGAAATAAACGAAAGCTAACTTCGTAGACATTCTGAACAGCAATTGGTTCCAAAATCAAATATTTGATTCGTAAAACATTGATTAACACTTTATTTGCCCAAAATCAATCACAAAACATTTGTATCACTAAAATGAAGCATAACCCACTTCGATTTTACAAACGAATTAAGGATCCAATGGATTTAAAATCAAAAACGAAATTAAACCCTAGAACCTAAAATATAACTTAAAACCGATTGAGTTCATGTAAAATTTGGGCAAAAACAAGAATCAAGAATTGGGGATTAGTGAATGACGATAGTAGATAATATACCTGAATCACTTATTTCAACAAAAATCGAAATAAAAAGCCGAGAATCAAGTGAAAACAAGTAATTTGATTGATGAAGATATAGGGGTTTAAGTGGTTTAAATTCGTTTTCTTTAATGATTTTGGCAATGAAAAAGAGAAAACGAATTAAGTTGGGATATATATATGGATGGTTAAAAGATGGGTCAAAATGGGTCGGGTGAAAAGGTCGGTCGAAAATAAGGGGAACGAAGTTAACCTTCGTAAACTCAAAGGGAACGAAGATAGAGGTTATCTTCGTTTAAAGCCAAATAAAACGAAATTAGATGTGACGAAAATAAGTTCAATTTTCTGATGAACAAGTCCAAACGAAGTTAAAGACTATCTTCGTAAGAACAACATTGTACTTAGAAAATTTTTCAAGATTCTTCATCACGAAACTTTCCACGATTCGACCCTTTGACCTAATCCTGTTCATAGCAACAACTCGTTAAAAGCAACCTGTTCATGCCTTGTACCAAGAAGTACCACCATCTAAAATCATCATCATAATGTAAGTATTTTACAAACATTATAATCTTGAATAAAAGCAAAACCCCAAGGTCTTAAACCAAACATCAACAAACCTGAAAATAATCAATTGACATATTAACAACATTACCAATCATGACCATGATACGGAGAACATTTCTCTAATCATTGAGATGCTTGACGGCAAACCATCGTGAAACACTTAAGTCCCATATGAGAAGCCGTCTACAAAACAAACAAACAATGAATAGTCCAAAAATCCAATGAAGAACTTTGTAAAGTTTCCGAAATCATGTCATAAAACAAGGTACGAAAACCAAAAGAAATAAGTATCAACACTGATTATTTTCACTAAATACATGAATTGTGAAGTAAATAAATACTCCAAAGACAAGTTCAAGTATTCTTCTTTCGCGTGCTCATATCTGCATCACAACATTGTCACTTCACACCAAAAATCTTGTCTCCACGACATCATCAGTGTGAATAACACTGTATTGCAACAAAGATCAGCACTCCAACTTTATCTTCTTAACCTGAACACTGCACACTTACCAAAAAACTCATTAACGCAACAAGAGCAAAGGCACAGTAATGCAGAAAATTCAAGTGAAAATACACAAAATTAGGATTAACAATTACGAAATACTCAAGATTCTAATAAAAGATCAAGGGAGGTCATTCCATTGTCAAACCGTAAAAGGTCACCAAGTTATCAATTAGATTCATAACTTGTAAAAACTGAAACTTGTGAGATTTCAAATAACATTGACTTGTCACATAAGATTTAAAAGATCATTTTCTAACTTTAACAAATTAATGTCCATATCAGAAAATCTTCTTTTGAACTAATCACTTAACCTCATCAAGAATTCAAATGAATGAATTCAACAAAACATATACTCAACAGAATTTAAGTAGAATCTCTCGTGCAATAAGAACTTATGAAAATACTTATTTTGACTCAATAAAATCGAAAAAATAAATTAGAATAAAAATTACAGAATAATAAACTAGTCTATACACAATAGTTATCTTAATTTATTCATTATTTACATGTGACTAGGGTACTGCTGATCAGATCAGATTAGCATTTACATAAGCCTACTAGCGAGAAATAATTCTCTTATTATTAGTTATGAACAGTGATCCAAAAACGATTACCAATATGTTTGTCCTCTTAAACACTCGGTACGTCCAGTCTCCTTTTTGGTTTGTGGCACTTTCGTATTACTTGAGCCAAGGACAGTCACCATGTAACCTAGTAAGTTACTCATGCCACAAGTTTAGTTTGCGAACTTATGTGCCCCATGTTCAGATACACTCTCACAATCGAAACAAGCACTAAGATTAAGACATTTGGTAATTAAAGTGAGAAGGTCTTTAAGAATCAAGTCAGCGGTGACAGGTCGGTGATTCCTCACGCGCAAAGCGACTTAACTTGACTCACGTACGGAAATATACTTAACATTGCATAATGCCAAGTACTTGCATATTTGTGACATTAATTTTATTTTAAAGCACTTCACATAAGATTTAAAAGATCATTTTCTAACTTTAACAAATTAATGTCCATATCAGAAAATCTTCTTTTGAACTAATCACTTAACCTCATCAAGAATTCAAATGAATGAATTCAACAAAACATATACTCAACAGAATTTAAGTAGAATCTCTCGTGCAATAAGAACTTATGAAAATACTTATTTTGACTCAATAAAATCGAAAAAATAAATTAGAATAAAAATTACAGAATAATAAACTAGTCTATACACAAGTTCAAGTATTCTTCTTTCGCGTGCTCATATCTGCATCACAACATTGTCACTTCACACCAAAAATCTTGTCTCCACGACATCATCAGTGTGAATAACACTGTATTGCAACAAAGATCAGCACTCCAACTTTATCTTCTTAACCTGAACACTGCACACTTACCAAAAAACTCATTAACGCAACAAGAGCAAAGGCACAGTAATGCAGAAAATTCAAGTGAAAATACACAAAATTAGGATTAACAATTACGAAATACTCAAGATTCTAATAAAAGATCAAGGGAGGTCATTCCATTGTCAAACCGTAAAAGGTCACCAAGTTATCAATTAGATTCATAACTTGTAAAAACTGAAACTTGTGAGATTTCAAATAACATTGACTTGTCACATAAGATTTAAAAGATCATTTTCTAACTTTAACAAATTAATGTCCATATCAGAAAATCTTCTTTTGAACTAATCACTTAACCTCATCAAGAATTCAAATGAATGAATTCAACAAAACATATACTCAACAGAATTTAAGTAGAATCTCTCGTGCAATAAGAACTTATGAAAATACTTATTTTGACTCAATAAAATCGAAAAAATAAATTAGAATAAAAATTACAGAATAATAAACTAGTCTATACACAATAGTTATCTTAATTTATTCATTATTTACATGTGACTAGGGTACTGCTGATCAGATCAGATTAGCATTTACATAAGCCTACTAGCGAGAAATAATTCTCTTATTATTAGTTATGAACAGTGATCCAAAAACGATTACCAATATGTTTGTCCTCTTAAACACTCGGTACGTCCAGTCTCCTTTTTGGTTTGTGGCACTTTCGTATTACTTGAGCCAAGGACAGTCACCATGTAACCTAGTAAGTTACTCATGCCACAAGTTTAGTTTGCGAACTTATGTGCCCCATGTTCAGATACACTCTCACAATCGAAACAAGCACTAAGATTAAGACATTTGGTAATTAAAGTGAGAAGGTCTTTAAGAATCAAGTCAGCGGTGACAGGTCGGTGATTCCTCACGCGCAAAGCGACTTAACTTGACTCACGTACGGAAATATACTTAACATTGCATAATGCCAAGTACTTGCATATTTGTGACATTA
>CM067168.1:81630352-81665512 GCA_034093135.1 Erigeron breviscapus
TATTTTATTTTATTTTATTTTATTTTATTTTATTTTATTTTATTTTATTTTATTTTATTTTATTTTATTTTATTTTATTTTATTTTATTTTATTTTATTTTATTTTATTTTATTTTATCTTTACATTTATTTTATTTTATTTTATTTTATTTTATTTTATTTTATTTTATTTTATTTTATTTTATTTTACATTAGAAACTGTTTGCATGAAATCATTAATGCTATGTCTTATTTTATTTTTTTATTGAATTATTTTATTTTATTTTATTTTATTGCATAATGTCTGGACGTGAAGCCGTCAGATACATCAAAGAACCAATGATAGCCCGATATTGAGTTGCATCGACGTCTGGATCATTAGTTTTATCAGGACACAGCCCATGATTAGTCTGAATGGGAGTAATTGCATCTTTAGCATCAGTCATTCGAAACCTAGTAAGAAGATCTTGAACATACTTGGTCTGATGAATAAAGAACCCATCCTTCAGTTGATCCACCTGTAGTCCAAGGAAAAAAGTTAATTCCCCCATAGCACTCATTTCGAACTTAGCCTTCATGCTATGCTCAAATTCCTTGCACATATTCTCATCAGATGAACCAAAGATAATATCATCGACGTAAACCTGTACGAGCAAGTAGTCCTTCCCTTTCCATTTGATAAACAACGTGCTGTCAATAGAACCTCTAGTAAAACCATTTTCATGCAGATGAGTAGACAGTTTTTCATACCATGACCGAGGAGCCTGATGTAAACCATATAGAGCCTTATCAAGACGATATACTCTATTAGGGAAGTCTGGATCCTCAAACCCCGGAGGTTGATCTACATACACTTCTTCTCTTATTTCCCCATACAAAAAGGCACTCTTTACGTCAAGTTGATACACCTTTATACCTTTATAACTAGCAAATGCCAGAAATAATCGAATAGCTTCAAGTCTAGCTACTGGTGCAAATGTCTCATCGTAATCGAAGCCTTCTTGTTGCTCAAATCCTCTAACCACCAACCGAGCCTTATTGCGAGTGACTACACCTTTGTCATCCTTTTTACAACGAAAAACCCATCGCGTTGATAAAGGAGATTCACCCGGAGGTAAGTCAACTAACTTCCATACATCAAGCTTTCTAAACTGAGCCAATTCTTCTTGCATCGCCTCAACCCATGACGGATCTTTAAGAGCCATTCCAACATTTTTAGGCTCTATCTGAGAGATGAAGCAAAAGTACAAGTACCAAGTAATTGCCCCAGTATCCTTAATTTCAGCAAACATACTTGACAAATTTTTCCTATTCTGATTTCTCGTGCGAACAGAGGCAGAAGCATCACCAATGATTTGCTCTACTGGATGATCCTTGTTGACTCTTGTTTGAGGAACCGTATCGACTGTAAGATCATTTCCCAAGTTAGTCTGCACATGTTGCTCTGGAGTTTTAGGCTCCTCCTGATTTTCACCTTCCGTGTCATCAGTATCATAGAAGGGAGTATCAGGTAGAGGTATATGTAAAGGATCAGTAGGATCTTTAGGAGCAGTCTCTAAGGTAGAATCTGCTTCTTTGGATCCACTTGATTCTCCAGATTTAGAAGCAGGCTTAATGAATGGTGAAGAAACAGGAGAAGAAACAGGTACCGGCCCACCTTCAAATGGATCATGTAGAGTAACTACATCTTCCACAATCGGAACGCCTGAAAAAGAAACAGGACCACGAAAAGAGGTAAAGACACCATCATAATCGAAGTCATTAGCAGGACCAATGTGTACAGCAGGTTTATGACTGACAATTACCACATTTGTACCAAAATTAACTTTGCCAGTTTTCTGATTGTACACACGCCGAATTGGTGTACTAGGTATATAGCCTAAAAAGAAACCCTCCTCAGATTTAGGATCAAATTTTCCCTGAGGAAGAACTTTAAGAAAAGTACAAGGAACACCAAAAGGCTCAACATTTTGCAAATTGGGCTTTGTGTTGTGCAAAAGTTCATAACAGGTTTTCTTAAACCGTTTAACTGTTAAAACCCGATTTAAAATGTGACAAGCTGTATTCACTGCCTCCCCCCAGAAAGTAACAGGAAGCCCTGAATCAGCAAGCATCGTCCTAGCCGTTTCTATCAATGTCCTGTTTTTCCTTTCAGCTACTCCATTCTGCTGTGGCTCATGCGGTGCACTGAATTGATGTTGAATACCCTTGGTCAAGCAAAAAACCGTAAGAGTATTATTCTTGAACTCAGTGCCATTGTCACAGATCTGTGAGACACTCATTAGATTATGAGTAAGTTGTTCCACATAGTTTACTCTTTCTAGAGTAAGTTGTCCATTGACGACATCTCCCTGACCGGTGATGTTGCCGCCCTTGGATCCAGCAAAACTAACGTACGACCCATTTATACCAGTATAATTGGACAAGAGTTTCCTGTCCCCTGTCATATGCCTGGAGCATCCACTGTCAAGGTACCATAAATGGATTGGTTTCCTAGGAACTCCCTGTTGGTCTGCCTCTTTGCAATCTGCCATATAAGCAACAAAGTCATCCACAGTCATGCCAGCCGGAATCTCAAACTCTTGCATCTGCTCTTCAATTGTCTTTTCACTCTTTTCTATGGCAGAATCATCTTTAACCTCAGCAGCTTTCACGTCATCAAGATTCTTGACATCTTCTAACTCATTGTCATATTCGGAATCAGTATCATATACACCAGCAGCAACAAATTCCACATTCGAACTTTTAGTATTTTCATACAATTGCTCTTCACTGTGGTAGACTGTGGTATCCAAGAAGTCATCAGGAGAATCAACTATTTGAGCCATATCATCAAGAATTTCAGCCAAATAAGCGTTATTGTTCTCATCATGTGGAAGATTCCAAATATAAGAACCATCGGGTTGAACAGCTACTATAGCCTTGTCATTGCCATTGACATTTGCAGTAGGATCATCAGTCAACAAAAGCTTCATGTGCAGCACACATAGCAGCAAATACATTCATCCTACCCTCAGCTGATTTCATATTCATAGGCATGGACTTGTAACCAGCAGAAGAAGATGTAATGTTTCCAAACTTCATATTTCCAGTCTTTGTTCCTTCATTAGCCCTTTTACCCCTGTTACCAGCATCAGTAGCCATGAATCCGGAAGAATCATCTCCATCCATTAATGGACCACAATTGTCTGTCTCACCAGTATTACCAACTCCAGAAAAGAAGGCATTAACATCAGCTGTTGGATTTTTCATAGTGGCATGATAGAGAGATGGATCTTGTGTGAAGTTGTCTTGAAGATCTTTTGCCTTATCCTTCATTTCTCTGTTTCTTAGAGTGGATATAACTCCATCTATTCGAAGAGATGCATAATCAGCTCTTTCTTGCAATCCATGACGAAACTCTTTGTAAGCCTTCGGCAAACCATCCAGGAATTTATCCACTATCTCAGTAGGAGTGTATTTAAGATCAAAGTAAGCTAATTCAGCAAGAAGATGTTGATATCTCAGTATAAGATCCTCAACTAGTTCATTCTTTGTAGCATTGAAGCAATCAAATTGTTTCTTGAGCATTTTAATTCTATTTTGCTTCAATAGTGGATCACCTTCACAATGAGCTTCAATAGCATCGAATAGTTGCTTTGAGGTCTTGTATTCCTGTTTAGGAAACAAGTGCACCAACTCTTGAGGAATGCACATACGAAGAGTAGAAAGAGTCTTTACTTCAATGGCATAATTAGCCTTTTCTTCACCTGTTAATTCTCCCACCTTGTATGTAGAAGTAACTCCATTCACAGTAAGAGTGGGCCACTCATAACCTTCAGTGATCATAAGCCACATGTTTAAATCTTCTCGTTGAATAAAATCTTCAAATCGACCTCTCCACGCCCAGAAGTCAGCTAATGAAACTAACTTTGGTGGAGAATTAGTACGTCCTACAAGATGATCATGATAAACGAGAGAATTGAGGTATTGGGCAACAGCATTGTTGGTTGAAGATGAGGAAGCCATAAGGCAAAAATACTGTTCAAACGAAGATAGGAAATAGAACGGAAATAGATTAAATTCGTAAGAACTAGGTCTGACGAAGATAGCTTAATTTAGTAGGCTAAATTCGTTTGATGAAGATTCAAAACGAAAATGAAGATAACTTCGTTTTCTATCTTCGTTAGATGAACTTCAGAACGAATTTAAGTTAAGTTCGTTCTCTATCTTCGTTTGATGAATTCGAATTTAAGTAAGATAACTTCGTTTTCTATCTTCGTTAGATGAACTTCAGAACGAATTTAAGTTAAGTTCGTTCTCTATCTTCGTTTTCTATCTTCGTTAGATGAACTTAGAACGAATTTAAGTTAAGTTCGTTCTCTATCTTCGTTTTCTATCTTCGTTAGATGAACTTAGAACGAATTTAAGTTAAGTTCGTTCTCTATCTTCGTTTTCTATCTTCGTTAGATGAACTTCAGAACGAATTTAAGTTAAGTTGATAACTTCGTTTTCTATCTTCGTTAGATGAACTTCAGAACGAATTTAAGTTAAGTTCGTTTCTATCTTCGTTTTCTATCTTCGTTAGATGAACTTCAGAACGAATTTAAGTTAAGTTCGTTTCTATCTTCGTTTTCTATCTTCGTTAGATGAACTTCAGAACGAATTTAAGTTAAGTTCGTTCTCTATCTTCGTTTTCTATCTTCGTTAGATGAACTTCAGAACGAATTTAAGTTAAGTTCGTTCTCTATCTTCGTTTTCTATCTTCGTTAGATGAACTTCAGAACGAATTTAAGTTAAGTTCGTTTCTATCTTCGTTTTCTATCTTCGTTAGATGAACTTCAGAACGAATTTAAGTTAAGTTCGTGATCTATCTTCGTTTTCTATATGCTAGAAACGAACTTAGTCGCCTTTGGTGTGTGTCATCTGAACTGGAAGAACTCAATTTAGGGTTTCCATTCGTTTATATATGTTTCAAATCGATATTGGGCCTGCTGGGCTTTGTTCTTACGAACTTAGCAACCCAGCCCATATAACGAAGATTATCTTCGTTAGTTCCTAACGAAGATTATCTTCGTTAGTTCCTAACGAAGATTATCTTCGTTAGTTCCTAACGAAGATTATCTTCGTTAGTTCCTAACGAAGATTATCTTCGTTAGTTCCTAACGAAGATTATCTTCGTTAGTTCCTAACGAAGATTATCTTCGTTAGTTCCTAACGAAGATTATCTTTGTTAGTTCCTAACGAAGATTATCTTCGTTAGTTCCTAACGAAGATTATCTTCGTTAGTTCCTAACGAAGATTATCTTTGTTAGTTCCTAACGAAGATTATCTTCGTTAGTTCCTAACGAAGATTATCTTCGTTAGTTCCTAACGAAGATTATCTTCGTTAGTTCCTAACGAAGATTATCTTCGTTAGTTCCTAACGAAGATTATCTTCGTTAGTTCCTAACGAAGATTATCTTCGTTAGTTCCTAACGAAGATTATCTTTGTTAGTTCCTAACGAAGATTATCTTCGTTAGTTCCTAACGAAGATTATCTTCGTTAGTTCCTAACGAAGATTATCTTCGTTAGTTCCTAACGAAGATTATCTTCGTTAGTTCCTAACGAAGATTATCTTCGTTAGTTCCTAACGAAGATTATCTTCGTTAGTTCCTAACGAAGATTATCTTTGTTAGTTCCTAACGAAGATTATCTTCGTTAGTTCCTAACGAAGATTATCTTCGTTAGTTCCTAACGAAGATTATCTTCGTTAGTTCCTAACGAAGATTATCTTCGTTAGTTCCTAACGAAGATTATCTTCGTTAGTTCCTAACGAAGATTATCTTCGTTAGTTCCTAACGAAGATTATCTTCGTTAGTTCCTAACGAAGATTATCTTTGTTAGTTCCTAACGAAGATTATCTTCGTTAGTTCCTAACGAAGATTATCTTCGTTAGTTCCTAACGAAGATTATCTTCGTTAGTTCTAACGAAGATTATCTTCGTTAGTTCCTAACGAAGATTATCTTCGTTAGTTCCTAACGAAGATTATCTTCGTTAGTTCCTAACGAAGATTATCTTCGTTAGTTCCTAACGAAGATTATCTTCGTTAGTTCCTAACGAAGATTATCTTCGTTAGGCCCATGTAACGAAGATTATCTTCGTTAGTTCCTAACGAAGATTATCTTCGTTAGTACTAACAAATATTTATGCCTAACCTGCCAGCATTGTAAGAGTCCAGAGTCCCCATAGATGTCATCTCCCTTTGATGGGCCAGCAGTTCATCTTTTTGATTTCTTTTGAAGATCTCTATCATTATGCATTCTTGTTCTAACTTCTTGGAGGTTTCATCATCAGCATCTTCAGCAGTTTGCTCTTCTTCTCCAGATACCATTTGCTGTTTTCCCTTAACTGACTTCAGAGTTGTTGGTATATCTGGGAAGGACTCAAACTTGGGCTCACTGGCAACAGTACTAGCAGCTTCTTCAGACAGCATAGTGGCTTCAGTGCCATATGCTCTTTGTGCCAAATGCTTCAGTGTCACTTGTTTTTGGTCACCAGACGACTTTTCCCCCTTGGAATGATCACCAGTTCTGGACTTGAGATCATTCCATAATTGTTCAAGCATATGTCTGTCCAGTGCACCAAATGTTCTTCCTGCCACTGGAGTTGTATCAGTCACAACTTGCTTAAGTGCCTGCACTTCCTTTTTAACAGTTTCAACTTCTTTAGGCAAGTGTTTTGGCAACTTTTCTTCCAGCAACTTCTCCACTTGGGGTAACACCCCATCTTGAATGGTACGAAGAACAGTCTCAGAAATCTCTTCAGATAATTCTTTCAGCATACTGATTCTGAACTTCTTTGTACATTCATCACTTATTGTACTGACAACTGCATCCTGGTCAAGTGTGGATCTACTCTCTAGAGAACTTACCCTGGAAACCAACTTCTGAACTTCTTCTTTCAGACCTGCCAGTGGTTGAACAAGTTCACCAGTCACTGCAGTCTTAACTGAACTAACCAGCCTTGTCTCTAATCCCTGGACTGCCACTTTGAAATTTTCAGTATTGTTGTTTGTGGCCAGTACCAGTTCATCAAGCTTCTCAAACACAAGCTTCTCATTCCCAGCAAACAGATTCATCTCAGATGCAAGGTTATTTGATAATAGGATTTGAAGTCTGAAATAACCTGCGATGAAGTCTGGAGTGATCTCTCCAGGTCCGCCACCTTACTTAAAAGGCCTTGGATCTCGGCAGAAGATGAAATGGAGAGACCACTGGGAGGTTCAAGATTTGAAGGCAATCTGGTCATAAGAGGTACTTGTGCCCAGTCCTCTTCAGTTGCAGCTTGTTCAGATATGGTGACTGGAGTTTCAATTGGTGGAGGTTGAGATTGTGAAGTTTGAGTGGTTGCAGGAGTGAAGTATTGAGTATCTCTAGGAATTGAAGGTGGTGGTGGTGGTGGCATGTTTGATTCTGGTGGTGGTGGTGGAGGTGGTGGTGGTGGTGGTGGTGACAAGTGGTGGTGGTAGGTGGTAGTGGTGACAAGTGGTGGTGATGGCGGTGGTGGTGGTGGTGGTGGTGGTGGTGGTGGTGGTGGTGGTGGTGGTGGTGGTGGTGGTGGTGGTGGTGGTGGTGGTGGTGGTGGTGGTGGTGGTGGTGGTGGTGGTGGTGGTGGTGGTGGTGGTGGTGGTGGTGGTGGTGGTGGTGGTGGTGGTGGTGGTGGTGGTGGTGGTGGTGGTGGTGGTGGTGGTGGTGGTGGTGGTGGTGGTGGTGGTGGTGGTGGTGGTGGTGGTGGTGGTGGTGGTGGTGGTGGTGGTGGTGGTGGTGGTGGTGGTGGTGGTGGTGGTGGTGGTGGTGGTGGTGGTGGTGGTGGTGGTGGTGGTGGTGGTGGTGGTGGTGGTGGTGGTGGTGGTGGTGGTGGTGGTGGTGGAAACATCCACTGATAGAGTTGGCCTGTTTGGTTTGAAGGTGGCTCGGTGGCTTTTACCTTTTTCACAAGCACCACAGAGCCTGTCCTTCTCATAAGTGAGAGGAGGAAGGCCTCGAACTCGATTTTTCTTGGCTAAAGAGTTTATGGTTTTGAAGTTCACATGCGACATACGCTTGTGCCATAACCAGTTAATTTGAGAAGCAGATTTTGAGAAGAAGACCAACTTCTGAACTTCTTCTTTCAGACCTGCCAGTGGTTGAACAAGTTCACCAGTCACTGCAGTCTTAACTGAACTAACCAGCCTTGTCTCTAATCCCTGGACTGCCACTTTGAAATTTTCAGTATTGTTGTTTGTGGCCAGTACCAGTTCATCAAGCTTCTCAAACACAAGCTTCTCATTCCCAGCAAACAGATTCATCTCAGATGCAAGGTTATTTGATAATAAAGATTTAAAGTCTCAAACACAAGCTTCTCAAACACAAGCTTCTCAAACACAAGCTTCTCAAACACAAGCTTCTCAAACACAAGCTTCTCAAACACAAGCTTCTCAAACACAAGCTTCTCAAACACAAGCTTCTCAAACACAAGCTTCTCAAACACAAGCTTCTCAAACACAAGCTTCTCAAACACAAGCTTCTCAAACACAAGCTTCTCAAACACAAGCTTCTCAAACACAAGCTTCTCAAACACAAGCTTCTCAAACACAAGCTTCTCAAACACAAGCTTCTCAAACACAAGCTTCTCAGATATAATGTTTGCAACATGTATTTTCAAGATATAATTGGTTGGGTGACTGAAGCAATAGCAGATGTGTCAATATTTTCTTCTTCATCACCCAAGAAATTCATGTTTACATCAAAACCTTCAGACATTGGGGAATCTACATCATCCCATTCTGGAGCCATCCCAACTGTCTGATCACCAGTCTGTTCACCAGCCTGTTCATTAACTTGTTTACCAGCCTCTACATTCAAGTCTATTTGAGCCTCTTGCTCACCAGATACATGTTCATCAGTCTGAACATCTTGTTCAACTTCCTTCACAACCTGCTCAATAATCTGGGCAACATTTTCTATTTGTTGATCAGTCACCTGCCCAACATTCTCTTCAGATTCATAAATTGGAGACCCATCTAGATTCATTACATCACTAGGATGTCTTTCAGGATTCACCTGAAGTCCAGCTCTCATCAGACGCCTGTTTGTTCTAGGTCGTCTGGAAGGTTCAATGATTTCTGGTCCTTGACCTTATTTGTCTAATAGGTTGTACAGCTTCTATGATCTGTACATCTTGATCACCAGAGGGTCCTTCAACAGCTTGACCTCTACCTGGAGCCATTTCAGCTTCTTCTCTCTGAAAGGAGAGCATGGACTGAGGAATATCTACCTCGTTCAGTGGAGATCTAAGGTTGACCAGATCCCTCATATACTCACTCACAGAAAAGTGAGTAGTCTCAAAATCATACTGGTGTCCAAGAGCTCTTTTAAACATGAGTGAAAGAAAACGGATATAAGGAACAAAGGGTTTTCTACCTTTCATTCTAAGACGCTCTACCAGGTCATCAAAAAGAATCTGAGCAAAGTCCACTCTAAGCCCAAACCATAGGCAGTAGGCAATCTGGAGATGGGTTTGATTTATCTGGTCTAACCCTCCAGAACTGCCTCCCAGACATTCAACAATGTGGGTGAAGAAGTATCTCCATGAGTCTGACAGTTTGCTCATGTAGATAGTTCCTTTCCTGGATAGCTGGCCATGCTCATCCATGATATCTGTGTGCCCCATCAGTCTGCACACTTCCCTTGTATTTATACCAGAGGGAAGTTCGATTGGCAACTCATTCTGTTCAAAATAGTTTAACTGTAGAACAGACCTGAGTAGACTAGCAGTGAAACCAAGGGATCTGGTACCTCCCTTGAGAGTATAATTGATAGATGAAGTTTCATCATCATATTTGCAGTGTACCAGAATTCACAAAGGTAATCGTGGTACATCCTTCCTGGATTGAGTGTCAACGCACCATATAATGGGCAAGAGAGAAAAAATGTGTTTAATCTCCCAATAACAGATTGGGCATCATGAACACTGGAAAGAGAAAGTCTAGCCATCCAGTTGTTCATGTTTATTCTTATGGCATTTGCCTCAAGAGTGATATGAGGTGCCCTGTCAACATTTTCAGAAGGAGTATATTCAGCGGTAAGCAGATTTTTAAGCGATTTGGATTGTCTAGGTGCCATTTTATAAAGAATAGATGAAGATGAAATTGAATATATATGGTTATGATGAAGATTTGATGAAGAATTGAATGGAAATGGAGTAAATAAGAGAGATAAATATGATTGGAAATTGAATGAAGAAGTAAATGAGGAATTTGAAAGATTTGGGAGTAAATATGTTCGAAGTAAATGCATTTGAAAGTGAAAGTGGGTATATATAAGAGAGAGAATGTGGAACTCAAACGGTTTAATTTGAAATTATCAAATAAAATTTTGGTCGGGTTTAAGATCCGCATTAATTACATCACATCATACATAAATGTGTGACGGTTTACAGCCCACAAACATTAACAAGTTGCTCTTTTTGACTTCCCAAGGTAAAAATACCATCATTACGTTGAAAAAATTTACATGCCACGTAGGATTAAAATATCTTTAAAAAGGTTTGCTTACGTGGCACACACAATGACCAAGTATTTAGAAAATATTATGACATATTTCAGTGCATCTGGAGGTTGACTGGACACTCCAGTATCACTGGTGGATTAGTCCAGTGAAGCATGCACTGATGGTACACTGGAGGGACACTCTAGTAAAGTACCAGTGAAAACCATTTTGAAAGACTGGTAACCTCAAACGTGGACGTCAACTAATACAGACAAATGAGAGGGACACATTTACAAGGAGACATAAGTCACCTCAAACACACACTTCAACCTATCCAGTTACCAGTGAGAGGGACACATTTACAAGGAGACATAAGTCACCTCAAACACACACTTCAACCTATCCAGTTACCAGTGAGAGGGACACATTTACAAGGAGACATAAGTCACCTCAAACACACACTTCAACCTATCCAGTTACCAGTGAGAGGGACACATTTACAAGGAGACATAAGTCACCTCAAACACACACTTCAACCTATCCAGTTACCAGTGAGAGGGACACATTTACAAGGAGACATAAGTCACCTCAAACACACACTTCAACCTATCCAGTTACCAGTGAGAGGGACACATTTACAAGGAGACATAAGTCACCTCAAACACACACTTCAACCTATCCAGTTACCAGTGAGAGGGACACATTTACAAGGAGACATAAGTCACCTCAAACACACACTTCAACCTATCCAGTTACCAGTGAGAGGGACACATTTACAAGGAGACATAAGTCACCTCAAACACACACTTCAACCTATCCAGTTACCAGTGAGAGGGACACATTTACAAGGAGACATAAGTCACCTCAAACACACACTTCAACCTATCCAGTTACCAGTGAGAGGGACACATTTACAAGGAGACATAAGTCACCTCAAACACACACTTCAACTATACAGACAAATGAGAGGGACACATTTACAAGGAGACATAAGTCACCTCAAACACACACTTCAACCTATCCAGTTACCAGTGAGAGGGACACATTTACAAGGAGACATAAGTCACCTCAAACACACACTTCAACCTATCCAGTTACCAGTGAGAGGGACACATTTACAAGGAGACATAAGTCACCTCAAACACACACTTCAACCTATCCAGTTACCAGTGAGAGGGACACATTTACAAAGTACCAGTAATATTTTCAGAAGAATTTGTCCAGTGAGAAAATAAATTAATAAATTCCCCCTGAACTTAAAACACTTTTAAGAACAAAAATATCTTTCAAGTCTTCCCTGGAATGTTGATCCAGAAATCTATTAAGGCAAAGATAGTACACAAAGGCGTTCAATATCTGAGCAGTCATCAGATTTAAGGGTTTAACATTCCCAACTCACCAACAAGATATTCAAAAGTTTTGACATCCAGAGGTTTGGTAAAAATGTCAGTGAGTTGTTTGTCAGTGGGAATAAAATGGAGTTCAATGTTGTTTTTCATAATATGATCACAAATGAAGTGATACCTGAGATCAATGTGCTTCGTTATGGAGTGCATGACTGGATTGTTTGAGATAGCAATGGCACTGGTATTATCACAAAAGATTGGGGTCTTTGAATATTTAATACCATAATCAAGCAACTGGTTCTTCATCCAGAGTATCTGAGCACAACAACTGGCTGCAGACACGTATTCAGCTTCAGCAGTGGACAATGAAACTGAAGTTTGCTTCTTACTGGTCCAGCTGACCAGTTTGCCACCAAGGAAATGACATCCACCAGTAGTGGATTTCCTGTCTATCTTACAACCTGCATGATCTGAATCTGAATAACCCATTAGATCCATGCCTGGGCCTTTGGGATACCAAAGACCCAAACTGGGAACACCCTTGAGGTACTTCAGTATGCGCTTTACAGCAAGCATATGAGATTCCTTTGGATTAGACTGATATCTGGCACATAAACATGTTGAAAACATAATATTTGGTCTACTGGCAGTTAAATACATCAGTGAACCAACTATGCCTCTATAGACAGTGGTGTTCACTGGTTTTCCATCTGGATCGGAGTCCAGTGTCAGTGGTGCAGAAATTGGAGTTTGTTTAGATGGTGAAGAGTTCATATCAAATATCTTTAAAAGATCTCTAACATATTTTTCCTGATTAATAAAAATGCCATCTTTGTTTTGTTTAATCTGGAGTCCAAGAAAATATGTTAATTTACCCATCAAACTCATCTCATATTCAGTTAACATTATTTTTGAAAATTTCTTGCACATGTTTTCATCAGTAGACCAAAAAATAATATCATCAACATAAATTTGTACCATTAACAGATTACCTTTTTCATGAAGAATAAATAAGGTATTGTCAATTCCACCTCTTTTGAAACCATTTTTCAACAAATGTTTAGTCAAAGTGTCATACCAGGCACGTGGGGCTTGTCTGAGGCCATACAGCGCTTTGTCCAGACGATATACCCAATGTGGATGCTTTTCATCAACGAAACCTGGTGGTTGTCTAACATAAACTTCTTCTTCAAGCTTTCCATTCAAGAAAGCACTCTTTACTTCCATCTGGTAGACCTTGAACTGATGATAAGCAGCGAATGCTAAGAATATTCTGATCGCTTCAAGTCTAGCCACTGGAGCAAATGATTAATCAAAGTTGACATCTGACTGGCAGTAGCCTTGTGCTACCAGTCTGGCCTTGTTTTTGATTACGTGGCCATCTTCATCTACCTTGTTTTTGAAGACCCATCTTGTTCTAATTGGTTCTTTCTTTCCAACTGGGAAAGGAACCAGATACCAGACCTTGTTCCTTTCAAACTGGTGAAGCTCTTCTTGCATAGCAGTCACCCAGCTTGGATCTTCCATAGCCTCGTCAATCTTCTTAGGTTCCATCAAAGATAGAAAACTAACGTATAAGCATTGATTACTGGAGGCTCTTCTGGTCTGAACTCCTCTACTGGAGTCACCTATGATCTGATCAATAGGATGAGCTTTTGTCCATCTGGAGTACTGCCCAGGATTGTTACTGACAACAATATCAGTGTAAGAATTCAGTTGAGTCTCCTCTGGAGTTGCTTCTGGAGGAGTATCTTGCCAGACTACTTCAGTATCTTCATCTGAGTCATTTAAATCACGATTTGCATCATGAAATTCTTCATTTGTAGGCATTTCTTGAAGTACTGGTTTAGTTTGGAATTCTTTATAAGAAGACATTTCTGGTATATTCTCAACTGACACTGATACTGGGGGAGTAGTACGAACATCTGATCCAATATTAATTTCAGAGGGTAGTTTAAAAATAATAGAGGGATAGAATGGAGTACTACTGGAGAGTTTCTTTTTCTGAACAGGTTCCAGATCAGGATGATTGGAAACTGTGTCTTCTGAATCTTCTTTATTGTCGTTTATAGGATCAGATTCACAAAAGACAATTGGAGTTACTGGGGGAGTGTCAAGGGCTGGCTTCTTGTTGATTGCAACATTTGATTCATCAAATGTGACATGAATTGACTCATGGACCTTCTCCAGTCTCTTGTTGTAGACTCTGAAGGCCTTGCGAATGGCTGAATAGCCTAAGAAATACCCTTCATCAGCTTTGGCATCAAATTTGCCTAACTGACTGGAGTCGTTCAGGATGTAAACTGGACATCCAAAAACGTGAAAATAACCAATATTTGGTTTTCTATTTCTTAAGACTTCATAGGCTGTCTTTTTGTGTCGCTTCACATACACTGACCGGTTCTGGGTGTGGCAAGCAGTAGCAATTGCTTCAGCCCAGAAACTGGTAGACAGACCAGATTCAACAAGCATACTACTGCAGCTTCTATCAGCGTTCGATTCTTCCTTTCCACCACTCCATTCTGTTCTGGAGAGCGGGCTGATGAGAAATTCTGGGAGATGCCAGTGTCAGTACAGAATGACTCCAGAGTTGGATTCTGGAATTCTGTTCCATTGTCACTTCTTAACTGACACACCTTTCGACTGTAATTGAGCTCAATTTGCTTGATAAGACTGATGATTTTAGAAGCAGCTTCACTTTTAGACCTCAGAAAGATCACCCAACAATATCTGGAGAATTCATCTACGATTACCAGGGTGTATCTTTTACCAGCACGAGTCTGAACGTTCACTGGACCAAAGAGGTCCATATGAAGCATATGAAGAGGTTCAGATATGCTGAAATTCTGTCTGGTCTTGAAACTGGTACGTTTCTGCTTACCCATCTCACATCCTGGACATAGCCTTTCCTTTTTGAAGGAAACTGAAGGTATCCCATCTTCAAGTTGTTTTCTGGACAACTTAATAATATTCTTGAAATTTAAATGGGATAACCTTTTGTGCCATAACCAGTTTGTGTCTTCATCAGCTTGAGTATAGAAACACTGCTCTGAAGGAGAGCTTTCCATATCCATCACGTACACATTCTCTTTTCTGGGAGCAATCAACACTACCTTCCAGTCCTTGTTGAATACGATACCCTGAGCAATATTAAATAAAACTTGATAGCCATCATCACATAGTTGGCTTACACTGATCAGGTTATATTTCAAACCATTCACAAATACAACACGTCTGAACTTGACTTGTCCATTGTTCAGAACACCGTATCCCTCAGTCTTTCCATAACCATCATTTCCAAAAGTAATGGAGGGTCCATCAGAAATGGTGAACTCCTCCAGCAGGGTCTTACATCCGGTCATCGTCCTGCCAGCAGCACTGTCAAGATACCAGATATATTTCTTTCGATCGCCCTACACATACACCAGATATTATCAGTTAGATTTGGGAACCCATCGACTGATGGGTTCACTGGACCCTCCCTTATAGGTCCCTGGGGAAATCTGGTTTAGTGCACTTTCTTCAACAGTGGTCTTAGTTGAAAAGACCACTGGGGTTGATAGTTTTGAAACCTTTTTCTTTTTCTCAACTGGAGAAATAGATTTAACTTTCTTTGCAAAAGGTTTTGTATTTTGTCTAGGGCCACATGAAGTACCCTCAATAAAGTTTAATCTTGCATTTAAAACTTTGAGATTGACGAGTCAGTGTTTGAATCTAGCTCTCTAACCTGGACAAAATATTTTCATCAGATGATACCTTAGCCTTTCCAGTCCTAGGCTTAGGTAGGGTATTGGTCTGAGGCAAAGGTTTATTCCGATAAACCTCTTTAACTGGAGCAGTCATCTGGAATGCTCCAGTCTTAACCGCTGGGGATTGAACTGGGTAAATACTGGCCTTGGGAGTTACAGGCTCATCATAAACAGTGGTGGGCCTGAATCCCTCTGGTAATCGATCGATTACTGGTATTAATGATGCTACATGAGTATTTCCATCTAAATATGCACGTTTTTGAGCAGGAAATTGATTTACTCCAGCATCATATGGCTTTTGGTTTCTAGCCATGATTTAATCACCAATTTTTCTTTCTCTAAAATGACTTCAAGATCTTGTTTTTCTTGAATCAATTGTTCAGTTACCAGAACCTGGGCTTGAAATGCCAGTTCAATGTCTTGAAGTTCTTTCAATTTTGATTTTAAGACAGTTATTTCAGAAAAATCTGTTTCTAGACCATTTACACAATCAGATCTAACAGTTTCTACAAATATCAAATCAGAATTAAGAGCTTCAGCAATGTCCAGTTTTAATTCTTGGTCAGTTGCACTATCATAATCACTAACCTTCTTAATAACTATGTCCACCCATCGTCCAGATGTGACATCTTCCTTCACCAGGTGCTCTTCGTCTGCCAGAGCCATGTAACAGCAATCTCTTTCTTCTTCTTCATCAGCAGATGATTCATCAGAAGGAACCCACTTCTCTTCAGTTGTTGCAATCATGCACTTATTATTGTTTTCCATTTGTTGTGCCATGAGAGCAATCTGGGCCTTAAGCTTTTTATATTTCAATTTATAGCTATCATCAGGCTTATTATTTGAAGAAAATGGACCAGGCTTGGATACAAATTGGCTGGACCTGCAATCTTTCATGAAATGACCCTTTTTGCCACACTTAAAGCATGTCAAATTGGTCTTATCAGTTGAAGAACTGGATGCAAATTGTCCACATGGCCTATTTGCTTTTGCTTTGAAATGGTTAAACGTTTTAGCAATCATTGCAATGAGGTCATCATCATCAGTTTCATCACAATAGTCTGGAGAGATTTGACTGGACTCTCCAGAATCCATGAGTTCAGACACCATCTTCTTCATAGAAAATACATTCTCAGAAGATATCAGTGCTGTACTTTGTGGTTCAGTATGACTAACCACATTAGGACTACTGGAGGCATGGTTAAAAGCATCTTGTTCTGCCACCACTCTCTGAGCTTGATTTTCTTCAGTGTACCTGAAAGCTCCATAAAGAGTTGAGAGAGTGTGTGTGTGCAGAGTTTTACCTTGTCATAAGACCAGGATCATGTGAGACCATTTGGTGGGAAGAATATCACAAAATTTCTCCAGAAGTATATCCTTGTCCTTCTCAACCCCAAGACCTCTCAACTGGCTTATGATACTCATAAATCTGGTGTAAGTACCAGTGAGTGACTCATTAGGCTGAGCAAAAAATGACTCATACCTCTTGTTTATGGAGACCTTTCTGGTGACAATGGTGTCATCTCCTCCTTCATGCTGGTTTAGAAGTTCATCCCACATGGTTTTAGCACTAGGAAAAAGAACTAGTGTGGGAATTAGGGTTTCTGGAACGGCCTCGAGGATCATGTTTTTGAGAAGGGTTTCTAGATTCACCAATCTCCTATCCTCTTCAGACCAATGTTCCTCCCTCTTTTCCCTTCCTCTTCTAGATCCAGAAGGATCAAGAAGGGGATTGAGAGGTAATGTAGGGACATAAGGACCTTCATTTAAGATTTTCATCATGTTACTCTCAATACCAGTGATATGCAAAACCATCCTAGCCTTCCACGTACCAAACTCATCACTGTTCCCACTGAATTTAGGAACATGATTATTTGAATAGTACACATGCACGTGTGGAGAAGCAGGAGTAGGAGGAGGAGGAGGTGGATTAGTGTTATTAACAATAGGTGGTTCATTATTTTGATCATTAATATTGACATTAGGATCGGGACCAAAATTAAAACTTCCTTGTGTATTTTCTTGGTTAGCCATCAAAGAAACAGATCTAGGCAATGTTTAGCCTTCTGCTCTGATACCAAATGTGAGTCCCTGAAATACGATGGTTAACCTAGAAAGTGTAAAATACAACAAGTCTAATAATCACTAGAATGGACTAGTATTACTTAAATATAAATGCAAGTATATAAATAAAGTAATACAAGACTTAAAGCAATAAACAAGTAAAGTGGAACATTATGTAATTTTCAATGGTGTATTTTATTTATGATGTTAAATAAAATATAAGGTTGTGCGGAATCAAGATAATACAAATAATTATGTATCCTAACAACCTATGAATTACAAATGATCTATATTTGTCAAATAACTCTTTTGGATCGAGATACCTAAAGTTGTGAAGTATCCCTGTTTAAGATCGAGAGTATTTAGATAAATTCACTCTAATGCTAAATGTATGCTTTAAAGTAATTTTTACAAAGAAATGACTTTGTATTTATAGGCAACAAAATTCACCAGTGAATTTTGTGCCGTACAAATATGGTTGCATGCATTTAATGAACCGACAAGAACATTAAATGCATTGGTTAAGGTACAAGGATAAATTTACATCAATATGACTTTATTCTTTTAACCAACCACCTTTACACACGTATAAACTTTGGTAAAGAACAAGTGGAATGTTCTTTGGAAAGTGTGTAAAGGCAAAAGTCAATTCCTCCCTGATCATTTGAATGCTAGTGTTTGTTTCAGCTTGATTACTTGCCAGTTGCTTCATCATCTCTCTCAACTATGCATTGGGATCAATAGTCGAAGAAGAACCTGATCCTTGAGCCTGCTGGGTAGGCTGATTCTGAAAATTGTCTCTTTGCCACCTGTTACTTGAAAAACGGGAATTTTTAGCCTGATAAGAAGAATTATAGGAAGGGTTACCAGAAGGCCGGTTTTGGTAACCGGTGTTGCGATGGAAGTTCCCTTGGGGCTGATTCTGGACATAGTTCACATCCTCTGGGCTCTTATTAGGACACTCATCAGAATAGTGCAATTCTCCGCAAAAATCACACCCGTCAGCTAGAACCTTAACATCCTTCTCAAGTGCACTAAACCTAGTCTCTTGAGCAGTAAAGCTCCTATCCATGCGCTCATATAGCGCCTTAATCTCTCCAATAACCGCCGAATCGTTACTAGCTTTAGCCTTAGCAACTCTCCCTTCCTTAGTGCCCTTTTTCATCTTCCTTTCATTCCTCAAAAATCGTTCATCATCCACCGTGGAATTATCCTTTGCCATGTCTTCCAAAATCTGATATCCTTTGTTGGGAGTGATATTATTGAAACTACCCCCGAAGGCATATCCCAATTCTCGCTTAGACTTCTTATCTAACCCCTCAAAGAAAATCTCAACATACTGTTCCTTAGTCAATTGTGTCCTGGACAGTTTCTCAACATTTCCTTGAATCGAACCCAAGCATCCACAACATCTTCCTCTGCATTTTGTTCGAAAGACCTTATCATATTTTCTAACCTTCTTTGAGTTCGGATTGAGTAAAATTCCCCAATAAAGGCCTCCTTAAGTTGATCCCAAGTAGTGATTGAATTCTCTGGTAGATCATTAAACCAATCAAGTGCTTCTCCGGTTATCGAAATTGGAAATGTCTCAAGCTTCACGACATTCATTTGATTTTGACCATGTGAGTCCCTGAAATACGATGGTTAACCTAGAAAGTGTAAAATACAACAAGTCTAATAATCACTAGAATGGACTAGTATTACTTAAATATAAATGCAAGTATATATAAATAAAGTAATACAAGACTTAAAGCAATAAACAAGTAAAGTGGAACATTATGTATTTTTCAATGGTGTATTTTATTTATGATGTTAAATAAAATACAAGGTTGTGCGGAATCAAGATAATACAAATAAGTATGTATCCTAACAACCTATGAATTACAAATGATCTATATTTGTCAAATAACTCTTTTGGATCGAGATACTTAAAGTTGTGAAGCATCCCTGTTTAAGATTTGAGTATTTAGACAAATTCACTTTAATGCAAAATGTATGCTTAAAAGTATTTTTCTCAAGTAAATGACTTTGTATTTATAGGCAACAAAATTCACCAGTGAATTTTGTGCCGTACAAATATGGTTGCATGCATTTAATGATCCGACAAGAACATTAAATGCATTGGATAAGGTATAAGGATAAAGTCACATCAAATGACTTTGTATCCTTTTAACCAACCACCTTTACACACGTATAAACTTTGGTAAAGAACAAGTGGATTGTTCTTTGGAAAGTGTGTAAAGGAAAAAGTCAATTACTCGATATCAGTGTTCAGACTTGTAAGGTCTAGAACACTGACAATCCTCTAGTGTACAGATCTGGTAAGACTTCCAGTGGACTCCGCCATTTGTCAGTCTTCTTTATTCTGACTTCAGTCTTTGACTTCAGTGAGAACGTCTTCAGTAGAGTAGATCTGGACTGGGGTGAAGTCCAGTGAGCTAATCTGGAGAATTCTCCAGATTTCCTATACAAGTATTTGCTCACTGGTCTTCCATTATTTCTGGACAAATCTTCAGAGGGACTCCAGATTCCAAGTCTGGAGTAGGTCCAGTAGAACACGTTTCTGGACAGATCTTCAGTAAGGCTCCAGTAGTCGAGTCTGGAGCGAGTCCAGTAAATCTGGACCTAACAGACCATATTGATAAAGTCGAGCCAACTTTTCAAACCGATCCAAATGTTGGTAAGGATCCCAATTCCTTTTTCCGTCGAATTGTTGCTCTTCTATACTCTTGAGATGATTTCCTTTCAAATTGAAGGTGTGATCAATGGTCGGAGGTCTAATGGCAGAGCCACGGTTGGTTGGAATAGTTTGAACCCTCTCGCCATAGCGAGTGTCATTTGGATCCCTTGGTTGTTCGTCACCCATCTCTTCTTGCTTAACTTCTAGATTGAAGAATTCGTCTAAAAAAAAACCCTTCCTCGTCTAAATCAGGAGTGAGTTTAGCTATAGGTGAGAATGGTGTTGGTATAGGTGTTGTGGGTTCAGTGAAATTAAACCGACGCCCTCTTGGTCTTCTCGGAGTAGACAAAGGACTATGCAAAGGTAGACCCGAAGAACGTAAGTTCATCAACTAAAACAATACCTGCAAACACACAACTAACACAAACACGTCAAATGCACCGGCGATAAGAAAAGATAACTAAACTAATAAAACATGTAACTTTCTCACGCGTGAGAAAGGATCAAACCACTAAAGTAACAACTAAATCGGAACACAAATCCCCGGCAGCGGCGCCAAAAACTTGATGTGGGAAATCGAGTTTGTAAATTTATAAACAAGTACCAACCAAAAACCGACTACTACACACTTTCAGGCAGTGGACCTAATCGCATATAGTATAGTAATTAGTAAGTCCGAGATCGTTCGCAGGGATTGGTTTTGAAATAATTGTTTGCTAAAGCAGTTTTAGAAAAGGATGGAACCGTAGCCGAATTGCTACCTAACTTTGACAATTGAAGTAAAAGAAATTTAAATAACAAGACAGAATAAAATAAGTAGATTTCAGACAATATTAATAAAGATCATCCACATCGAATCCACTCGACTATAGCTATGATTGCTTTCGTTTAAAACCAAATTCTAAAGAGTTGACAAGATAATCGTGAATGGATAAAAGTGCTCACGTGGTACCACCAACCGCTCGCAAATCACCCAAACACCTAAATTGCTAGTTTAATTACCCAAGCCGGTACCACCAATGCCTAGAGAATCTCCCCAACGATTAGTTTGATTGATTATCCAAATATCAATTATGTCTATGTGAATTAAAACGTGGTACCACCAACCGCTCGCAAATCACCCAAACACCTAAATTGCTAGTTTAATTACCCAAGCCGGTACCACCAATGCCTAGAGAATCTCCCCAACGATTAGTTTGATTGATTATCCAAATATCAATTATGTCTATGTGAATTAAAACGTGGTACCACCAACCGCTCGCAAATCACCCAAACACCTAAATTGCTAGTTTAATTACCCAAGCCGGTACCACCAATGCCTAGAGAATCTCCCCAACGATTAGTTTGATTGATTATCCAAATATCAATTATGTCTATGTGAATTAAAACGTGGTACCACCAACCGCTCGCAAATCACCCAAACACCTAAATTGCTAGTTTAATTACCCAAGCCGGTACCACCAATGCCTAGAGAATCTCCCCAACGATTAGTTTGATTGATTATCCAAATATCAATTATGTCTATGTGAATTAAAACGTGGTACCACCAACCGCTCGCAAATCACCCAAACACCTAAATTGCTAGTTTAATTACCCAAGCCGGTACCACCAATGCCTAGAGAATCTCCCCAACGATTAGTTTGATTGATTATCCAAATATCAATTATGTCTATGTGAATTAAAACGTGGTACCACCAACCGCTCGCAAATCACCCAAACACCTAAATTGCTAGTTTAATTACCCAAGCCGGTACCACCATGCCTAGAGAATCTCCCCAACGATTAGTTTGATTGATTATCCAAATATCAATTATGTCTATGTGAATTAAAACGTGGTACCACCAACCGCTCGCAAATCACCCAAACACCTAAATTGCTAGTTTAATTACCCAAGCCGGTACCACCAATGCCTAGAGAATCTCCCCAACGATTAGTTTGATTGATTATCCAAATATCAATTATGTCTATGTGAATTAAAACGTGGTACCACCAACCGCTCGCAAATCACCCAAACACCTAAATTGCTAGTTTAATTACCCAAGCCGGTACCACCAATGCCTAGAGAATCTCCCCAACGATTAGTTTGATTGATTATCCAAATATCAATTATGTCTATGTGAATTAAAACGTGGTACCACCAACCGCTCGCAAATCACCCAAACACCTAAATTGCTAGTTTAATTACCCAAGCCGGTACCACCATGCCTAGAGAATCTCCCCAACGATTAGTTTGATTGATTATCCAAATATCAATTATGTCTATGTGAATTAAAACGTGGTACCACCAACCGCTCGCAAATCACCCAAACACCTAAATTGCTAGTTTAATTACCCAAGCCGGTACCACCAATGCCTAGAGAATCTCCCCAACGATTAGTTTGATTGATTATCCAAATATCAATTATGTCTATGTGAATTAAAACGTGGTACCACCAACCGCTCGCAAATCACCCAAACACCTAAATTGCTAGTTTAATTACCCAAGCCGGTACCACCAATGCCTAGAGAATCTCCCCAACGATTAGTTTGATTGATTATCCAAATATCAATTATGTCTATGTGAATTAAAACGTGGTACCACCAACCGCTCGCAAATCACCCAAACACCTAAATTGCTAGTTTAATTACCCAAGCCGGTACCACCATGCCTAGAGAATCTCCCCAACGATTAGTTTGATTGATTATCCAAATATCAATTATGTCTATGTGAATTAAAACGTGGTACCACCAACCGCTCGCAAATCACCCAAACACCTAAATTGCTAGTTTAATTACCCAAGCCGGTACCACCAATGCCTAGAGAATCTCCCCAACGATTAGTTTGATTGATTATCCAAATATCAATTATGTCTATGTGAATTAAAACGTGGTACCACCAACCGCTCGCAAATCACCCAAACACCTAAATTGCTAGTTTAATTACCCAAGCCGGTACCACCAATGCCTAGAGAATCTCCCCAACGATTAGTTTGATTGATTATCCAAATATCAATTATGTCTATGTGAATTAAAACGTGGTACCACCAACCGCTCGCAAATCACCCAAACACCTAAATTGCTAGTTTAATTACCCAAGCCGGTACCACCAATGCCTAGAGAATCTCCCCAACGATTAGTTTGATTGATTATCCAAATATCAATTATGTCTATGTGAATTAAAACGTGGTACCACCAACCGCTCGCAAATCACCCAAACACCTAAATTGCTAGTTTAATTACCCAAGCCGGTACCACCAATGCCTAGAGAATCTCCCCAACGATTAGTTTGATTGATTATCCAAATATCAATTATGTCTATGTGAATTAAAACGTGGTACCACCAACCGACTCAAAACACATACGAAACAGGCCATAAATGATGTGGGCGATATATATAAATTGGTCACATCAGTTATAATCATAATCTGCACCAAGTGCCCTTTTGAAAATAAGGGAAAGAAAGCGAATGAAAGGTGTTTGATCAAATAATCGCACTATGGCACAACCGAAGGTATGAGATGGGTTTTGGGTGTTTTGGTGGCGATTCCCTTACGGTCAGAGGGCCGTAAGCTGCTTTACGCCTTTGGTTGTTATCCCCAGCCATTCGCAAGGCTCGAGGTTTATATGATGTAGTTAGGGTTTTTAGAGGTTTAATGTTGTTCGTGCCGCATGCACCTCCTTTCTTTATATAGAGGATAAAGCCTTGGAGGAGAAGATAGGATTTTTTAGGGTAAATCCCTTCCTCTTTTCGTGATATCTTCTAAGTATGGAAGATATGTTTAGGACTCTCAAACCATGTCCTAGGTTTTAGGAGTGTTTGATTTCATTCCCTTTTGGGGAGGCCGGATAAACATGGAATAGATTCATGTGTATCCGTTTGTTATTTATTCATGGTTTATCTCTGAGAGCTCTGGAATTGCGGAGGTATACATCGAAGCTCTGGCTACGGATACGTTTCCTTGGTGTAATATGTTAGTACCTTCGCTGCTTACGAAGGGTCCTTCGTATCCAGTCTTTTATATGGAGGTAAAGCTCCGTATACGGTATATCTCAAGCCCCCAGTCTGATGGGAGAGTCTATCTGTAGAGTTTTGCATTAGACTTCATGTAACATCCTAAACTTTTAATTAACGGTTGACTTGAGTCGTTAAGTCAACACTTCGTGTCCGTTAAGTCTCTAGGAGATTTAATAACTATATGTGTTTAATGTGTTATATGTGTGAGGCTTTAATGCCTTAATGATGTATATGTTAATGTGTTTAAGATGCTTAAGATGTGTTTAATGTGTTGTAAGTATTCCCAATAGGTGATTTTAGCCTAATATGAGTCATAGGGAAGTCTAGGGACTAGTTTTGACATAGGTGGAAACTTAAAAACGGGATTAGGGGTTAATTAGACCCTAATTACCATCACAAATCAGTTTCTTCTCCTTCTTTCTCAAACCCTAGCCGCCCCTTTGGTCTCTTGAGCAATTCTTGTCCGATTCATCCATTCTTTTGGTGTTTTGAGTAAGATTTGGTGTATACATCGTGCTCCCTTCGCTATCTACAGGTATTTGAGGTATTCCTTTCATGATCTAATGTTCAATTGATTATTTATGTCACCTCATATCTGGTCTTGAGGTTTAATTAGGATTCAAATGCATTTGATGGTCGATTTAGGTCATTTCGGGTGTCAAAACAATTGTAAAATGTGTGTAATGAATCCATGAATCAATATATGATTTCATAGTGTCAATTGAATCATATTTTGGGTGTATATGAACTGTAGGTGTCATGGTTAATTTCCATGGATGTTTGATGGTCGAGATCTTTTGTAAAACAAAGTGTTTATAAGGTCTGAAAATTCAGTCATATTGCAAAATTCGTATCACCGTTATAATAATGAGTTAGGAGATGAATTTTACATTTTTGAAAAGTTCTTTGAGTCCTCTACATTTGTTAAGAACTAAGATTCTCTCATTTGGTCATCTTGTATGCCAAAAGTAGTCTACGAAATTGAAAATAGTCAATAGATGAAAGTAGTCTACAACATATGAAAGTAGTCTACAAAAATAGTTAAGTAGTCTACAAGTGAGCTAGATAGTCTACAGAAAAGTATAGTAGTCTACAAAGATGGAAGTAGTCACAAAATATAAGTAGTCTACAAAAATAAAGTAGTCTACAAAAATAAAGTAGTCTACAAAAATAGTAAGTAGTCTACAAAAATAGTAAGTAGTCTACAAAAATAAAGTAGTCTACAAAAATAAAGTAGTCTACAAAAATAAAGTAGTCTACAAAAATGAAAGTAGTCTACAAAAATATAAGTAGTCTACAAAAATAAAGTAGTCTACAAAAATGAAAGTAGTCTACAAAAATAAAGTAGTCTACAAAAATGAAAGTAGTCTACAAAAATAAAGTAGTCTACAAAAATGAAAGTAGTCTACAAAAATGAAAGTAGTCTACAAAAATGAAAGTAGTCTACAAAAATAAAGTAGTCTACAAAAATGAAAGTAGTCTACAAAAATATAAGTAGTCTACAAAAATAAAGTAGTCTACAAAAATAAAGTAGTCTACAAAAATAGTAAGTAGTCTACAAAAATAGTAAGTAGTCTACAAAAATAAAGTAGTCTACAAAAATAAAGTAGTCTACAAAAATAAAGTAGTCTACAAAAATGAAAGTAGTCTACAAAAATATAAGTAGTCTACAAAAATAAAGTAGTCTACAAAAATGAAAGTAGTCTACAAAAATAAAGTAGTCTACAAAAATGAAAGTAGTCTACAAAAATAAAGTAGTCTACAAAAATGAAAGTAGTCTACAAAAATAAAGTAGTCTACAAAAATGAAAGTAGTCTACAAAAATAAAGTAGTCTACAAAAATAAAGTAGTCTACAAAAATAAAGTAGTCTACAAAAATAAAGTAGTCTACAAAAATAAAGTAGTCTACAAAAATAGTAAGTAGTCTACAAAAATAGTAAGTAGTCTACAAAAATAAAGTAGTCTACAAAAATAAAGTAGTCTACAAAAATAAAGTAGTCTACAAAAATGAAAGTAGTCTACAAAAATATAAGTAGTCTACAAAAATAAAGTAGTCTACAAAAATGAAAGTAGTCTACAAAAATAAAGTAGTCTACAAAAATGAAAGTAGTCTACAAAAATAAAGTAGTCTACAAAAATGAAAGTAGTCTACAAAAATAAAGTAGTCTACAAAAATGAAAGTAGTCTACAAAAATAAAGTAGTCTACAAAAATAAAGTAGTCTACAAAAATAAAGTAGTCTACAAAAATAAAGTAGTCTACAAAAATAAAGTAGTCTACAAAAATAAAGTAGTCTACAAAAATATAAGTAGTCTACAAAAATGAAAGTAGTCTACAAAAATATAAGTAGTCTACAAAAATGAAAGTAGTCTACAAAAATATAAGTAGTCTACAAAAATGAAAGTAGTCTACAAAAATATAAGTAGTCTACAAAAATGAGTAAGTAGTCTACAAAAATAAAGTAGTCTACAAAAATGAAAGTAGTCTACAAAAATAAAGTAGTCTACAAAAATGAAAGTAGTCTACAAAAATAAAGTAGTCTACAAAAATGAAAGTAGTCTACAAAAATAAAGTAGTCTACAAAAATGAAAGTAGTCTACAAAATATGAAAGTAGTCTACAAAAAGATCAAGTAGTCTACAAATAGTTAAGTAGTCAACAAAGACAGTTTCGCATAATAATTCCTCACTTGATATCTTGAATTGTTTATGGGTATTCGGGGTTATTTGGGAGGTGATATGGGCTATGTAGATGACCATAAACGACCTGAAATGCAGTCCCATTGTTGTGTGATGTAGTATTATGTTATGAAATGATATGTAGTGTCCTGTGATGCATTGAAACGTAGTAAATGTTGATGATACTTGATATGTGCATGATTGTATGGCTTGTTCATCTAGTTCACTAGACTTACTAAGTTGCCATGACACGTGCACGTTTAAGGGCCCAAACATAAAGAAGTATATGTGTTAATTGTTTAGGTAGTGTGAACACCTAAACTAAATAGTGTGTGAAACCGAGCTCGTAAATGATATAAAGAAAGTGATAAGCTTAACCCGTACTTGCCCTTGCCCGGCGGGTGCGTGAACGTGTGGTTGCTCGGGTGGCTCCTTGCAACATGGTCAAAGACGCAGAAGAGTAATACGGGAGGTCTGACCCGCCCCATTTGTCTTGTACATACGGATTACTCCGGGATTGGCTTGCCATTCCTTAACGACATTTGATGTGTAGCCTTTTGGTTGTCCATCTAGTCGGGTGTGACTTATGTTACACTTCAATGCAGTAATGAAGTTGTGTGTGTGTATGTGTGTGATATAAAAGAAGAATAGGCACATTTAGGGTGGCTCATCCTAATTGATATGCAGTTGATATGATGTATTTAATGTGAGTTGTGCCTTAATGATTTGTCTCTAAATCTATGAAGCTTTAATTGGACAAATGCTTTATAAAACGTGTGTTATCTTACTGAGCTAATTCGTTAGCTAACACTTGTTTCTTGAAATGTGTTGCTCCCTCAGGTTTAGCTTAATCGAGGTAGATGAGGAATGAAGAGCGTGGAGTGGGTAGATAGCTTGATGATGACTTTAGCTACCCATAGTTGCTGCACCTCACTAAACCTTGGATTATGTTTTGATATTTCAGAACTTTGAATTGCAATGTAGTCGGTTGTTTTATGTTGGGCAACTGATGGGTTTTCATTTAGATTTGTTTTAATGATATTGCTAGTAACACTATTGAATAAAGAAACCAAACAGTTTTGGTTGGTTTTGAACTTTCAAAGTTTACTTCCGCTTCTTTTAACGCCGTTAGGCGAAAATTTTTGGAAACCCATATTTTTAAATGCTGGGTGTTACATATTGGTATCAGAGAAATGGTTTAAGTGAACCAAAATTCGACCATGACCATAGGATTTTGGACTTAGACCGATGAAGACCATGTTAGGCTTAAGTAGGATGCTTAGCCTTTGAAATGAAATGCTTTAGGACAGGTTGGGGGTGAGTGAGAGTGTGAGTTAAGACATGAATGTTTATGTGTGATGCAGAAAATTAAATGAAGTATGGTCTTAATCTTTGTAATCTCGCTTTAACTCTTGCTAACCGTCATCATTGCCTTGTAGAAAGATGGCAAATACTCGTGCTAACAGTCAACGGGATGGAACCAATGCTAGTGGTGCTCCGCCTAATGGGAATGGGGCTGGAAATGGAGAAGGAAATGGAGTTAATCAAAGGCCACCCCGTAGGCCAAATCAGGAGATTCGTGTTGGTGATCAACCAACAAGGTCTGAAGTTGATAGAGCAAACCCGGTGATTGAGCAAATTCCTACACAAGCCGAAATGTTTGAGGAAATGAGAGTTGTTCGAGCTCTCTTGAGGAGAAAAGAGGAAGAATTAGCTCGAGTAAGGGCTGAACGAGAAGCTGAAAGAGAAGTTGGTGTGCAAGGAGATGAACACACGGATGGGAACTATTCCAACCCTTCCAATGGTGCCGAACCATCGATTGTAAGGTCACAACATGCTCCTGAAAATGTTGCTGCAACTGTTGTTAATGATAGAGTGAATGGTTTGGGGCCTCGAGTTGTGAATGCTCCTCGTGTTAACAACTTCAAATATGAGAGTTTTCAGAAATGTGGTGCTAACGAATTTGATGGTACACAAAATGCGGTTGGTGCCATGGAATGGTTAGAAGACATTGAAGTAGTCTTTGCTTCATGTTATTGTCCTGATGACATGAAAGTGTGCCCGTAATTGGTGGAGGGCGGCTACGGTGTCAATGGCTCCCGAGGTACTAGCGGTGATGCCTTGGGGTACTTTTAAGGAGAAGTTCTTGGAAGAGTATGTGGGAACTCGAGAATTGAGGCTGATTGAGAAAGAGTTTAGAGCTTTAACCGCTAAGCCCGGTGCCATAACTGAGTATGCACACTCATTTATGGAAAAGCTCAAGTTTGTTGGTCACATGGTTCGTAGAGAAGTTGATTAGATTGAAGCTTATTGTGATGGTCTCCCTGCAAACTATCGCGGCCTCTGTAGGCAACACACTACATTGTCTGCTGTGATAAAGGAGTCTAAGAGGTTGGATGATGACTTCAAATCTGAAAAAGTTGTTGAGAAAGCTGATGATAAGAAGTCGGGGTTCAAGAGATGGTCTAATTGGTCTTCCAATTCTAATAAGAAGTTCAGGGGTAATTCTAATTCGAATGGAGATAAGGACAAGAAGAAGAGTGGTACGTGGTGTGCAACTTGCAAGTCTTTCCATGATGGTCCATGTTCTGACAAGACAAGGAGGTGTCATAAGTGTGGTAAACCGGGGCACGTCGCAACTGATTGTAGGGATAAGACCCGTTGCTATAAGTGTCAAGAAACAGGCCATCTCATTGCTGATTGTCCTCAGATGAAGAATGATGGAAAGAAGGCGGTTGCTTCAAAGACAAAAGTTCAAGCTCTTTAGATGACAGTGGAAGCTGCTAAGGACAACGATGAGGTAGTAAGCGGTACTTTTCTTGTTAATTCAAAACCTGCTTCTGTTCTTTTTGATTCAGGTGCAAATAGGTCTTTTGTGTCTACATTGTTTGCTCCTAAGCTCGAAAGAGTTACTACTCCTTTAGATTGTTCTATAGAATTAGAGATTGCTAATGGTACTATTAGTGACATATGTGAGGGCTATGATGATTGTACTATTGAGATTGAAGATCGTTCATTTCCGGTCCAGCTATTGCCTACCACATTAGCCGGTTTTGACGTAGTGATAGGTATGGATTGGTTGTCTCAAAATGAAGCTACTATTTTGTGTTCTCAAAAGATAGTTCGGTTTTCTACACCGGATGGTAAAGTCATTTGGGTTTATGGAGATAAGAAGAAAGGAGGTATAAAGATAATTAACTTGATGAAGGCTCTCAAATGCATTCGACAGAATAAGAGCCACTTTCTTGCCTATGTCATTGATGCACGAAAAAAGAAGTCTCCTGTTACTAATGTTGATGTAGTTTCCGAATTTTCTGACGTCTTTCCGGATGATCTTACCGGTATTTCTCCCGATTGAGAGGTCACTTTTCAGATTGATCTTGTACCCGGTGCTACTCCAGTCGCTAAGTGAAACGACACAACTCGATTAATAGAAAAATAAGGATTTTTTTTTAATATACCGGATATGCGCCGCATGGACCAAATATGCGGCGCACATTTGAGTCTGACAGTACCAAACTTCAATTTTGACATTTGACTCAAATGTACAATCTTTCCAAAACGTTAACCAATATATATATCCAAATTCGTTATAAAAGACCATACACAAAATTAGAAATTTCGGCATGACCCGTTCGTAAAATCATCGTCCAAACCTGTTACGGATTATGAGTTTTCCAAAAATACATTCAATAATGATCAATACATTACTTTTACAAATGACCAATTATGAATAACCAAAACTCTTTGAATCTAGCACTTGACATAACTATAATTTACCAAAACAAATCAAATGTACAATGAGCCAATAGTTCAAAGGGGTCTCTACGGGTCCTATCAACATTACCATTTTCCGCATTTAGCTAAAACAATCAATATCCATAAATCAACTTCAAACTTCAATCTTTATATTACTTAACTTTGCTTCCGCATCCGGGACAACCTATAAAAAGGGTAAACAACTAAAAAGTAAGCAAAACTTAGTGAATAATCTTGCATACGTTTATACATACGAAGGAGGCAACGCACAAAGGACTATTACATGTAGCCTATGGCACCGTCGTACCATACCTACATGCTCACCTTTGTACTTTAACGCATTACATGGATCCATATAAGCCAATCAACACAATCAATATCTCATATCGGGATTCTTAGGCCCCGGAGGTTCTTAGGCCTCATACACAAGGGATTCTTAGGCCCCGTAAATCACATCAAGAGGTTCTTAGGCCCATAATTACAATGCCCCGCACGGGCTTTAACGCCAAATCAATTACCACACACGGAATCCACCATCATATGGTAATTGACCCAAGGCATATATAAAAGTATGCAAGAATACTCACCTCCTCTGCGACAACCAAAATCATAAATCAAGACGGCCGCAAGAACACAAAATATGTATGCTGCAACCTAGCAACAAATCACAAGCACATATAGAATCATCAATCACATACTAGGCCGTCTAGCCATAATCACTAGCATTTCAACACCCAACCCATCATTTAGAATCTTATATTATTCTTGGGTTGGTTTACAAAACATGTATCTCTTATATCATTATCATAATGCAAACTCACTTTTATAACAAAATCCCCATTTTTATATTTGACTAGGTTGCCTTCAAACGAGCATAACTCAAGTTCTACTAACTCTTTTTACTTGATTCCAGTGGCCAAATTTATATAACACATAAACCTACATTTTATATTTAGTGACCAATATGTGAATTGTCCTTCAAAGATGACTTCTGGTCGTTTTAAAAACACAAACTGTTGCTGTTCTTACTGACAAAACAGATTTGACCTTACCGACTTCAAATGACCATAACTTGAGTTCTACACCATATTTTGACCTCATTCCAGTGGCCACTTCAACTTAACACATTTAGGTACATTTTATCTTCAGTGACCAACACAAGATTTGACCCGTATAAGGGTGTTTCACTCGTTTTAAAAACTGAGACAGAATCGTTTTTGCTGAAATTTCAGAATGACCACACTGACTTCAAAAATTCATAACTCGAGTTCTACTCCACCTTTTAAACTCATTCCAGTGGCCACATCAAGCTAACATATCCTACCCAGCCACATTCCATACGGAGACATCCTAATACTAGCACAAAAGTGATTGCCATATGAGAATCCTTTTAAGGACAAGTACAAATTCTACGTTCCGCCAAAGATTAACTATTCATTTCTTTTTGACATTTACTCCAAAAGCATGAAACAAAACGCATATATCTGCCACAAACATTGAGGATGGAAACTCCACACCTTGCTACTATTTTCTCGACCTAATTGTTGACTAAAATTTTTGAATTGTGAGCATCCGAATTGGTAGGGTTTCATGGAGCAAACTCGCTTTGATTCGTTAGAGAGAGGATTCTGAGTTCTATCACGACGTCTAGTAAGATTGCATAACTATTTAGTAAATATTTCGTGTGATTCGACTTCTCGTTTGTTTAGGTGCTCGTTGCAAAATCTTTTCTTGAGTCTCCTCGGGGTGACACCAAACTTCATAGACGTAATCTTTTGAAAGAGTTAATCAACTTACTTGACAGTTGTCACAAAAGGAAAATACTTTATAACTGATATGATCGAAAACAAATGGTAAACTTGACAGTATAAAGGTAAAACACGAAAATTTTAAAGTAAAAACAACTCCGATGGATTCTAAAACGTGAATGGAACGATTATTCTGGATTTCTTTTAATACTCCGCTCAACTTTTTATTCTTTTCTCCAAGCTTACCTCACAATCTTTCTACTTAATTCGGTCATCGATGAAACTATCTTCAAAAGGCTAAAAATAAAACGACAAGTATCACCCATCAACTACGAAACTTCTAATCTATATTGATCTAGTAGGTTGTCTCCACTTTGTCACCGTACTAATCCAAGCCGATTCAACCTCATTCCCTTTTTTGGGTAGTCACACGATAGAGATAATTTCACTTCTCTTAATCTGCTCATCCGACGATTTGACATGATACTCTTCCTTTTTATAATATCTCCCTTACTTCGCGTAAAAGAACTTAGTGGCCGTGTTGACTTTTAGAATAAACATTGTTAATGAAAACAATTTCGAACTTATTACATAACGAAAACAATTGTGGTTCGTAAGACTCATGAAAATTTGCAAAATTAAGGATAAAATTGAAGAGCATAACTACGAATTCAAAGTTCTCAAAACAAGTATACATAGCATTTCCAGAATCATCTTCATCGCGCGCCTTAAGTTGATGATTAAAAGAAACGAAGATTCATCTTAGAATAATGAAAAGATCGAGTAGAACATAAACCTTGACGACGGGTACTCATCTTCGATTGTTACTTTATTGAGCTCATGAATAGACATACACACACGCATAATGTCATCTTTGATTTCATCAAAAAGGATAAGTATACCTCTAGGGAACGACTAGATCGAGTAAAATTCATGAAAAAGACATTGAGAAAATCACGAACAACAAGAATATTCTCCCTAGACTGTGGTTTCCTTTCGGCGTTGATGATCCAAACACTTGAAACTTGATTGCCATATAACGATTATCAAAACGCACGAGCGAAAATACCAATAGAAATTAACCGTTGCGTTTCTCCTGTAGAAGTCAAATGTTCTATCTATAATGGGAATATTCAATTAGGTCGCCTTCTATTCTCACGAAAGTTGTCATCGTTCACGCTTAGCCAATCTATTCTCAAACATTGCATCACACGCGCCCGAAGATAAAGAAAACAAATTGGCTCAAAAGATTTTAGACTAGGTTTCTAACCTTTTTAACTACCGTACTTACCATTTACAAGTTCATTGCTACCATAATATCCTCATGTTCGCACTAAGTCAATTTCATCTTAATATCTAACATCAAGCATCAGGTAGTCAAAAACTCATTCAAGAAAAAAAACATGTCAATCAAAATAAAAAAAACACATTCCCCATACTTCGTATGGTCTTTTAATCATGCACTTAAATAATCATCTTTATAATTGAAGTCCAAGTCTCTATGACCTTATACTAACATGTAACATGCATCCTTCACATCAAACTACCCGTTTAGACAAGTTACTACGCAATTACTTTTCATTGCCATACCGCGTATGGTCTTTCACCACAATAATGATGCCACGGGTCTCACTACCCAATGGTCTTACACCAGATAATACGATGCCATGGGTCTCACTACCCAATGGTCTTACACCACATAATACGATGCCATGGGTCTCACTACCCAATGGTCTTACACCAAATAATACGATGCCATGGGTCTCACTACCCAATGGTCTTACACCAGATAATACGATGCCATGGGTCTCACTACCCAATGGTCTTACACCAAATAATACGATGCCATGGGTCTCACTACCCAATGGTCTTACACCAAATAATACGATGCCATGGGTCTCACTACCCAATGGTCTTACACCAAATAATATCACAACTCATTCGCATACATCCAGCATTCATCAATTATTCAACATACTTTTTCTTTATAAGCGACAAACCATCTCTTAAACTTATAAATCATTTCAAAATTTTGCTTTTACGACTTCATAACCGATTATTCAAGCAAAACTTATGCTCTATCACATTCGCATATAAACAAGCAAATACACATTAGCATACATTCCACGTTTACCATGTATTTATCATTCTCATTTCTTTACGTTCATCACATGACATATTAAACTCAGAAATCAATCCCAAATTTTCAATCATTACCGCTCAACAAACCATTTAGTCATGCAAGCTTTTCTATCAAACCTACAAATCAACAAGCAAAGCTATAAATAAAATCACATTGCCAAGCAAGGTCTCCAATCCTACAGCTTCATACTAACATACTTCCATATTTAACGGGTTTAACTTGAGCTATTATAATATGTGATGATAATAATGCTGCAGTCATTATTATGATTACTTATTATAACACCTCAAGTGAAATTCGCTAAATACTTCCATATGTCACTAGAAACCAAACTATACACATAAGGTCAAGTCACGTCTATGGTTTAAGTCTAGGTATCCTTGTAATCATAAAATACCTAAATCCCTTAAACCACGGCTCTGATACCAACTTGAAACGACACAACTCGATTAATAGAAAAATAAGGATTTTTTTTTCTTTCTTTTTTTAATATACCGGATATGCGCCGCATGGACCAAATATGCGGCGCA
>CM067168.1:81666512-81732845 GCA_034093135.1 Erigeron breviscapus
GTCCACCAGAATTCTTGTAACAAATGATGATACATTCTTGATGTATTAAGAGATAGGGCATTTGATACTGGACAATTCCATAAGTACATATGCATTGGTCCATATCCTTGTGTACCAGCAGGTAATGAATCAATTCCCATGAAATTGTTTGCCCCCAATTTTATGTCAGCAAGAGTTACTTTTGATGAGAAAAGTTTGTTTGGTTCAATTCCACCAGGATTAAACACTGTTGGGCTTTCAGTGTCACATTGTAACGGATAATGTTTCTTCTTTTTAGTAGCAGTTGATGATGATGAGCCCTTTTTCTTCACAATGGTGCTTTCAAAAGCCACCATTTGAATGGGTTCAGCATGAATAACTTTCTTCTTCCCTGCTGCTTTTGATTTTCTTTTTGGAGGTGAAGGTGTTTTTGAGGTTGAGGATGATTCAGATTGGGTTTTTGGTGAATGGGTTGGTAAGTTTGAATGAACAGAGTGAACATAGTGAGATGGTGATTCTGGAGGTTGATTGGTGGGTGCTTCAGTTGTTACTAGTATTGTTCCAACCATGAATGTTGTTGGAGATGATTTTGATTCGGGTGATTGTGAAGCCATTTGATTTTGATTTAATGAGTGAGATGGATGAAATTTGGATCTAGGTTTACAAGGATTGAGAGCAAATAGAAGAATGTTGGGTTTAAAAGAAAGAGATTATGAAAAATAAAGGAAAGTGAGATCAAGAGGTTTGGTGATTTCCTTTATATAATCCGAAATTTTTTTATATAAAATTGTTGAGATTTGCAAGTTGGAATCACAATTTTGTATAAAAATGTTTTTAATCCCTTTGGTAAACTCAAACGGTGTAATGATTTGATGTTTTGATCATCACACAAAAGAAAACATAAAAAGTAACCGTTTGAGTGTATACGTAAGCCGTTACAGTGCAGAGCATTTAATGCAGTTACGGCGCTACAGTTCTCAAAATTTACTTTTTAAAGAATAACTATCGTTCCCGCTCAAAATATATTATTAAACAATTGACATTGGGGAACGGTTAAGAAACTTAAGGTTAAAGTTTTTCCACGTTGCACAATAAAAAACTTTTAAGAAATCATTTTATTTACAATTCAGTTTTACTGATGATAAACAAGCAGCATTTGATAACTGCTTATGCTGATCCTTGATCAGCAGGATCAAGGTTCAACATTCCCAAACTGCTGATAAGATATTTAAATCTGTTAAAATCCAAAGGTTTTGTAAATATATCAGCAAGTTGGTCATCACTAGGAATGAAGTGAAGTTCTATTTCACCCTTCATTACATGATCTCTAATAAAATGATACCATATATCAATGTGCTTGGTTCGGGAATGCAACACTGGATTTTATGATATGGCAATTGCACTTGTGTTATCACAAAATATTGGGATTTTTGAAAAAGTGAAGCCATAATCAGCAAGTTGATTTTTCATCCACAATACTTGTGCACAACAACTTGCAAGCAGAAACATATTATGCTTCAGCAGTTTAAGTAGAGACTGTTGTTTGCTTTTTGCTTGACCAGATGGTTAGTTTTCCACCAATCAGCTGACATCCTCCACTTGTACTCTTTCTATCAAGTTGACATCCTGCATAATCTGAATCTGAATACCCAATTAGATCAAACCCAGAGTCTTTGGGATACCAAAGACCAAGGTTTGGAGTACCTTTAAGGTACCTCAAAATTCTTTTAGCAGCAGATAAATGAGATTCTTTTGGATCAGCTTGAAATCTTGCACATAAGCATGTTGAGAACATAATATCTGGTCTACTAGCGGTTAAATACATTAATGACCCAATTAAACTTCTATAATGAGTAAAGTTAACAGCAGATCCTGATGTATCAGAATTTAACTTTATAGTGGTTGACATAGGAGTGCTGATAGAAGATGAATTAATCATATCCAATTTCACAAGTAAATCATGAATGTATTTTCTTTGATTTATGAAAATTTCATTTGCAAGTTGTTTTATTTGAAGACCAAGAAAGAATGTTAATTCTCCCATCATACTCATCTCATAATTTTTCAGTCATGAGTTTTGCAAATCTTTTGCACAATTTTGAGTTAGTAGACCCTAAGATTATATCATCAACACAAATTTGGACAAGAATAACATCACCTTTGTGTTTGCTGATAAACAAAGTGCTGTCAATTGTACCACGAGTGAAGTTGTTCTTCAGCAGAAATTTAGAAAGAGTGTCATACCAGGTTTTTGGAGCTTGCTTCAACCCATTGATAGCTTTGTCTAATTTAAAGACATAATTTGGATGGGTTGAACTTTCAAAACTTGGTGGTTGATACACATATACTTCTTCTTCTAGTTTTCCATTGAGAAATGCACTCTTTACATCCATTTGAAAGACTGTGAAGTTTTTATAAGCAGCATATGCCAAGAAGATTCTTATGGCTTCAAGTCTTGCAACAGGTGCAAATGTTTCATCATAATCCACTCCTTCAGCTTGTTCGAATCCTTGAGCAACTAACCTGGCTTTGTTCTTGATGACAATTCCATCTTCATCCATTTTATTTCTGAACACCCATATGGTTCCAAATATCTTCTTTCCCTTTGGTTCTGGAACAAGATTCCAGACTTTTTGTAATTCAAATTGAGAAAGTTCTTCTTGCATGGACTTTACCTAGCATGGATCATCCAAAGCTTCACTAATCTTCTTAGGCTCTATCAGCGAAAGAAAATTTACATACAAGTAAGTGTTACTGGTATGCTTACTTCTTGTAACAACACCTTCCTTTTGATCTCCAATCACTAGATCAATAGGATGTTCTCTGGTCCACTTAACTTGAGAAACAGTTGTATTGAGAATTTCCACTGCTTTGATAACTTCTGCTGCAACAACTATTTCAACTTGAACAGGATTGGAATCTTTTTCAACACTGGGTGGAATTTCATGTTCTTGAATTATAGTGGCATGTGAAACATCATCATTACTCACATCTAAATCAAGAGCATCTTGAAAGATTTCATTTGAGATGTCCTCAGCAGTTTAAGAAGAAATATGCTGATGAATGTTTAAATGAGCAGAATTGATATGAGACATATTTGATTCATCAACATAGGAGTAAGCTGGTATAAATTCAATTTCAGAGAGTGTCTCAATGGTTTGGGGATTGGGATTTTGTTCTTCAGAAGTGATGATGGTTTATGCTGGTCTGTTGGCAGAAGTTTCAGGAAATAGATTCTTAAGAAAGGGTTTGAATGCTGAGTTGGTTAATGAGAGTAGAACAAATGAGCTTTCATCAAAGGTAATATGAATAGATTCATCAATGGTTTGTCTTGGTATGCTAAAGTATCTATATGCTCTACCTTTGTTGGAATATCCAGTGAAGAAACCTTCTTCAGCTTTTTCTTGAAATTTGCCCAACTTGTTTCTGTTGTCAAGTACAAAAACTGGACAACCAAAAACATGAAAGTAGTTGATGTTGGGTTTTCTCTTTCTCATCATCTCATAAGCAGTTTTACCATGTCTCTTAACAATGATAGATCTATTTTGAGTGTAGCAAGCAGTGTCAATTGCTTCAGCCCAAAATTGCATTGGTAGACTTGATTCACTAAGCATGGTTCTTTGCTGCTTCAATTAGTGTTCTGTTTCTTCTTTCAGCAACACCATTTTGTTCAGGAGTTCTTGCATTTGAAATTTTTTGTGAAATGCCTTTATTGTCACAAAAACTTTCCAATTTTTGATTCCTGAATTCTGTTCCATTGTCACTTCTGATTTCTTTGATGAGTATGCTGTTGAGTGTTTCCATTCTTTTGACAAAAGAGATTATCTTATCAGCAGCATCACTTTTCTTTCTTAAGAAATATACCCAAGTATATCTTGAATATTCATCAACAATAACCAATGTATACTTACTACCAACAATACTTTGAACATTGACATGTCCAAAGAGATCCATGTGAAGCAGATGAAAGCATTGATTAATTGAGAAATTTTGCTTTGATTTGAAAGAGGCTCTATGAGATTTTCCTTTTTCACAGGCAGCACAAAGCTTATCTTTTGTGAAAGTAACAAAGGGAAGACCTGTCACCAGATCTTTCTTTGTTAGTTTGTTGATGGTTTTGAAGTTGAGATGTGATAATCGCTTATGCCAAAGCCAATTCACATCTGCTGATGCCTTTGCATAAAAGCAGATTTCATTATCAGGAACAATAGGGGTCATGTCTAACAGATATACATCTTTTGTTCTTGGAGCGATCAGCACCACTTCTTTGTTGATGTTCAAAACAGTTCCTTAAAGTTTATCAAAATGAACTTCAAAGTCAGCATCACACAATTGGGAGATGCTGATGAGATTGTGTTTTAAACCATTTACATAAGCAACTTTTGTAAATGTTATTTGACCATTTGAGACAACACCATGACCTTCAGTCATTCCAGTTGAGTTGTCTCCAAAAACTATTGTTGGACCATGACAGCTTTTCAGATTCTTGAGCAGGGATTTATCACCAGTCATATGTTTGGAACATCCACTGTCTAGATGCCAAACCTCCTTTTTAAAGTCACCCTGCACAAGTAAAGTAAGGGAATTAGAGATTTTTGGGAACCCACTTTGTGGTGGGTTCACCATTGGAAGTTTTAGATTCCTCCTCATCAGATTTACTTTTTCCATTTGAAGAAGTTTTTGGTTTTTGTTTTTCTGCTGATGACTCTTCTCTTGCAGGACAGTCATCAGATTCATGAGTTTTCTCACCACACAAATAACATTTTCTTCTTGGAGTTCCTTGACCTTTTCCTTTTTTATTATTTTCTCTTAATTGTTTAACTTGATTGGTCAGGGCATTCATTCTAATGGTGAGATCTCTGATGACAGAGTCATCAGATTTCTTACCATTTGAACTAGTGAAGGGAAGTCTGCTTTTGTGATAAGCAGGACTTGGTGGAGTGGCACCAGCTTGATGAGGTTGTTTCTTAAAAATCATAGTTTTTGGTGCCATCTTGTCCCACTGTTGAGGTCTTCTAGATGCCTCAGCAATAACCACTCCTTTCTTTTTGGGATCATGGTAAATTGCTGGGGGTGGAACTCTTCCCATTGGTTTTATAGGAATTGAATTCTTTCTTTTTTCAAGTTCACGTTGAACTAATTCCTCAAACTCTTCATCAGTGGTTTCACCATCTGATTTAGGTTTGTCAGCAACTTTTTCAGAGTTATTTTCAAAATCATTTATAGTGCCAAATTTAAATTCTGAAAATGCTGTTGTAGCTTTAAAATTTTCATCAAGTATAGCTTGCACTTGATGAGGCACTTGACTTTCAATACAGTCATAAACAATTTTTGTTGATTTACTCAAAGATTGACAAATCTTTTGTAAATCAGCAAGTTCATCCTTTGTTTTATAAAGTTCAACATTTAAATCATCTTTTTCTTTGCTCATAATTGAATTTACATATTGCTGAGTTTCTAAATTCTTTTTCACATCTTTTAAATCTTTGAGTTGTGACATCATAAGATTTTGACTTTCTTCAACAGTTTGTAATCTTTTTGATAGTTCAGTTTTAATTTGTTCAACAAATTGAAGATCACAATTTAATGACTCATAGATATCATTTCTGATATCAGGAGAAGATTCAGAGTAAAGGTTTACCTTTTTAAGTGTGACAAACACCCATTGACCATTTGAAACTTGATCTTTGTTGACTGCAGTTTCATCAGTGAGTGCCATGAAACACATTTGAGTGACTTCTTCACCATCAGAAGTTTCATCTGAATCTGCCCAGTCTTTTTCTTCAGCAACAAAACCTTTTTCAGTAGGTTCTGAAGTAGTAGCAATCTGAGCCTTTAACTTATAGTACTTTGACTTAAAGTTTGATTCTTCATCTTTGTTGGTCACAAGAGGAGCTGATCTACACTCTTTTTGAAAGTGACTTTTTGTTAGGTCCAGATTTACTGGACTCGCTCCAGACTCGACTACTGGAGCTTACTGAAGATCTGTCCAGAATCTGACCTACTCCAGACTTGGGATCTGGAGTCCCTCTGAAGATTTGTCCAGAAATAATGGAAGACCAGTGAGCAAATACTTGTATAGGAAATCTGGAGTATTCTCCAGATGAGCTCACTGGACTTCACCCCAGTCCAGATCTACTCTACTGAAGACATTCTGACTGAAGTCAAAGACTGAAGTCTGAAGAAAGAAGACTTATCAAATGGCGGAGTCCACTGGAAAGTCTTACCAGATCTGTACACTGGAGGATTGTCAGTGTTCTAGACCTTACAAGTCTGAACACTGATATCGAGGATTGACTTTAAGCCTTTACACACTTTCCAAAGAACAACCCACTTGTTCTTTACCAAAGTATACGTGTGTTAAGGTGGTTGGATAAAAGGATACATTTGCACTTGATGTGATTTTATCCTTATTCTTTATCCAATGCATTTAATGTTCTTGTCGGTTCATTAAATGCATCCAACCATATTTGTACGGCACAAAATTCACTGGTGAATTTTGTTGCCTATAAATACAAAGTCATTTCTTTGAGAAAATCACTTTTTAGCAAATTGGTGAACTTGCTTAAATACTCTCGATCTAAACAGCTATACTTCACAACTCTAAGTATATCGATCAAAGGAGTTTATTTAGCAAGTATAGATCACTTGTAATTCAAAGATTGTTTAGATACTTACATACGTGTAATATCTAGGTTCCGCAACGATCTTGTATTTTGTTTATTCATCAATAAAGAAAATACACTTGAAAACTACATTCGTGTTCCACCTTTTATTTACTTGTTTAAATATTGCTTAAAGTCATTTATTACTTTGTTTATATTCTTGCATATTTATATTGAAGTAATACTAGTCCGATTCTAGTTCATACTTGTCTTGTTATTTTACACTCGTGGGTTAAACCATCGTGTGAGGGACTTTACACCTTTCTTTCCACATTTATAACAAGTCTCCTGTGACTTGTCATATCCACCCCCAGCAGGTTTATTGTAGGATCCTGCTTTTCTCCATTTTCTGGCATACTTGGATCCAGCCACACGTGCAAATTCCATGAATTCATTTAAGAGAGAATTTCTCTCTTCAGAATCAAGAGCTCCAGCAAATTGAATGATAGAGTTCATGGTTGATTCATCATCAGGTTCTTGAACATTGTATTGAGAGGTTGTCATAGTTTCAGTTGAAACTAATGCCAGAGAATTTGATGATGATGCATTGGATGAGTTATTATGAGATGGGTTTGGATTTTCATTTCTTTTAGAATCTGCTTCAGCTCTTTTGACCTGAGTAGCAGCTTTCTCCTCAAATTGGAATACACCATAAAGAGATTGCAAAGTATGGGTTTTAAGAGACCCATTATTCCTAAGAATTTGTCTCAAACCTTGCCATTTATAAGGGAGTATGTCAAGAAACTTATGACTGAGTTCATAAGCATCAATGACAATTTCAGCATTTGTCATGTCATCCAAATGACACTTGAATCGATTGTATGTATCATTAAGAGACTCATTTGGTTTAGCAAAGAAGTTTTCATAAGACCTTTTCAAATCAATCTTCTTGTTTGACTTAACCTCATCAGTTCCTTCAAACTGAATGCATAAGGTATCCCAAACAGATTTTGAAGTGGGGAGTTTTATGACAGTTTTCATGATATTGGTGGGTAGTGTGGAAATGATGATTCCCCTAAGTAAATTTTCAATGGAATTCTTTATTAATGAATAATCAAAGAATTACAACGAGTAATGCATGTTAGAAATCCAAAAATAGTGATAAATTGTAATCTAGAATAGAGGAATTTCTTGTTGTTAAGTCATAGATAAATGGTCTCTAAGGTTGAGGGGCTAATAGTGAAAATTAGAATAGTTGAGTAGTTAGACTATAAATAGCCATCTCATACCTTAGAGATCATAACTTTCATATAACTTTCACATAACTCTCACATAATCATTACACCTTTAATTCCAGATTTACACACAGTTGCTTAATTCTCTCTCAAAACACACACACACACACCAAGAACACACACTATCAAACCGCCATTAATCGAATTCAGAGCACACACACACACACACACACACACACACACACACACACACACACACACACACACACACACACACACACACACACACACACACACACACACACACACACACACACACACACACACACACACACACACACACACACACACACACACACACACACACACACACACACACACACACACACACACACACACACACACACACACACACACACACACACACACACACACACACACACACACACACACACACACACACACACACACACACACACACACACACACACACACACACACACACACACACACACACACACACACACACACACACACACACACACACACACACACACACACACACACACACACACACACACACACACACACACACACACACACACACACACACACACACACACACACACACACACACACACACACACACACACACACACACACACACACACACACACACACACACACACACACACACACACACACACACACACACACACACACACACACACACACACACACACACACACACACACACACACACACACACACACACACACACACACACACACACACACACACACACACACACACACACACACACACACACACACACACACACACACACACACACACACACACACACACACACACACACACACACACACACACACACACACACACACACACACACACACACACACACACACACACACACACACACACACACACACACACACACACACACACACACACACACACACACACACACACACACACACACACACACACACACACACACACACACACACACACACACACACACACACACACACACACACACACACACACACACACACACACACACACACACACACATACACACACACACACACACACACACACACACACACACACACACACACACACACACACACACACACACACACACACACACACACACACACACACACACAAACACACACACACACACACACACACACACACACACACTGAAAACCGCCATTGTTGGATTGAATTCAGAGCTAGAAATCGTGTTATAACAAGTGGTATCAGAGCGAAACATCAATCTGATGACGATCCATAACTGAATTCAATCACAATTTCATCAAAATCAAGCTAAATCTCAAATTCTGTTCGTAATATTTCACCTACTGGTTTTTCAAAATTCACACATCAAATCTCATAAAATCACAGTTGTTTGTTTTTTTTTTTTTTTTTTTTTTTTTTTTTTTTTTTTTTTTTTTTTTTTTTTTTTTTTTTTTTTTTTTTAATTCTGTCAATTTTCAAGTTCCAATTCGATCTAAAACTCGAGATTGAATTTTGAGTTTTGGCGCGTAATTTCAGGGATTTGAATCTGTTGTGTTTTATGTTGAATTTTGTTCATAATCGTGTTGCGGATGTGAATTAAAACAGTTTGGAAGTGATTTCGTGATCTAACTCCTAGTAATTCATAAGAAATCGAAGTTTTAAAAAGTTGATAATGGAGTTTTTCTAGAAAAGTGTTCAGTTGAAGAAGATGACCAAGACGATCTGCCTAAGATCGTTTTAAGTTCAGTGATTTGTGGTTTGTTAAGACGATCCTCACAAGATCGTTTTAGCAAAGAGTGTGTTGTGGAAGTGTTGATTCTGGCTAATTAATCCAAAAGGATTGGTTTGGTCGTTTCATACACTTAAAAGTTTTTGAGAAAGAAAACAAGACGATCTTCATACCAAGATCGTCTCATTTCCTACTTACCCAGAACGAACTTCAAACCAAGATCGTTTCACCTAAGACGATCTTCATCTAAACCGTTTCATTTTCATACTTAGCCAAATTTCACCAAAATTTCCAAGACGATCTTCAATCAAGATCGTCCCAGTTCTTCAAGACCGTTTCATTTCATAAACTTACCAAGACCGTTTCATTTTCATACTTAGCCAAATTTCACCAAAATTTCCAAGACGATCTTCAATCAAGATCGTTCCAGTTTTTCAAGACCGTTTCATTTTTCATACTTAGCCAAATTTCACCAAGAGTTCCAAGACGATCTTACTCAAAGACGATCTCACCCAGAACGATTTTGTCAAGATCGTTTCGTTCTCTATTCGTTTCAAGATCGTTTCATTTCCTATTTAATTCAAGATCGTTTCATTGATCTTCAAGACCGTTTCATTTTTCATACTTAGCCAAATTTCACCAAAATTTCCAAGACGATCTTAAATCAAGATCGTTTCATTTCATAAACTTACCAAGACCGTTTCATTTTCCACTTTTAAATTCAATTTAATTTTTCCAAATCAAATCAATCTCTAATGGCTTCTCGTGAAGCATTGGCATTAGGTTCTGATACAAGACCTCCAGTTCTCTACCGTGGTTCTTACGGACTATGGAAGAAACGATTCATGGACTATGTGGAGAGTCAAACAAATGGTCATATGATGAAAGAATCCATTCTGAAAGGACTTGCTGTTCATCTCCATCCCACTACTGGTGCAGTTATTCAAACTCATGAACTTTTGAATGCTGAGCAAAAGGATCGAACAGCTGCAGATAACAGAGCAAGGTCATGTTTATACAGAGCTCTACCGGATGAAATCTATGGGTCTGTTGATTCTTATGATACAGCAAAAGAGATATGGGATGAGGTGGCAAGACAGATGGAAGGAGCTGACGTGACTTCAACAATCAGATTGACCAACATTTTGACTGAGTTTGACAACTTCTCCAAAATGCCAAATGAATCTCTTGAGGCAGTTTATTACAGATTCTGCAATGTCATTAATGAACTGAGAAAGAACAATGTCAAGAAAACGGAGATTGAGTTAAACATCAAGTTTATCAAAGCCCTTGGTCAAGAATGGGAAGATTTTGGAACCCAAATCAAGCAACATCAAAACCTAACCAAGTTCACCATTCATACTCTATATGAATCCTTCAAGCTCAATGAAAACCAAGTCCTAAGCAAAGCTTCATCGAACAAAATGCCAGAAGTTGTATCTTCTGATCCTTTGGCATTGATCGTTGAAAAGAAGATTTCTGAAGCTCTTAAACGGCAAATGGTGGTTGTTTCTTCGTCTGATGAGGAGGGAGATGATGTGATGGCTACAAGAGATGGTGTATCAGATGAACTATATCAAGCTCTTGCCGCAGTAACTAAGCATTTCAAGAAGAGATTTTATAAAGCGAGGCCAACAAACAACAATCTCCGCACTTCTTCAACAAGTGCATTTCCCAAGAAGGAACACTATCATCCAAGGAGCAATGAGCAAAGTGAAGCTACTGGTTCAAGATATGGTGAAAAGAAGGAAGCATATGAGAAACAAACAGTTGAGAAGGGTAAGACATCAGACAAAAGGTGCTACAATTGTGGAATTCCTGGACATTTTGCTGTTGATTGCAAACAACCCAAGAAGCGGAATTATGAGTACTACAAGCAAAAGATGCTATTAGCCAAACAGGTCGAAGCAGGACATGCATTGCTTGCCGAAGATGACAAATGGCTGTTGCTCACTGATGATGAAGATCAAGATCTCTCCGCTAATGTTTGCTATATGGCGAGATTGGCCAAGAACAAAGTCCTTGAAGCAGAAAGCACTGATGATGAATACCCAGATGATGAGGTAAATCTCGACTCTACTTTTTCTTTGATTAAGGACAAAGAGTCTTGTAGATTAGCTTTATCTAAATTAACAAATCATATCAGTTCTTTAGCCAACAACAACAATCTCCGCACTTCTTCAACAAGTGCATTTCCCAAGAAGGAACACTATCATCCAAGGAGCAATGAGCAAAGTGAAGCTACTGGTTCAAGATATGGTGAAAAGAAGGAAGCATATGAGAAACAAACAGTTGAGAAGGGTAAGACATCAGACAAAAGGTGCTACAATTGTGGAATTCCTGGACATTTTGCTGTTGATTGCAAACAACCCAAGAAGCGGAACTATGAGTACTACAAGCAAAAGATGCTATTAGCCAAACAGGTCGAAGCAGGACATGCATTGCTTGCCGAAGATGACAAATGGCTGTTGCTCACTGATGATGAAGATCAAGATCTCTCCGCTAATGTTTGCTATATGGCGAGATTGGCCAAGAACAAAGTCCTTGAAGCAGAAAGCACTGATGATGAATACCCAGATGATGAGGTAAATCTCGACTCTACTTTTTCTTTGATTAAGGACAAAGAGTCTTGTAGATTAGCTTTATCTAAATTAACAAATCATATCAGTTCTTTAGCCAACAACAACAATCTCCGCACTTCTTCAACAAGTGCATTTCCCAAGAAGGAACACTATCATCCAAGGAGCAATGAGCAAAGTGAAGCTACTGGTTCAAGATATGGTGAAAAGAAGGAAGCATATGAGAAACAAACAGTTGAGAAGGGTAAGACATCAGACAAAAGGTGCTACAATTGTGGAATTCCTGGACATTTTGCTGTTGATTGCAAACAACCCAAGAAGCGGAACTATGAGTACTACAAGCAAAAGATGCTATTAGCCAAACAGGTCGAAGCAGGACATGCATTGCTTGCCGAAGATGACAAATGGCTGTTGCTCACTGATGATGAAGATCAAGATCTCTCCGCTAATGTTTGCTATATGGCGAGATTGGCCAAGAACAAAGTCCTTGAAGCAGAAAGCACTGATGATGAATACCCAGATGATGAGGTAAATCTCGACTCTACTTTTTCTTTGATTAAGGACAAAGAGTCTTGTAGATTAGCTTTATCTAAATTAACAAATCATATCAGTTCTTTAGCCAACAACAACAAAAAGTTGAAAAATAGTATTGCATTTTCAAAAAGTGAATTTTCAAATCTTCTTGAAGAACACTCAAAATTACTTTTTGAACATGATACTATTAAACAAGACTTTCAATCATACAAAGACAAAATGTTGGTTAAAGAATGTGAGATGAATGTCACTCCTGATTCTAAGTTATTACTAAGATGTCAAAATCTTGAAAAGACCATTCATGATCTTGAAAAAGCCAATCAAGATCTTGAAATTCAAAAGACCAATGAATGGCTTCGGGCAAATGCGAGACAAATGGACGTTGATATTCTCAATAAGAAGCTCCAAGAAGCTAAACCAAACAATGTTGAACTCGAAAGGAAGATTTCTGACTTAAATCATAATTGTTTTCTAAAAGGCATTGAGATTGAGAATCTTGAAAAACAAGTTGAGGAATTTAAAAAGAATATACTTTTCTATCAAGAAAAGTTATATAAAGTTGAACAAAATCCTCTCTTGAATTTTACTGCCTATTTTAACAAGTCAAAGATTGACAAAACAGATCTTCTTCTCGGGTTGGGATTTGAGAATATCACACCATTACAAAAGGCCAAAGAAGAAATTGAACCCCTGTATGATGAAAAATTTCTTCGACTTGGTATGATTCAACAATTTATTCGTCCATTGGATGACGAATTTGAGACTGATGAAGTTGAGAGAATACCTAATCCAGATTTTTTGGTTAATTATGATGCAATCAATGATTCATACAAAACAAAACAATCTTCAATTTTCAAATTGGAAGAAATTGAATCAAATTTTCAAAACCAAGAATCTGTCAGTAATCCACCCAAACCAACTAAAATGTATTTTCCAACCACATTTTTGGAAAAGCAAATAGAAGGTTTACAACAAAAGGTGGAAACTCAACAAACAGTTATAAATCATCTCAAGTCTCAAAGTCCGAATCTAGAGGATAAATGTATTGTTGTTAATACTAAGAAAGTTTGTGAGAATGCTTCTACTCAAACTGACCAAAGTGCCTCTGTAGAAAATTCTACCCAAACTACCTGTGATTCATCTACCAATACCTCCACCCAGACCTTGACTGATTCTCTTGAATGTACTTGTCAAAATACTGCTACTTTATAGCTGATGATTGTGTGCAATCTGATCTTTCTGATGAAGAACTTGCACATAGTTTAGTTTTGATATGGTACTTTTATAGGTTTTTCACATGCAACACTACTGATGAGTTAGTTGTTCACCCCAACACTAGTGATAGTATAGGTGTTGATACGTCTACTCAATTTTCTTGTGAGACCAAAGAGGTGTCGGTTCAGGTTGACCTAACTTCTGAAAATACCCATAATGTGAAGTTGGACACCAAGATTCCTGATTTCTCAAAATTTTCAAATAAATCTAAAATTAATCAATCTCCATTGAAATTTATTTTTTCAAAAGATTTCACGAAGGATGATTTTGATAAATTCATGGAGGGAGAATATATTTTTGATTCAGAAACTGAGAAAAAGATTGAATCTACCAAAATCAAAGTGGAAACAGAAATGGAATCTCAAAAACCATCGTCCAAAGCTCCAACTTCATATTACTCAAGCAAACGAGTTAAGACCAAACTCGTCAAGAATGAACCAAAGACCATTAAGTTAGAAACCTCTGTGGCTACACCTGTGAAACATGTCAAAGCTGAGATCCCACACAAAACCAAGTACACCAAAGTGAAACTTCCAAAAGACTGTCCTAATGCTTCTAAATATAGCTCTCAATCTAGCTTTCTACCTAAGGTGTCTAAGTCTAGCTCAGATTTGCTAACTAAAGATACATCAAATGGTTCAACTAGATATAGAGATAGATATGGATGGTTTTCTCATGATAAACCAAAGAAGCAAGAAGTTTCCTCACCTTCAAAAGATTCCAAAAAGATGAAAGTGTTTAAAACTCCTAGTTCTAATCTTCAAACTTTCAATTCAACAGGTGGAAAGAGCTTAACTAGTGGTGCTAAATGGGTTGCTAAAACTTTAGTACCTAAGATCACTAGTAAACAAAAGAATGTTGAAAAAATGAAGAAAAGAAGGAGGAGAAAAGCTGTTAAGAAGAAGAAAAGTGCTTTTGTTAAACAAAACAATTCATCTTTGTTTTTAAATGTTGAATGTGTCAAGGCAAGGCCTTGTGAGCTTGTAAACAATGTTAATTCTTGTGTGGTTGATTTGAATGCTTGTAGACATGTTACTTTTAATTCTCGTGTGAATGTTCGTACATTTTATTCAAATATGTTTGTTGATAATATGCTTGCTGATGCTTATGTTGATTCAATAACATGTTTGAATGCGCATCCTAAGTTATATACCCTGCCTGTTTTATCTAACCAAAAAGGACCCGTTTTCAAGTGGGTACCTAAAAACGGTTAAATTTCTTTGATTGCAGGAAATAACCATCTGTGTTTGGATACTCGATTCCGGGTGTTCGAAGCACATGACTGGAAATAAATCTTTGCTGAAGAATTTTGTTGAAAGATTCATGGGAACTGTTCGATTTGGAAACAACAATTTCGCTCCTATCTTAGGTTATGGGGACATTGAACGAAATGGGATTATAATCAAGAAAGTTCACTATGTTGAAGGTTTAAGTCACAACTTGTTCAGTGTTGGACAATTCTGTGATAACAATCTTCAAGTTCTTTTTCGAAAATCTCTTTGCAAAGTCCAAACCTTAGATGGAGTTGATATTCTTTGTGGCGATCGTGACGATAACCTTTTTACCGTCAATCTCGATGATAACCAACCAACCGATAATATCTGTCTCATTTCAAAGGCTACTTCAAAGAATTCTTGGTTATGGCATAGAAGGCTCTCTCATCTGAATTTCCAAACAATCAATACTTTAGTCAATAAGCATCTTGTTGAAGGCTTACCTGACTATAAGTATGAAAGTGAGCATGTCTGTCCTTCTTGTGCTGTTGGGAAGATTAAGAGAGTTTCTCATAAACCGAAGAAATCTCCAAATTCTTTGGCACCTCTTCATTTGCTTCACATGGATCTTTGTGGGCCTATGAAAGTTCAAAGCCGAAATGGGAAGAAATACATCCTGGTTGTTGTTGATGATTATTCAAGATATACTTGGGTTAAGTTCCTAGCATCCAAAGATGAAACAACTCAGATGTTGATAGATTTCATCACCATTACTCAAGTAAATCTTCAACTTCCAGTTCGTTACATCCGTTCGGATAACGGGACTGAATTCAAGAATGCTGTTTTTGATGAATTCTGCAAATCAAAAGGTATTACTCATCAATTCTCAGCAGTTCGCACCCCACAACAAAACGGTGTTGTTGAAAGGAGAAATCGATCGCTGGTGGAAGCAGCAAGGACAATGCTTGCCTATTCCAAATTGCCATCCAATATGTGGGCTGAAGCTGTTGACACTGCCTGTCACACTCAGAATCGGTCCATCATCAATCAGCGTTTCGAAAAGACTCCTTATGAGGTTGTTAACAAACGGAAACCCAACATCAACTACTTCCATATTTTTGGGTGTGTTTGTTACACATTGAATGATCGGGAGAATCTTGGAAAGTTCGAGAAGAAAGGTGATGAAGGATACTTTGTTGGTTATTCCAAAACATCAATTGCCTACCGAATCTACAATCGCCGAACAAACACAATTCAAGAGACGATGAATGTGTGGTTCGATGAGATGTCAGGCATGATTTTTGAGCAAGAAAGTTTGCTACCAACAAGTATGGATTCAAGTGCTTCAAGTACTTCAACAAGGAACACTACCTTAGCTTCTAAATTCAAGAAGTTTCCAACTCCAACCAGTGATGAATTAGATATTCTTTTTGAAGAATTCTATAATTCAAAACCGGTTCATGATCAAGAACCTCCAGACATCGTTGAACCAATTCAAAACTATGAACCTCTTCATAACAACGATCCAGTTCCTAACAACACTCATGAATCATCATCAAATTCTTCTGAGCAAAGATCATCTTCAAATGATTCTATTCCATCATCCTCTCCTGAGAATCCTACTCAAATGAATGTTCAAGAACAACCTTCTCAATTCACTGAGACAACAAATCCCCTGAACACTCCAAATGTGTATGTACCACTTGACTTTGATCATCCAGCTTATGAGGAAAGAGTTATACCAAGTTATGACTCTATCTCTCAACAAAACTCAAGTTTCAATGATGATGATGTTGATCTTCAAGAACAAGATCCGCTTCCTCATGCTCACAAGTGGACACGTATGCAGAAAGACCATCCTACTGAACAGATAATTGGAGATCCACAAGCAGGAGTAACTACTCGTACTTCAGTGAATGAGTGTCTTGTTGCACTTTCTCTTAGCAATATTGAACCCAAAACGGTATCTGAAGCTCTTCAAGATCCAGAATGGGTTAAGGCTATGCAAGATGAACTCGCTCAATTTGATAGACTGAAGGTATGGAGGTTAGTTCCAAATCCAAGAAAAGCTGATCCAATCGGTACTAAGTGGATTTTCAAAAACAAAAAGGATGAGAATGGAGTGGTAGTAAGGAATAAAGCTCGACTTGTTGCAAAGGGTTATTGCCAACAACCTGGTGTTGATTTCGACGAAACTTTTGCTCCAGTTGCAAGAATGGAGGCCATTCGAATCTTCTTAGCTTATGACGCATTCCGAAACTTCACTGTGTTTCAAATGGATGTGAAGACTGCTTTCCTGAATGGTGACCTCAAAGAAGAAGTTTACGTTGATCAACCAGAAGGTTTTGTTGATCCTCAGAAGCCAAATCATGTCTACAGGTTAGACAAGGCTCTCTATGGTCTTAAGCAAGCACCCCGAGCATGGTATGATTCCTTAACTACTTTCTTACTTAAAGGTGGATTTACCAAAGGCATAATTGACCCTACCCTGTTCATTCGCAAACAAGGTAAGCATGTTCTACTAGTTCAAATATATGTTGATGACATTATATTTGGGTCGACCAGTCAAACATTTTGCCGAAACTTTTCATCTCTAATGGTCAATCATTTTGAAATGAGCATGATTGGGGAAATGAATTACTTTTTGGGTCTTCAAATCAAACAATTACCAACTGGTATTTTTATATCACAAGGTAAATACATAAATGACATGTTGAAAAAGTTTGATATGACTTCATGTTCTTCAATTTCTACCCCAATGGCTGCTCGAACAACCATTAATACTGATACAAATGGGAAACCATTTGACCAAAAGAGATATAGAAGTATGATTGGTTCATTGTTGTACCTAACAGCATCTCGCCCAGATATAATGTTTGCAACATGTATGTGTGCTAGATATCAAGCTGCTCCAACTGATTTACATTATCAAGCTGTGAAACGAATCTTTCGTTATCTGAAGGGTACACCCGATTTAGGTCTCTGGTATCCAAGGGATACTGGATTCAATCTAACTGCTTATTCAGATGCAGATCATGCAGGTTGTAAACTAGATCGCAAGAGCACTTCCGGTACTTTACAATTTTTAGGAGATAAAATTGTGAGTTGGTCTTCCAAGAAACAGAACTATGTTTCACTATCAACGGCTGAAGCAGAATATGTGGCTGCAGCTAGTTGTTGTGCTCAAGTCTTATGGATGAAGACACAACTGACTGATTATGGTCTGACGTATGATCATATTCCTATCTATTGTGATTCTCAGAGTGCCATTGCCATTGCAGTCAACTCAGTAAACCACTCTCGATCAAAGCATATTGATGTTAGATATCATTTTCTCAAAGATCATATTGAGAAAGGTGACATCGAACTCTACTTTGTGGGAACTGAATTTCAACTTGCAGATTTGTTCACAAAACCGTTAGACGAAAAGAGGTTTAATTTTCTGATCTCCAAGCTTGGTATGTTAAATCTTAAACCTTAATTCTTTTTCATTTGAAGGAATTCTTGAAACATTCCAGAAAACAAAATACAAAATTGAAAAATTTCAAAAATAAACAAAAAGATTTTTAAGTGGCTTGCATATACTATGTATGCAACCCGTTCTTCAATGTTTTATTTAATTAGAGTGTGGTGGCTTGCATATACTATGTATGCAACCCGTTCTTCAATGTTTTATTTAATTAGAGTGTGATGGCTTGCATATACTATGTATGCAACCCGTTCTTAATGATATATTTATTTTTAAACGCATTGTTATTATACATATAAATTGATATAAGAAAACAAGGAATCGAACGCCTTTGTGTACTTCCAAGAGTTCTTATATGAATATGTATGTGTAATAACAATCAAATTTTTTTTTCAAACAAACTTTTCAAACTCTCAATTAGTGATATGGGAAACGAAGGATCGAACGCCTTTGTGTACTCCCTTGTTCTCTCATATTGTTCTAATTGATTGGATTTTCATTTTACTTAAATGTTTTTAATTGCCTCCAACATGTTGTTGTAAGATGCGACGGATTGAACGCCTTTGTGTACTCCCTTGTTCTCTCATATTGTTCTAATTGATTGGATTTTCATTTTACTTAAATGTTTTTAATTGCCTCCAACATGTTGTTGAAGCAAAACTTTGTGTTTCTTCTTGATTTCACAAAACAATTTTTGCTCCACCTTTCTATGAAAACCATTTTTGATATATTCGTGCATAGATTAAGGAGGAGTTTGTGATTTCAAAAATTCTCAAACTTCAAATGTGTTTCAAATTTTTTCATACACATTTGATGTTTTTCCAATGATTTTTATCCAAATGGAGTTCGGTGATTAGTTTGCACATGAGCGATAAGTTTTTCTCAAAATTGACTCCATGAATTTCATCATCGCCGATGAGTTCTAACCCCGGAGTATTCACTTCTTTCATTAGATAGTGAGGGTATTTTGAGTGATGTTGATTTCGTGCAACTAGAATGGAGGGAGTAAAGTCGAAAAGTGAGAGGTTACGGTGATTTGTTGTGAGAAAAGGGTTAAAAGAAATGATACCCTTCTCAAAATTCTCAAAAGCCGGGTAAAACACGTTTCTATCAAATGTCATTTGTTGATATCTTGATATTGAAGAAGTCTTCATGGACCCAGTGAAGCAATGCACATCTTTACCTAACCACTCAAGTGTTTCTTAACAAATACTTGTTTTATTCTCACGGAGATTTTCTCACTTCTATCAACTCTTCTTTTGGAAGATGTTGATATTGAAAAAGGGCGACATTCTGCTCCAGTCCCCGACTTCATTTGATCACGTTGTGTCTAGAGCTAATTTGATTGATCATTAAATTGATCATCGTTTATTCTTCTTAGAACACATTCGAGTCATATCTTTGTGATATAATTGCTTATCTTTGTGATAAAGCCGGAACATTCGTAGTGATATAATTGATATTTGATATATTCATTGTCTATATAGGACACATTCGAGTCATATCTTTATGATATAATTGCTTATCTTTGTGATATAATTGCTTATCTTTGTGATATAATTGCTTATCTTTGTGATATAATTGCTTATCTTTGTGATATAATTGCTTATCTTTGTGATATAATTGCTTATCTTTGTGATATAATTGCTTATCTTTGTGATATAATTGCTTATCTTTGTGATATAATTGCTTATCTTTGTGATATAATTGCTTATCTTTGTGATATAATTGCTTATCTTTGTGATATAATTGCTTATCTTTGTGATATAATTGCTTATCTTTGTGATATAATTGCTTATCTTTGTGATATAATTGCTTATCTTTGTGATATAATTGCTTATCTTTGTGATATAATTGCTTATCTTTGTGATATAATTGCTTATCTTTGTGATATAATTGCTTATCTTTGTGATATAATTGCTTATCTTTGTGATATAATTGCTTATCTTTGTGATATAATTGCTTATCTTTGTGATATAATTGCTTATCTTTGTGATATAATTGCTTATCTTTGTGATATAATTGCTTATCTTTGTGATATAATTGCTTATCTTTGTGATATAATTGCTTATCTTTGTGATATAATTGCTTATCTTTGTGATATAATTGCTTATCTTTGTGATATAATTGCTTATCTTTGTGATATAATTGCTTATCTTTGTGATATAATTGCTTATCTTTGTGATATAATTGCTTATCTTTGTGATATAATTGCTTATCTTTGTGATATAATTGCTTATCTTTGTGATATAATTGCTTATCTTTGTGATATAATTGCTTATCTTTGTGATATAATTGCTTATCTTTGTGATATAATTGCTTATCTTTGTGATATAATTGCTTATCTTTGTGATATAATTGCTTATCTTTGTGATATAATTGCTTATCTTTGTGATATAATTGCTTATCTTTGTGATATAATTGCTTATCTTTGTGATATAATTGCTTATCTTTGTGATATAATTGCTTATCTTTGTGATATAATTGCTTATCTTTGTGATATAATTGCTTATCTTTGTGATATAATTGCTTATCTTTGTGATATAATTGCTTATCTTTGTGATATAATTGCTTATCTTTGTGATATAATTGCTTATCTTTGTGATATAATTGCTTATCTTTGTGATATAATTGCTTATCTTTGTGATATAATTGCTTATCTTTGTGATATAATTGCTTATCTTTGTGATATAATTGCTTATCTTTGTGATATAATTGCTTATCTTTGTGATATAATTGCTTATCTTTGTGATATAATTGCTTATCTTTGTGATATAATTGCTTATCTTTGTGATATAATTGCTTATCTTTGTGATATAATTGCTTATCTTTGTGATATAATTGCTTATCTTTGTGATATAATTGCTTATCTTTGTGATATAATTGCTTATCTTTGTGATATAATTGCTTATCTTTGTGATATAATTGCTTATCTTTGTGATATAATTGCTTATCTTTGTGATATAATTGCTTATCTTTGTGATATAATTGCTTATCTTTGTGATATAATTGCTTATCTTTGTGATATAATTGCTTATCTTTGTGATATAATTGCTTATCTTTGTGATATAATTGCTTATCTTTGTGATATAATTGCTTATCTTTGTGATATAATTGCTTATCTTTGTGATATAATTGCTTATCTTTGTGATATAATTGCTTATCTTTGTGATATAATTGCTTATCTTTGTGATATAATTGCTTATCTTTGTGATATAATTGCTTATCTTTGTGATATAATTGCTTATCTTTGTGATATAATTGCTTATCTTTGTGATATAATTGCTTATCTTTGTGATATAATTGCTTATCTTTGTGATATAATTGCTTATCTTTGTGATATAATTGCTTATCTTTGTGATATAATTGCTTATCTTTGTGATATAATTGCTTATCTTTGTGATATAATTGCTTATCTTTGTGATATAATTGCTTATCTTTGTGATATAATTGCTTATCTTTGTGATATAATTGCTTATCTTTGTGATATAATTGCTTATCTTTGTGATATAATTGCTTATCTTTGTGATATAATTGCTTATCTTTGTGATATAATTGCTTATCTTTGTGATATAATTGCTTATCTTTGTGATATAATTGCTTATCTTTGTGATATAATTGCTTATCTTTGTGATATAATTGCTTATCTTTGTGATATAATTGCTTATCTTTGTGATATAATTGCTTATCTTTGTGATATAATTGCTTATCTTTGTGATATAATTGCTTATCTTTGTGATATAATTGCTTATCTTTGTGATATAATTGCTTATCTTTGTGATATAATTGCTTATCTTTGTGATATAATTGCTTATCTTTGTGATATAATTGCTTATCTTTGTGATATAATTGCTTATCTTTGTGATATAATTGCTTATCTTTGTGATATAATTGCTTATCTTTGTGATATAATTGCTTATCTTTGTGATATAATTGCTTATCTTTGTGATATAATTGCTTATCTTTGATGATAGAGATGGAATGAGAGTCTATGTTGAGAAATTTTTGTAATTGGTTGTTTCAAATGGGTTTAGGCTTATCAAAGCTTGTGTATAGAGGGAGAAAATTGTTCATGATGTGTCTGAATTGACTTTAGAGATTAGAATGAAACCAAAGATGAAAAGTTTTTCACTCAAAACGCTTCAAAAGTTCAAAGATGCTCCAAAATGGTTATACTCATGGATTGAGGGGGAGCATGATTACTTCATAAGAATTTCATTCAAACTTCATTCAAAGGCTTACTCTCCAAAGTGTTAGAGTTGATATGACAAAGATCAAAGCTTCAAAAAGGTTGAAAGAGTTGATTAGAAGATTCAAGTCAAAGAAGTAAAGCTTCAAACGAGTCTTCATCAAACACACTTCATTCAAGATCTTCAAGTCATACAACAACATTTTATCAAGAAACTCCAATGCATAAATCAAGGGGGAGAGTTCATATTCATGAAACTTCATTTCAAAAAGATGAGATTCGTTCAAGAATTAAAACCGAAGAATCAAAAAGTTGAATTTCACTCAAGAATCGAAGATTGAAGAATCAAAACCAAGATTCATCTCTTCTGCACTTCAAAAGACAACTCTGATTCATGATTCATCAATTCTCGAAGATTCAAGCCAAACATACTTTCATTATTCTCTGTTCAAAAAGAACATTGAGAATCTTCATATGATTTAACTTCAAGAAGTCCAAGATCAAGACTGAATCAAGTTCTCCAAAGACAAATGAGAAAGCTTTGAAGACTTGTTTCAACATCTCAAATTGTCTTCACCAACGGGCTCATCAATTTCATTCCTACAAGACAAGATAACACGTACTTCATTCATTACAATAAATCACTAAGGGGGAGAATGTTAGAAATCCAAAAATAGTGATAAATTGTAATCTAGAATAGAGGAATTTCTTGTTGTTAAGTCATAGATAAATGGTCTCTAAGGTTGAGGGGCTAATAGTGAAAATTAGAATAGTTGAGTAGTTAGACTATAAATAGCCACAAATTTTGGGCTAGGTTCATTTGAGCCCATCAAACGAACTTCATATGGGCTTAACCCAAAATGAGCTTCTTATAACACTTTCTCAAACGAGGTTCGAATGAGAATTCCCGTTTTAACCTGTACATTTAATCAAAAATGATTAGACTACACACAAAAACTCAAAACATTCCGGAAATTTGTAATGACACATATATAAAACCTGATATGCTTCAAAACACTTTTCCACGACCTTTTTAATGATAAACCTGTAATATGCTATAAAATAACATCTTTACATATTATCAAGGTTCAATACAATAAATCTTATACGCTCCCCCTTAATTTATGATTCAACATAAAATTAATTGAGACATAAACGTATATAATTTAATAATTCCATTGTAAATTAAAATACGAGTTAAAGCTGTTGTCAACGATTTTAAGACAACACGACTTTCTCTCAAATTTTGTACCCTTGTAAATCTATGCATATTCTAAACCTTTCAACCAATAAAGGTTCCGCATTCATTTACACTTGATATCAGAATTACTTCCGTTATCTGCACATCTCAACAAAAACATCAAATTCTCATAGTTAAAATAATAAATAATATCATGAGCAAAATCTTGTTTGTTGAATGTAAAACTTGATACTTTCTTAACAATCTTTCAATCTACCTATGGTCAAGGTCAATTTAATCACTGTCAAGAACATTATCAGACTATTTGAAAACTTTTGAAATAAAACTTTATTCAAATTTCTTCAAATATGATTTAAACAACCTGTCAAAATCAATTAAAGATTAATTTTGAATCGTTTTTCCTTTACATAATAAATCCAATCATGAACACCATCTTTAGCATTTATCATGTAAACTATTGCTTAACTACATCACTCAGTTTATTCATTGTTTATAAGAACGTAGTTGAGTCCTCCTGAAACATTAACATTCTATTTTGACTTTGTCTCTCGTGCAATAAGAACTTTATAATATATAACATAAAATAAGTTCAAAATGAAAATGAAAATAAAATTTTAAATAAAACTTTATTCAAATTTCTTCAAATATGATTTAAACAACCTGTCAAAATCAATTAAAGATTAATTTTGAATCGTTTTTCCTTTACATAATAAATCCAATCATGAACACCATCTTTAGCATTACATAAGTCTGCACTTGAGAAATAATTCTCTTATTATTAGTTATGAACAGTGATCCATCAACGATTACCAGTATGTTTGTCCTCTTAAACATTCGGTACTTCCAGTTTCCTTTTAATTTTGTAACAGTTCTAGCATACTCTGGTCAAGGGCAGTCACCTTGTAACCTCAGTAGCCTAATTTGCCACATTATTAAGTTTGCGAACTTAAGTGACCCACTTTCAGATATACTCTTACAATCGACACAAACACTAAGATTATGATACTTGGCAAATCTTATAGATAGTCTTTAAGAATCAAGTCAGCGGTGACAGGTCGGTGATTCCTCACACGCAGAGCGACATAACTTGACTCACGTAAGGAAATATACTCAACACTGCATAGTGCTAGGTACTTGTATATATGTGACATCACATTAAACTTTATGAAAACCCGTGACTTTCGATGAGACCCGTGTAGCGAACATTCTAACAACCTATCCCAAGTTGGAAGCTTTAGGTAGGCTAGGTATACAAAGACACCCCAAGGACTTACTTGTCTGAATCTCAAAGGCCACATTAGCTCCATAATTTTCAAAAGATTATAAGATATATGCATATCTTGTCACATACTTACATCCTACGAGCAATACACAAGCATTTTGTGTACCCGAGACCTTCTACATAACTACCATTTATACAAAATCTCAATGCTAGATCTTTCATAAGATTTAAGGACTAAATCTGATCACGAATGAACATCTAGCATTCTCAGCCATATATCTGACTGTGTTTCCCACAAGAACATTGTATATTAAGTTCAGGTTTAAGGAAACTTTGGTACTTTATGCCTACGAATACATCATATAATGATCTCACTGAACTGATCATTTTATAATCCGATTAAGCAGACTTAAAAGCTACGATATCGTCATAACTAACGATATATTTTTCATTATATCTAATCAACTTATCGCAGTACATTTCTCAAATAAGTCAATCATTTTTTTTTCTTTTTCATTTTTAACAATACAATCTTACTTTATATGACACTATGCATTAACGAATACATTCTCACATATACTGTATTATTTATACTGTTATACTTTACAAGTTCTTTTGAGAGACTCTGTCACTATAGATTTTTCATTCCAGTCAATTGGACTAACAACTCAAAACGAGTTCTGTCAAAAGCCTTAGTAAATAGATCAGCTAGATTCTTATCAGTAGGAACCTTTTCAAGAACAATTAATTTCTTTTCAGCACAATCACGTATAAAGTGAAACCTTATGTCTATGTGCTTAGTCCTACTATGTTTGACAGGATTATTAGTAATAGAAATAGTGGATTCATTGTCAATCTTAATAGGAGTAGAAAGAAAATTCCGACCGTAATCACACAGTTGTTGTTGTATCCAAAAGACTTGTGAACAACAGCTTCCAGCAGCCATATATTCCGCTTCACACGATGAAATTGCAACGAACATCTGCTTCTTACACTGCCATGATACAATTCTCCCCCCTAAGAACTGACATCCACCAGTTGTCGATTTCCTATCAAAGTTACATCCACCATAGTCTATTTCCCTAAGAATACCAGTTTCTTTCAACCCTGTGAACATAACTAGCAAACTTCTGGAACTGACATAGGAATAGTATCAAAAACACATATATGATAAACTCAACAAAGTCTTTACTATAATTTATTACACACATTTTAATTATAGTAATCACTTATTCAATGACGAAAACATAAAGACAAAAACAATAAACATAACAAAGTCCTAAATTGAAGTAAGAAAAATTGGTACTTTAGTGACTCTTCTTATTAACAGAAGTCTCACTAGTGTCCATGTTGTTAGGTCCAGTTTACTGATAAACTGGAGCGTCTCCAGTTGCATCCGGAGACCTGAAGAATTGTCCAGAAATATATTGAAGTCCAGTTGCAATGTACAGTTTATGCAACTGAAGACTTCCTCCAGTTGAGATCTGACCAAACCTGAAGACCTTCCAGTTGAAGTCGAAGACAACAAATGGAAGATAGAGAATGACAATGGCAGCGAAGCCCAGTTGACGTTCTACTCAGATAGAAACTGGAGATTGTCAGTTTAAAGCCTTTACAAAGCTTTACACTGATTACGAGGAAGGCCTTTTTACTTTATGTACCTTTAACCAACAATAGCATTTGTCTTTGATTAAAGTACAAAAGTACATAAAGCAGGTTGGATAAAAAGACTCTATGTCTTACTTTATCAAGCATATACAAGGAATTAAATATGATTCCTTAAATGCTCTCAACCATATTTGTACGGCAAAGTGGATATCCCAATGTCAACCTTTGCCTATAAATAGAGGCCTTTGCACAACCAAGAAATAGAACCTTTTTCAATATTCAGACAATTGCTTTCTTGGTGAACTTGTGCAATATTCTCTCAATCGCTAAAAGGGACATTTCACAACTCTAAGTGTTTCAATTGTAGAAGAGAATTTCCAAGTACTAGATCGATTGTATTTCATAGGTTGTTAGGATATTTACATTTTGTATTATCTTGGTTCCGCAACAACCTTGTAATTTATTTAACATCAATAAATAAATTACACATTGAAAAATACATATCATCTCATCAACTTACTTTACAAGTATTTATTTATTGCATTGTCATTTACTTATTGTCACCTAATAAGTAATCTATCCAGTAACTTGGTATACACTCACTGCAACTGGTCGTCTCCAGTTCAGTGTTTATATTGCAAAGTAACCTCACTATTGACATAGAGGTGTCTTCAGTTGTTACCATCTATCAAGTTGGGACTTACAAGTGGTATCAGAGCAGAAGGCTAATATACTTGCCTAGATCTGCTTAGATGACTAACACTGAAAGTGAGAATGGTTCTGGTCATGATGAAAACCCTAATATGAATAATCCACCACCTAATCAGAATAACAATAACAATCCTCCTCCTCATCCTCCTAGCCATGTTCATGTACACTATTCTAACACTCCTGTTCCCAAATTCGATGGAAACAGTGAGGGGTTTGGTACATGGAAGGCCCGAATGCTTTTGCATTTTGTTGGGATAGAGAGGTATATGTTAAAAATCCTTAAGGATGGACCACATATACCCATGTCTCCTGGAGTCAGTCTTCTTCTAGATCCAACTGGAAGAAAAGGCTCTAGAGAAAAGCCTGAAGACCATTGGTCTGATGAGGATCACAAACTGGTTGACATGGACACCAGACTGAAAAACATGATCCTTGGGGCTGTTCCTGAAGATCTAATTCCAACACTTGTGTTGTTCCCCAGTGCCAAGGAAATGTGGGATGAATTAGTCATTCAGTTTGAAGTAGGTGATGACACTATTGTCACAAGAAAGGTTGCCCTGAACAAGAAGTATGAATCCTTCTTTGCTCTACCCAATGAAAGTCTAACTGGTACTTACACCAGATTTACTAGCCTCATTAATCAGTTGAGAGGCTTGGGTGTTGAGAAGGATAAGGATATTCTTCTTGAGAAGTTTTGTGATATTCTTCCTTCCAAATGGGAACACATGATTCTTGTCTTAAGACAAGGTAAAACCCTGCACCACCATAGTCTTGTATCACTCTATGGAGCCTTCAGATTCACTGAAGATAATAATGCTGCAAGACTGGTGACTGAGCAGGATGCCTTGAATCATGCCCAAAGTTCCAAGGTTGCCATTTTCACTGAGCGACCTTATGCTGCTTTAATGTCTCCCGAGAGTGTCCAGCCACACTCGATGAAGGAGATGTTAAACAGTTTATTAAACTCTGGCCTGACCACTGAAATCAGTGATGATTGTTATGAAACTGACAATGATGATCTGGTTGCCATGATTGCTAAAACCTTTAACAGGTTTAAGCATAAATCTAATAGATTTAATGGCTCCAACAATGCTTCCAGCTCCAACTCTCTGGACAAAGCCAATCTTACCTGCTATAAGTGTGGTAAGAAAGGTCATTTTATGAAGGAATGCAGATCTAGTCAGATGAACAATCATACTGGTCCCTCTGTCCCCAACTTTAATAGGCCTGATGACAACTTTAGAGCTAAATACAAGAAGCTCAAGGCCCAGACTGCCCTCTTGTTACTTGAAAGAGAAAATGAAAAGAACAAGTACATGATGGCAAAGACTGAAGGAAAGTGGGAACTCTCTGATGATTCATCTGATGATGAAGAAGAGATTAGGGATGTGTGTTTCATGGCTTTGGAAGATCAGCAACATGTTGTGAAAGATGATGTCATTACTGGAAGATGGGTCGACATCATTCTAAAAAGGTATGTGATTATGACAATCAAATTGACCCTGAACTGAAACTGGACCTTGCTGAATCACTTAATGGTGACTTGGTGTTTGTGGAAACTGTTAGAGCAGATGGTGAAAGATATCTGGAAACCATCTTAACTGAACTGAACAATGTCAAACCACAACTTAATGATTTGCAAAGTGTCCAGTTGGCTCTCAAGGAGTCAGTTTTAAAATGTGAGGCTCTGGATTTTGAAAACAAAAAATTAAAATCTGATCTTGAAAAAGAACAAAAGATCATCAAATCCTGGATTAGAGCATCTGGACTAAACTATGATGCTTTTTCAAACACCATTGATGCACAACAAAATGGTTACAAAGCTGGAGATGTGCACATGGCCAGCATCATACCAGATATCCATTCCTTGCCTCCAGCAATTAGGCTAGATACCCCTTATGATCTGCCTAAAATTGTAGAAACTGATCCCTTTGAGATCACACCCACTGAGGTTAAAACTGGAGCCAAAAAGGCTAAAGCTCCAGTTAAAAAGGCAGCTGGTGATAAACCTTTACCTCAGAAGTCTGAAGAGCCCAAGACTCAAAAGACCAAAATCCAGCTGAACCTAAGTCCAAGGTTCAGCAGCCTTCTGATAAAGAAATTTTGTTGAAACTGGAAAGTCACTTTCAACAGTTGTCGAGGCAGGTTCAAAGTTGCACTGCCAGAATTAAAAATCTGGAGGGAACCTTGTCCTCTCCAGTTGTCAAACAAAATTCACCCCCTTTAAAACCAAAACAGAAACAAAATGCTCAATCTGGAAGCTAAAAACGGAAAGAAAAAGGGAAAACCCCCATCAAACCAGTCGTATTTACTCCTGAAGCTGGAGCTGATGAAAAAGCTCCAGATTCAGCCTCCAGTTCAACACCACAACAATCTGCTGAGACTTCCAGGGAGAAGTCCAGTGAACCCATCAAGAAAAGATGGGTTCACAAAAATAACTAATGATTCTTGTGGGTGTGCAGGGCGATCGTAAAAAGAACACCTGGTATCTGGACAGCGCAGCTGGCCGGACTATGACCGAATGTAAGCCCCTGCTGGAAGAGTTCACTGTCCAAGATGGACCGGCAGTGACGTTTGGAAATGATGGAAGTGGAAAGACTGAAGGATATGGTGTGCTCAATAATGGACAGATCGAATTCAAAAGAGTTGCATTTATGAATGGTTTAAAATACAACCTGATCAGTGTAAGCCAACTCTGTGATGATGGCTACAGAGTCCTGTTCGATATTGCTCAAGGCACCATATTTAACAAGGATTGGAAAGTGGTGATCGTTGCCCCAAGAAAAGGGAATGTGTACATTATGGACAAGGAACCTTTTCCAAAAGAGCAATGTTTTTATGTCAAAGCTGATGAGGACACCTACTGGCTATGGCATAAAAAGTTATACCATCTTAATTTTAAAAATATCAACAAGTTGTCTCGCAAACAACTGGTGGATGGGATACCTACAGTTTCCTTTAAAAAGGAGAAGCCATGTTCAGGGTGTGAGATGGGCAAGCAGAAAAGAGCCAGTTTCAAGTCCAGGCAAAACTTTAGTATCACTGAACCTCTTCACATGCTTCATATGGATCTCTTTGGTCCAGTTAATGTTCAAACTAGAGCTGGAAAGCGATATACTCTAGTTGTTGTTGATGAATTCACCAGATACTGCTGGGTTGTATTCCTCAGATCAAAAAGTGATGCACCTGCTAAAATTATCTCTCTCATCAAGAAAATTGAACTTAAGTATACTCACAAAGTGTGTCAGTTGAGAAGTGATAATGGTACATAATTTCAAAACAAAGTACTTGAATCCTTCTGCAATGACACTGGCATCTCTCAGAACTTCTCTTCAGCTCACTCTCCAGAGCAAAATGGTGTAGTTGAAAGGAAGAATCGTACATTGATTGAAGCTGCCAGAAGTATGCTATCTGAATCTGGTCTTCCTACCAGTTTTTGGGCTGAAGCAGTGGCAACAGCTTGCCATACCCAAAACCGGTCAGTCTATGTGAAAGACATAAGAAGACCGCCTATGAAGTTCTTAGGAATCGTAAACCAAATATTGGATATTTTCATGTATTTGGCTGTCCAGTTTATATTTAAACGATTCCAGTCAGCTTGGAAAATTTGATGCAAAAGCTGATGAAGGTGTCTTTGTAGGGTATTCAGATATAAGAAAGGCCTACAGAGTCTATAATTATAGGCTCCAAAAGGTCCATGAGTCAATTCATGTCACATTCGTTGAATCTATTGAAGCAATCAATAAAAGACCAAGCCTTGATTTATCTCCAGTCATTCCAGTTGATTTTGGTGCATCTGACCCAGTTGATCTGTCAGATCATGCACCTAAAGATGTTTCCAGTCACAATGACTTGGAACCAGTTGCTAAGAAGAAAACCACCAGTGACACTTCGTTTTATTCTTCCATCAGTTTCAAATTACCACAGAAACTGGTGATTGGATCAGATGTACGTGTCATTCCAATATCAGCACCAGTTCAAACTCCATCTTCTCTAGTTCTTCAAGAAATGCCTTCAACTGAAGAATTTCATGATGCAAATCGTGACCTCATTGACTCTGATGAGGATGTCAAAGTAGTTTGGACCGATCCTCCTCTAGTTGCTACAACTGAAGAGGATCACCAGGTCACTTGCACTGATATTGTTGTACACCATCCTAGTCAATACACTAAATGGACTCAAGCACATCCAATTGAACAAATTGTTGGTGATCCAAATAGTGGGGTTCAGACTAGAAGAGCCACAAGTGAGCAATGCTTGAATGTCACCTTCTTATCACTGATTGAACCGAAGAAGATTGACGAGGCTATGGCAGACCCAAGCTGGGTAGAAGCTATGCAAGAAGAGCTTATCCAGTTTGAAAGGAACAATGTATGGGAGCTTGTTCCTTGTCCACCAGGGTTGAAGAAAGAACCCATTGGTACCAGATGGGTCTACCGAAATAAGATGGATGAAGATGGCAATGTTGTAAGAAACAAAGCCAGATTAGTTGCCAAGGGTTATTGTCAAGCAGAGGGCGTTGACTTTGATGAGACTTTTGCTCCAATTGCTAGACTTGAAGACATCAGAATATTCCTGGCTTATGCAGCTCATCTGCAGTTTAGAGTCTACCAGATGGATGTCAAAAGTGCGTTCCTGAATGGAACTCTGGAAGAAGAAGTGTATGTTAAGCATCCTCACTGGGTATACAGACTGAACAAAGCTTTGTATGGTCTGAGACAAGCCCCAAGAGCCTGGTATGACACTCTAACTAAACATCTTCTCAAAAATGGCTTTGTAAGAGGTGCAATAGATAATACCTTGTTTATCTTGAGAGAAAAAGGTAGTATCTTATTGGTACAAATTTATGTTAATGACATTATATTTGGGTCAACTGATGATGCAATGTGTAAAAAGTTTTCTAAAATCATGTCATCTGAGTATGAAATGAGTTTAATAGGTGAATTAACATTTTTCTTGGGTCTTCAGATTAAACAAACTGAAAATGGCATTTTCATAAACCAAGAAAAATATGTCAGAGATTTGTTAAGAAAATACAAATATGATTCAATCCCTTCTAAAACTACACCTATTGCAGCACCTTTAAACTTGGATTCTGACCCAAGTGGCAAACCAGTGAACACAACTGAATATAGAGGAATGGTTGGTTCACTGATGTACTTAACTGCCAGTCGACCAGATATAATGTTTGCAACATGTCTTTGTGCCAGATTTCAGGCTAACCCAAAAGAATCACATTTGCATGCTGTTAAGCGCATCTTCAGATACCTGAAAGGGTGTCCTAGCCTTGGTCTTTGGTACCCCAAAGGCTCAGGGTTAGATCTAATGGGTTATTCAGATTCAGATCATGCAGGTTGTAAGATAGATAGGAAATCCACCACTGGAGGTTGTCATTTCCTTGGAGGAAAATTGGTGAGTTGGACCAGCAAGAAGCAGACTTCAGTCTCTATGTCCACTGCTGAGGCAGAGTACATATCTGCGGCCAGTTGTTGTGCCCAGATTCTATGGATCAAGAACCATTTGTTAGACTACGATCTAAAATACAAAAGAACACCAATCTTTTGTGACAACACCAGTGCAATTGCTATATCTCACAACCCGGTGATGCACTCCAGAACAAAGCATATTGACATCAGGTATCATTTCATTCGTGATCATGTTATGAAAGGAGACATTGAAATTCATTTCATCCCCACTGACAAATAGTTAGCTGATGTTTTTACAAAACCTCTTGATGAGAAAACTTTTAAACATCTCATCAGTGAACTGGGAATGCTAAATCCTTGAAACTGGAGACTTTGTTATGAACGCGTCAGTGGCACTGGCGATATTCTCCAGTTGAGGAGATCCAGATAATCCTTGCTCGCCAGGCTATCGAACGCCGTTGTGATACTATCCTGGCATTAATTGATTTATGGGTCATCATTCTAGGGGGAAAGACTTAAAATATTTTTCTGACCAAAATTGTTTTGTTTGAAAAATTGCAACTGGAGAACCCTCCAGTTGAAACTGACATTGGACTCATCCTCTAGTGTACATGTTTGGTCTTGTCTTTTAACTGGCGGTTAACCAGTTTTTATAACGTTGTAAAATACTTGGTCAATTTTTGTGACACGTGATGGTACTTGAGTGTTTTAACCCACTTACAACCGTCGGCTGACGTGTGAACGACGTTTCTGAAAAAGAAAGCACTTTTTTATTGGGATTGTGAAAGATAGTGGGCGCGTGGAGAAGATAAGCCTTCGTAGCATTTAATGCTGGCACGGTGAATTAATTTTTACCCTCAAAATTCAAATTTGTATTTTGATAACATCAAATCAATTTTTATTTTGATATTAAAATATTCAGGATATTTATCTTTTGGAATTCCATTTCATTATAAATACCCCTCATTTACTCCGATTCATTTACTTCTCTTTCTCATTCCTTCATTTACTCTCCAATCATCAAAATTGCTTTTTTTTCTCCCTCTTCTCAATAAATCAAGAACCCGAATTCCCAAATACTACTCAATTTCAGTTTTCACTTGTAGTAAAATGGCACCTAAACCATCTCGCAGCAGAGATATAAATCTGCTTTCTGACCCATATAATCCATCACCAGATGTAAAACATGCATCTGGTGCCCCTTCAGATCCAAAAGCCATCAAACTAAATCCGAATAATCCAATGGCTAGTTTGAAGGGAGAACAAAAGGCCGATACCCTTATTGGACGAATCCAAAAATTCTTGCTGGATTCCCCTACCGGCCCATCCTTCTCTGCAAACCCATGCAAGATGTTTCACGACTACTTGTGTGAGTTTTGGTACACCGACAAACTCTCTAACGACTGTTCTACCATGACCTTCACCCTTAAAAGTGGAACAGTTGTTTGTACCATCACTGCAGAGACATTGAGGGATGCTCTGAACATGAACTACTTAAGACCTGGAGAGTCTTATGTAGTGCTCCCTCCTAACATAAACTTCCGTCAGACACTCCTTGAAATGGGTCACACTAAGTGTACAGAAAAGGGCGTCCTAAAAACAAAAGGAGCCATGACTATGAAAGGCCTCTCACCATCTTGGAGGTACTTTTTTATTCATCTTGTTGAAAGCATGGGTGGGAGTTCTGGTGGTTTGGACCAGATTAACTCCTCACAAGCAGAGATGACGTACTGCTTGTGGAACGGATTGAGAGTAGACTTTGCTAATATACTATTCAGAAGTCTGGTGTAGAAACTGAAGGGCACCAGGGGACTATGTATCCCTTTCTCCAGGTATCTCTCTCTCTGTTTTAAACTTATCTTGGGCAGTGAGCAATACAAAAACACTACTTCACCCTTCATTGTCCCAGATTTGTTAAGGAATCTTGACTCTCTTGAATCTGAAACAGGAGAGGTTGAGATTCCTGAAAGAATGCGACTGGCATTCGCTAAAACTGATGCACCATTTCCAGGTGAGTCAGAAAGGCAACTGGGCGGGCCTCAAAACAATGAGGGACCCACCGATTCGTCCTCTGGCACTATGGCAGTTGTTGGGCCTGAACAACAGCCAAACCCAGCCAGTTCCAGTCAGTCAGTTCCTACAGTTGCAACTGGAGGCCTCCCAACAGGTCCTCCAGTTTTACCAAAGGCTCCTCGCACTCGTCACCCTAGGCATCAGTCAGTATGAGCCACTGACATTAGTACCCAAGCCAACCCTTTAGTATCCTCCCAACAGGTTACTAAAGAAAGTCAAAGGGGTCAACCGCAAGCAACCACTTCCGCAATTTCTGTAGGAGGAAGTGGTGAAGAGAATACTGGGTTAGCCCAACCCAGAGTAGAGTTAGAGTCTGCACAACAAAGTGTCGATGGCTAAACTTCTAACACTACTATTGCACGAACTGATGATGTCTCTGGCCAGTCACAACTGGAGACTGAAGTTCCAAACTCTTCGGCCAATGATGTTTTGATTGAGGATAGAGCAATAATTACTGAGGCAGTTCCAGTGACCTCTATTCCTGGCGATGAAGTCACCACGACTGAGCCAACAACTGATGCTACTCTCCAGGAAACTGGCCAAGTACATCAGGAGACTGATCCTGCTGATCAGCCATCTGTCACATTCATGGATCTGGACGTGAATGTTAATGACGATGATATTCTCATTGAGTCTCCAGACTATGAAGAGACTACTTCTGACACTGAGATTCTTGATGTTTCTGTACAAGCTCAAGACCCTTCATCTCTTGTCACGCCTCCAAATGCTCCAATTTCAATTTCACCATCCATAGAAATAATTCCACATACATCTCCACCATCATTATCATCGCTTTTTGTGTCTAGAAATAGACACATGGTACCACCACCGACGCCGTTGGACACACCTGAGCATTCTTAGCATGTCCAACACATTGATCTCTCAGTACGTCCTTCTACTTTCCCATCTACTGATTCTATCTCTTTGGCTGCTGGTCAGTCAACTGGCGAGGCTTCACTTAATGTGCCTCCTCCAGTTGCTCCAGTAGCACCTGCTGCTGGTCCAGTGATACCTTCCCCTCCGTCACTGGACAGTCAATTTGTGTCTTTCCAATCCGACATCCAAAACCTTATTCACAAGGTGGAGGATGTTCAGAAGACACTTGTCAGAAACGCCAAGTCTATCTCCAGGTACAATAAAGAAACGGTTACAAATCAGAAAGTCATGGACCTGGGGATAAACAAGTTCTCTGCAAATGAAGACTTGGTGTTTAAGAAGCTCAATGAGCTGGTCGATAGCTGTAACAATTTGGCAATTTCTCTGAAGGAAGCTTTCGACCTGACTCAATCAAAGGTTACAACTTCTATCTCCTCTCTACTGGGCACAACTGTTAGATCTTCTGAAACAGAGTTGAAAGAGATAGAGAGGCAGGTCAATGACTTGTTTGATCGACCTGGCCTCAATGTACCTGAGCTTCAGCAGCAGTTGGCAACTTCAGTTGGTCAGGTTATTGAAGAAAAGTTGGCTGCAAGAGAAGAAGCTTTTGTTCAAAGGGTGATATCTGAGATCACCAGGATTGTTCCTTCTCCGGTTGATCTAAACCCACTCACTCTTGAGATCAACCAGTTGAGGGGCAGTCTTAATGCTGTAAATACTCAATTGTCTTCTCACTCTAGCTCCATCGACAAACTGAGAACTGAAGTTACCAAATTTGGAGATATGCAGAAGGAAAGTACACCTGAAGTTTCTCCAGATGTCGCTAAAGTACTTGATGAACTAAAGACTAGTCAGTCACAAGTTGTTGGTAATGTGCTGACCCAGTCTAGAGAAACCAATCATTTATGGAGATCCTTTAGGATGTTGTACTCCATCTTTAAGGAGTGCAAGGACATGAAGTCGTGGCAGCCTCTTGACCGGTTGCCTACCAACAATTCCGATTGGGAAGCCATCAGGACAGGTCTAGATGCTGCCAAGGGGGAAAGATCAGTCCTTGCACCAACCAGTCAAACTGATAGGCGTATTGTGGTTGCTGCTGGTACTGAAGCCAGTCAGCTGGGAGCTGCCAGTACTGATGCTGGTCAGCAGATAATCGAAAGTTTTGATGATACTGGTGATAGGGGGAATACTGATAAAGGCAAGGGAGTGGCTTCTGATGAAACTGCCCAGCTAGCCATTGATACACCAATACTTGAAACTGGCAATGTCGACAAGCTTCCTCCAGTGACAGAAAATGAAAGTAGGAGACTGGCTGCCATTGGCAATGCATTTAAAGAAAGAAGGAAACAAAGAAAAGAAGATCAAAGGGTGGCCAGGTCTCGCATACTGAACTTAGATGTCAATGATGCTCCTTTATTGGGCATCACACTGGAGCAATATCAAAAGATCAAAACTGATCAAAGGATAGTGGGAGCTGTAATTGAAATGTTGGACATTCAGCTTGACCAAGATTATCCAGATGATGAAGCTGAGTTTGATGCCAAGAATACAAATGTATTAGTGGAGAAGGCAAAAGAATTAAGGGCTGGTGGGATTCAAAGGCGGGTTGATAATGTTAAGAAAATTGTGAAAAAAGTGATGAATCCACCAAGGCCCAGGGCACCAAAGCCACTGCCCAGGGATGCAAATCTGAGAACTTTCATTGAACCTACTGGAGAGGTGTCAAATGAATATATTAAGGCTGCTGTGCATTCTGCTCTAACTGGATCTGTCAAGATTGCCAACGAATCTGAAGCCAGAGCTTATTATTCTTCAATAATGGCTAAAAGGAAACATAATGGAAAAATAAATGGTGTGAATGTTACCATCAAACCAGGCACCAAACACTTCAATGTGCACATCAGTTATACTAGAGGGCCACTAGTGACAACTGACAATCCATCAGTTCTTCAGTATGGGTTCAGTGAATGAGTGGAAATGGTCGAATTTTTGGAAGCAAAAGAAACGAAGAATAGGTTTGAGAAGGCCTGGATAAATTTGTTAAAGGGCAAGATACAACACAAAGAACAACTGGAAACTAGGCTGCATATTGACCCAGAGGATTCTCAACCTATTGGTTCGTTGACCAAAAGAAGGAGAACTGGCGAAGGGCCATCTGTTTAAGCTCTTCTTCAGTTATCTACTTGTATTTTTGTTTCACCTTCTTGTAACTTATGTAATTTCATTTTGTGTATATACAAGTTGCCAGATTGTAACCACAAGCAAGATAACAGATTAAATCTAACAAACTCAAAAGAAATATTCAAGGCATTTAATGATCTATAAAAATGCCTTGGAAAATTTAGATAGATTTAGTCAAACAAGTCTCTTCAGTTCATACTTGTATAGATACAAGAACTTGAAAAGACTTGGCAATATTTCAGGACAATTAAGGGGAATTTGTTAGGTCCAGTTTACCGATAAACTGGAGCGTCTCCAGTTGCATCTGGAGACCTGAAGAATTGTCCAGATATATATTGAAGTCCAGTTGCAATGTACAGTTTATGCAACTGAAGAATTCCTCCTGTTGAGATCTGACCAAACCTAAAGACCTTCCAGTTGAAGTCGAAGACAACAAATGGGAGATAGAGAATGACAATGGCAGCGAAGCCCAGTTGACGTTCTACTCAGATAGAAACTGGAGATTGTCAGTTTAAAGCCTTGACAAAGCTTTACACTGATTACGAGGAAGGCCTTTTTACTTTATGTACCTTTAACCGGACAATAGCATTTGTCTTTGATTAAAGTACAAAAGTACATAAAGCAGGTTGGATAAAGAGACTCTATGTCTTACTTTATCAAGCATATACAAGGAATTAAATATGATTCCTTAAATGCTCTCAACCATATTTGTACGGCAAAGTTGATATCCCAATGTCAACCTTTGCCTATAAATAGAGGCCTTTGCACAACCAAGAAACAGAACCTTTTGCAATATTCAGACAATTGCTTTCTTAGTGAACTTGTGCAATATTCTCTCAATCGTTAAAAGGAACATTTCACAACTCTAAGTGTTTGGATTGTAGAAGAGAATTTCCAAGTACTAGATCGATTGTATTTCATAGGTTGTTAGGATATTTACATTTTGTATTATCTTGGTTCCACAACAACCTTGTAATTTATTTAACATCAATAAATAAATTACACATTAAAAAATACATATCATCTCATCAACTTACTTTACAAGTATTTATTTATTGTATTGTCATTTACTTATTGTCACCTAATAAGTAATCTATCCAGTAACTTGGTATACACTCACTGCAACTGGTCGTCTCCAGTTCAGTGTTTATATTGCAAAGTAACCTCACTATTGACATAGAGGTGTCTTCAGTTGTTACCATCTATCAAGTTGGGACTTACACATGTACTTCCTTTTTATCTCAGTAGACTGACTAGAGCCTGCTTCCATTTCATTTCTTGATCTAACTCCAAACTTCTTCTCGAAATACTCTCTTTCTAAAGCATCCTTCTGAACTAGTTGCTCTTGATCAGGAGTTAGGATCAATGGAATTGCTCTTTCAAGTCTAGGCATACAATCTGGACTACCAACTTCTACTCTCCAAACTTTGTCAATTAGAACCCTTGGTAAACAATCAACCGAAAATTCTCTTTATGTAAACACTCGAGCACTACCTTTTAAAGTAAAATGTTTAAGATAAATAGTTTCCTTTTCTGATCTAGATTGCTCTTTATCAGAAATAGACATATTACTTAACAAAGTGTGATACGGTTGATTCACATAATCATTATTATCAGGATTAGTCTTAGTATCGGTAACTTTTTCCCTTCCGGAAATATTGCTACCCTTAGCATTAGCAAATCCGATATATCCACTCAAAACATTTACAAAATCAGTTAGGAGTTTTTTATCTCCTGTCATGTGCCTTGAGCATCCGCTATCGATAATCCACAAATTTGCAATCTTCCTTAGCTGCTCCCGCACATAAATGAAAATATTAGTTCTCAAGAGGACCCCCAGCCTTGCTGGCTTCGGGTCTTTCATTCTCTTCATCTGAAACCATATCCGCCCAATATCCACCAGAAGGCACCCATGCCTTCACGGTCTTTGGTTTGTTATTCTCTTCCAACATAATATCAGTCCAATACCCTTTTTCCGGCAAACGTGCCTTAGGTACTGTAGCAAACTGTGATCCACTAGGACGTCTATTGGGTGAGGTCTTAGGACTTCTTGACATAGATCTCCTACGACTATTTCCACTAGAATTCCTTTGGAATCTTGGCATTCTCTCAGGAGAAGGTCGATAACCTTTCCTTGGACTATGCTGCTGATATAATGGATTAGAATTTGACTTAGCTTCGGCTACTAATCTTTCATAGTAAGCACTATTGGGTTTCACTCTAAAAGGAGACGATTTCCTTAAGTCATACATAGAATTCACATTTACAGATTTATCTCGAGATGAGACACTTCTAGATTTCACAGATTTATCTCTAGGTGAGACACTTCTATAATTCACAGATTTATCTCTAGGTGAGACACTTCTATAATTCACAGATTTATCTCTAGGTGAGACACTTCTAAATTTCAACTTTTGAGGCGACGAATTCCTCAAATCTTGAGATGGTTTTCTATGTTCATTAACCTGATTTAAACTACTAGAACTACCATATGACATTCCTTTATCTGAATTAATGAATTTCACATAATTCTGTGCATTTATATTATCTGGATGTCTCTTTGCATAATCCTCATAATATTTCTTTTTATATGCACTCATGAACTCTTTTGAACTAACTTGTTCAACTAATCTACCCTTGCCATTACTTTCAGAAGATCCAACACTATCCTTAGATTTATCAGGTGATAAATTCCTAGGATTTCTGAATTTATTAAGTGGACAACTGCTAGCTACATGACCTCTTTCACGACAAGTAAAGCACAATCTAACTTTTTTTTTCTTAGGTTGGTCATAAGCTATTTCTGGGATTGGTATTCCGTAAGCCTTAAGTTCTGCAATCGTATCTAATCTCTCAATTGCATCTTCCATAGTGTATGCAGGCTTAAATGGTTCAAAATGCCTATCCTTGTAAGGAATTTGTTCTTCTAACCATTTTTCTTTGTCCTCTACACACCAGACTTTATCAATCCTAGATCTAGGCTTAATGCTAGTTACAGGTACTTCTCTATCAAAAAATACTTCATCACTGTCTTTTAGAGTATAGTACATAACTTCACTAGGATTAAAGTCTAATTCATGCTCTGTTTCTACTTCCTTTCCTTTGCTATTGCTGCTAGACCCAATTTTTAAAATCCCTTTTAAAGTTCTTTCAGCAAATTCAGCAGGTGACTCTGATTGAACACTAGGTCCTTCAACATCCATGGTTGAAGTTTGAACATGACTTTTTACAAAATTCACTTTCTTAAAAGATTTAACCTTTTTATCCTGCTGAGGTTTTCTCTCATTTTTAGCAACTTTGCAGTCAAAAACTTTGTTTTCTAATTTAGCAGCACTAACAATTGGATTGGTCATAGACTCAGTCTTTGTTTCCTCTGACACATTGGTCTTAGGAATACTTCCGGTCTGTTCGACATTTTCTACTTTCTTGGAAGTAGAAGTAGTCTCATGGTCAGAACTATCAGTTGAACTATTACTGACAGTCTCATTGGGTTTGTTCATTTTAGGAAAACTGTCATAGTTATGATGAGGGGGTGGGGGTACTTCACAGTACTTCTTAACAAAACTAGCTTGTCCCCCCTGTTTCTTTGATTCAGTCAAATGAGTCATCATGCATCGCACGTCTCTCATTTGATTAATCTTTTATGTTCAATATGAAGAGATTCATACCTATCTTCTTCAGATTTTATCCTGCCTAGATGTTCTCTCACATGACCTTTTAGCACTATTATTTCAGTTTTAAGTTCATTTCTATCACTAGTAGCTGCATTTGCAAGGTTCTTATGAGTCTTAACATCTTCTCTAAGGACAGTTACATCACTAGACAATTTAACACAAAATTTCCATATATCAATAAAAGATTTTAAAGAAGCACTTACCTCCTGATCCGGTGACTCAAGATTTGCCACAAAATTGACAAGATCTTCTGTACCTAGATTCTCAGGTATATTGACTTTAACTTCTTCTTTGACATGTTTCAGCCTTTTCAGGAACAACTTCTGAACTTTTCTTCTTTTCTTAGTGATTAATCTTTTATGTTCAATATGAAGAGATTCATACCTATCTTCTTCAGATTTTATCCTGCCTAGATGTTCTCTCACATGACCTTTTAGCACTATTATTTCAGTTTTAAGTTCACTTCTATCACTAGTAGCTGCATTTGCAAGGTTCTTATGAGTTTTAACATCTTCTCTAAGGACAGTCACATCACTAGACAATTTAACACAAAATTTCCATATATCAATAAAAGATTTTAAAGAAGCACTTACCTCCTGATCCGGTGACTCAAGATTTGCCACAAAATTGACAAGATCTTCTGTACCTAGATTCTCAGGTATATTGACTTTAACTTCTTCTTTGACATGTTTCAGCCTTTTCAGGAACAACTTCTGAACTTTTCTTCTTTGACTCAGCTACCCGAATTGCTTCCTCTTCAACTTCCTCATCGGTAGTACCGTGGATTATAGCATCATCATCCCTATTCATATAGTAGGAATAGTCCACTACTGCATCCATAGTATCGGACTCAATCAGTCCAGCATCATAGATGATCTCGGCTAAGTAAGCTTGATGGTTATCTTCAGGATTTTCATTACTACCCCAATTATAAGTACCATTACTTTGAACAACCAACGCACTTGAATTATCAACGATTCCTGAGTTTTGATTTCCAGAATTGTTATACTGCCGATTTTGACTCTGGTATTGATTGTTATACCCACTTTGATTAAAGTTCTGTCTACCGGTCGATGAGTTGTTGTCACGTCTTGGTCTCTGACATTCTCTAGCGAAATGTCCAAACCCATCACAGTTGAAGCATTTACCCTTTGACTTGCCGAAACCCAACTTTCCATCATTCATCTTCCTACCAGTTCTATCAGCAAATCTCTGAACCCGTAAAGTCAACATAGCAAGCTGCCAGTTCAAATCCATTTCTTCTAAGATCATCTGGATCAACCTGTTTGTAGTCTTCTCTTGCAAGGTCTGAATCAGCTAGCCTTCCTCCAATCATCTTTTCTGAATTTGAACCAAAAGATGCGTGCATGCCTAAATGTCCTTCAACTGATCGACTATTCATAGGAAAATTGTGACTTCCACTTGGAGAATTACCTATCTGATTTCCCTTATATTGCTTTACAGCACCACCGGGAGAAGATACCTTGCTGACATTCTTTTTAGAGTTTACGATCAAACTTTGACTTTCATTTTCTCCTCCATAAAAAGCAGTCACATCACCATTGGTTACAGATGCTGGTGTCAGTGTCTTTTCATGATATAGTTCAGGTCTCTGAACGAAATCACTCTGACCAGCATTCTTTGTTTTCCTCTTCATGTCCTGAGCCCTCAGCTTCTTGATAATGTCATCCAGAGTCCAAGTTGAAAATTCTGGATTTTGTTGAATAGAAGTAACATAACCTTTTCATTTATCCGGAAGAGCATCCAACAGCTTCTCAATCACTTCATCTTTGATACGTCCCACGGTGTATCAATATACCAAAGTATATTGTACACAGAACAGTTGTAGAGGGGGGTGAATACAACTTTCTTTAATCTTTACAAACTTTTAAATAAAACGTTTTAAAGATTCAGACTTAAATATAAAGTAAGTAAAGAACATGAATCATTAAAATAGTAAAGCAGTAAATAAACATTCTTGAACACAGATTGTGGTTTTCAAATGTAATCCTTTATTAAGAAATAATCTATACAAAGAATTACAGGGTTGTTGCGGAATAAAGATAGCCTACAGATATCTAAACAACCCTTGAAATGACAAACAACAATCAATAAGTTCTAGCTCAAGAGAATCAGCCCAAGCTGATCTCGTACAGACTAAGCTGTGTCTAAGAGCAGAGAAACTTATGTGAAGAATGATTCTCAGGAATGCCACACATATGCAATCAAGGAATGAAGCTTTTATAGGCGAAAGCTCTTCTTCTCTTGGTATCCAATTCAGCCACGTATTCTTCTTTCACTGGATGATAAAGGAATAATCAATCGTGCCTTCACCTCGTACTTGTGGTCCCCCACGTACAGCTGCACATTCTTTATCATCCAATAAGAGTATGGACACGCATATGTAAAACCAACCACTAACCTGGATCCTAGGATTCTTCCTAGTCACGTCATTTGTCCTTATCTTCAATCCAGGTTGTTATCTTCACTTGATTGTCAGACACAGATTGGGCCGTTTGTCAAGGCACCAATCTGCCTAAGTGTTTCCAAGCTGACTGCTAATCCCAAGCTGCCTTCCACTGCCAGCTTGGTCTTCTATCTTCAATCCCCCTCTTCGACTTGGATTGAATGCTATATACTTGTTGATGCAGCTTGAATAACACTAGCTTCCATAACATATTACATTACAAAGTATGAAGCATGATCTGGGTCAGTTACAGATCGCAAGCTATGTCAGCTTAGTCTGACCCAGATCAGATTACAAGAACCAAAAGATTACAAAGTGTTTATAGGTCAGATTTGTCATCATTAAATTTACAATTAACATTGGGACTCAACAATCTCCCCCTATTTGATGATGACAAAACCCAACTACACTTCTAACTATCAGCTTACAAAAAATCAAAGTAAAATATGACTAACAGCTTGTGACCCTTTGAATCTTTTGGGTTCTTTTTAATCTGATTTGAAGTTCTAACAAGACAACTAAATTTATACAAATACTTGCATATATTGAGAGAAGCAAAGTATTACAATAAAGAGTTAACTCCCAATCATTTTTACAGTTTCTTGCTTAACTTCAAATGATGGGGCAACTGTTACATCTACTTTCCTATCTAACCCCTCTTCCACAAGGAACTGCTCATACCCATTACCTTTTTCACTAAAAGCAACACAGAATCTGTATAAGGTAAATAGGTGCATAGTTGGTACCTCTTTCAGTTCAGCAGTCCTTTGGAAGACAAGTTGCCCTCTTGCATTTACAAAATACATGCCATGCTCAGGTTCAGTAATGTGCATCCCACATATTGCATTTGGAACACCAACAGGTAGAGACAGATTTAGATGACTAAGAATTTTGTCAAGAGCTTCAGGAGCCAATTGTTCAAGTAACTTTGAAGGGTTCAAATTCTTGAGGAAGTCTGTATGATCACCTACAGGACCATCAAGCTTGACATGTCTTCTCTTTTTCTTTTTGAGAGGCTCTTCAGACTCATCTTCATCATCCATATCATAAGTTTTGGGTCTTGGAAGGCCAGTGATATCAATCTTGTGTTTCACAATAATGGCCAACTTCTTTTCAAGGGCTTACAAGACTGTCTCTCTATGAATGTCAGGCATACCAACAATGATGTCATGCAACTTAACCCACTCAGAGTAACCTAGATCATACAGCTTATCTAGATCATGAGTTTCCCAGCTGGTTTCATAACCTTCTCTTGTGAATCTTATGCTAGGAATGGGCTGCCCTCTTCTTCTTTTCAATTAAACCTGGGTGATAGGCTCTGGATGCCTTTTGTAATTCAGTCTTTCCTTTATTTTCTTTATATCCAGAGCCTCCCACCCAACATGGGCTTCAACACTTTTCTTCACATCTTTCACCTTCTGTGATGGCTTAGTGTGAACCACCACTTTCTTCTTTCCTTGGCTTTTGCTTATATTCTTTTTTTTGGATCCAATGGCTGCAAGGTCTTCTTCATCTTCCTTATTCAGTGTTTCTTGAAGAGCCTTGGCAACTTCTGGATCTGATTGCAACTCAGCCATTCTCCCCCTTTCCAGTATGTCTTCCTTTATTATTTTATATGTCTCCTTAACTGACATTTTAAGAATAGGTGCTTGTTGAGCAGCCAGCTCCCAATCTTTTTCTTCTTGTGTTAAAACCATCACACTACTTGACCCAGCTTCAATTTTCCTTTTCTTTATTTTGAACTGAGATAGAGTGGCTGTATCATCACTTGAAGAAGATTCAACAGTAATTTACTTGGGAGTTGTGTCAGCTTTGGAGGATACAGCTTGCAACGACACAGCTTGCATAGGGTCAGCTTGGGGAGACTTTCCTTTGTTAACTTTTTCAATTTGTTAGGTCCAAATTTACTGGACTCACTCCAGACTCGACTACTGGAGCCTTACTGAAGATCTGTCCAGAAATGATAAATACTGGACCAACTCCAGACTTGGAATCTGAAGTCCCTCTGAAGATTTGTTCAGAAATAATGGAAGACCAGTGAGCAAAATACTTGTATAGGAAATCTGGAGACATCCTCCAGATTAGCTCACTGGACTTCACCTTAGTCCAGATCTATTCTACTGAAGACATTCTTACTGAAGTCAAAGACTAAAGTCAGAATAAAGAAGACTGACAAATGGCGGAGTCCACTGGAAGTCTTACCAGATCTGAACACTGGAGGATTGTCAGTGTTCTAGACCTTACAAGTCTGAACACTGATATCGAGGAATTGACTTTTTGCCTTTACACACTTTCCAAAGGACATTCCACTTGTTCTTTACCAAAGTGATTACGTGTGTAAAGGTGGTTGGTTAAAAGGATTATTGTCATATTGATGTGACTTTATCCTTGTACCTTAACCAATGCATTTAATGATCTTGTCGGTTCATTAGATGCATGCAACCATATTTGTACGGCACAAATTCACTGGTGAATTTGTTTGCCTATAAATACAAAGTCATTTCTTCGTTAAAATTACTTTTAGCATTAAAGGTGAATTTGTCTAAATACTCTCGATCTTAAACAGGGATACTTCACAACTTTAAGTATCTCGATCTAAAAGAGTTATTTGGCAAATATAGATCATTTGTAATTCATAGGTTGTTAGGATACTTACATACTTGTATTATCTTGTTTCCGCATAACCTTGTATTTTATTTAACATCATAAATAAAATACACTTGAAAAATATTACATTGTGTTCCACCTTTACTTTATTGCTTTTAGTCTTGTATTACTTTGTTTATATACTTGCATTTATATTCAAGTAATACTAGTCCAATCTAGTGCTTATTAGACTTGTTGTATTTTACACTTCTGAGTTAACCATCTAGAGAGTTTGGGACTTTACAATTGGTATCAGAGCAGAAGGCTAAACATTGCCTAGATCTGTCTCTTTGATGGCCAACTCAGAAAATACTCAAGGAAATCTTAATTTTGGTCCTGATCCTAATGCTAATATTAATGATCAAAATAATGAACCACCTGTTAACACTAATCCACCACCTCCTCCTCCTACTCCTGCTTCTCCACATGTGCATGTGCACTATTCAAATAATCCTGTTCCTAAATTCAGTGGGAATAGCGATGAATTTGGTACGTGGAAGGCTAGGATGATATTACATATCACTGGTATTGAGAGAAATATGATGAAAATTTTAAATGAAGGACCTTATGTCCCCACATCACCTCTCAATGCTCTCCTTGATCCAACTGGATCTAGAAGAGGTCGGGAAAAGATGGAGGAACATTGGTCTGAAGAGGAGAGGAGATTGGTAAATCTAGATACCCTTCTCAAAAACATGATCCTCGGGGCTGTTCCAGAAACCCTAATTCCCACATTAGTTCTTTTTCCCAGTGCTAAAACCATGTGGGATGAACTAATGAACCTGTTTGAAGGAGGATATGACACCATTGTCACCAGAAAAGTCTCCTTAAACAAGAGGTATGAGTCATTTTTTGCTCAGCCAAATGAGTCTCTCACTGGTACTTACACCAGATTTATGAGTATCATAAACCAGTTGAGAGGTCTCGGGGTTGAGAAGGACAAAGATATACTTCTGGAGAAATTTTGTGATATTTTGCCCACTAAATGGTCTCACATGATCCTGGTCTTACGACAAGGTAAAACTCTGCACACACACACTCTTTCAACTTTATATGGAGCCTTCAGGTACACTGAAGAAAATCAAGCTCAGAGAGTTGTGGCAGAACAAGATGCTTATAACCATGCCTCCAGTAGTCCTATTGTGGTTAGTCATACTGAACCACAAGGTACATCACTGATATCTTCGGGAGAGGCTAGTCAAATCTCTCCAGACTGTGATAAAGCTGAAGATGATGACCTGGTTGCAATGATTGCTAAAACGTTTAACCGTTTCAAAGCAAGAGCAAATAGGACATCTGGACAATTTGCATCCAGTTCTTCAACTGATAAGACCAATTTGACATGCTTTAAGTGTGGCAAAAAGGGTCATTTCATGAAAGATTGCAGGTCCAGTCAGTTTGTATCCCAGCCTGGTCCATTTAATTCTAATAAAAAGCCCGATGATAGCTATAAATTGAAATATAAAAATCTTAAGGCTCAAATTGCTCTCATGGCACAACAAATGGAAAATAATAATAAGTGCATGATCGCAACAACTGAAGAGAAATGGGTTCCTTCTGATGATTCACCTACTGATGAAGAAGAAGAAAGAGATTGCTGTTACATGGCTCTGGCAGACGAAGAGCACCTGGTGAAAGAAGATGTCACATCTGGACGATGGGTGGACATTGTTATCAAGAAGGTTGGTGATTATGATACTGCAACTGACCAAGAATTAAAATTGGACATTGTTGAAGCTCTTAATTCTGATTTAATATTTGTTGAAACTGTTAGATCTGACTGTGTAAATGGTCTAGAAACAGATTTTTCTAAAATAACTGTTTTAAAATCAAAATTAAAGGAACTTCAAGACATTGAACTAGCATTTCAAGCCCAGGTTCTGGTAACTGAACAATTGATTCAAGAAAAAAAAGATCTTGAAGTCATTTTAGAGAAAGAAAAACTGGTGATTAAATCATGGCTTGAAACCAGAAAGCCATATGATGCAGGAGTAAATCAATTTCCCACACAAAAACGTGCATATTTAGATGGAAATACTCATGTTGCATCATTAATACTAGTAATCGATCATTTACCAGAGGGATTCAGGCCCATTACTGTTTATGATGAGCCTGTAACTCCCAAGGCCAATATTTTCCCAGTTCAATCCCCAGTGGTTAAGACTGGAGCATTCCAGATGACTGCTCCAGTTAAAAAGGTTAATCGGAATAAACCTTTGCCTCAGACCAATCCCCTACCTAAGCCTAGAACTGGAAAGGCTCAGGTATCATCTGATGAAAATATTTTGTCAAGGTTAGAGAGCCAGATTCAACTACTGACTCGTCAATTTCAAAGTTTTAATGCAAGATTAAACTTTATTGAGGTACTTCATCTGGCCCTAGACAAAATACAAAACCTTTTTCCAAGAAAGAAAAATATATTTCTCCAGTTAAGAAAAAGAAAAAGGTTTCAAAACTATCAACCCCAGTGGTCTTTTCAACTAAAACCACTGTTGAAGAAAGTGAACTCAACCAGATTGCTCCAGGGACCTATAAGGGAGGGTCCAGTGAACCCATCAGTCGATGGGTTCCCAAATCTAACTGATAATATCTGGTGGATGTGCAGGGCGGTCGAAAGAAATATATCTGGTATCTTGACAGTGCAGCTGGCAGGACGATGACCGGATATAAGACCCTGCTGGAGGAGTTCACCATTTTTGATGGACCCTCCATTACTTTTGGAAATGATGGTTGTGGAAAGACTGAGGGATATGGTGTTCTGAACAATGGACAAGTCAAGTTCAGACGAGTTGCATTTGTGAATGGTTTGAAATATAACCTGATCAGTGTAAGTCAACTGTGTGATGATGGCTATCAAGTTCTATTCAATATTGCTCAGGGTATCGTATTCAACAAGGACTGGAAGGTAGTGTTGATTGCTTCCAGAAAAGAGAATGTGTACGTGATGGATATGGAAAGCTCTCTTTCAGAGCAGTGTTTCTATACTCAAGCTGATGAAGACACAAACTGGTTATGGCATAAAAGGTTATTCCATTTAAATTTCAAAAATATTAATAAGTTGTCTAGAAAACAACTTGCAGATGGGATACCTTCAGTTTCCTTCAAAAAGGAAAGACCATGTCCAGGATGTGAGATGGGTAAGCAGAAACGTACCAGTTTGAAGACCAAGCAGAATTTCAGCATATCTGAACCTCTTCATATGCTTCATATGGACCTTTTTGGTCCAGTGAATGTTTAGACTCGTGCTGGTAAAAGATATACCCTGGTGATCGTAGATGAATTCTCCAGATATTGTTGGGTTATCTTTCTCAGGTCTAAAAATGAAGCTGCTGCTGAAATCATCAGTCTTATCAAACAAATTGAGCTCAAGTACAGTCGAAAGGTGTGTCAGTTAAGAAGTGACAATGGAACAGAATTCCAGAATGCAACTCTGGAGTCATTCTGTACTGACACTGGCATCTCCCAGAATTTCTCATCAGCCCGCTCTTCAGAACAGAATGGAGTGGTGGAAAGGAAGAATCGAACGCTGATAGAAGCTGCCAGGAGTATGCTTGCTGAATCTAGTCTGTCTACCAGTTTCTGGGCGGAAGCAATTGCTACTTGTTAGAAATATAATATGTAGTAGTTGATTTGTGTACTTTATGATGTTTTGTACTTAGAATGTAAACATGCTAGAATGGAAGGGGGCATAGTGTAAATAGATCATATGTATATAAACCCCCTCCATAAGAGAATATGTAACCTTTTACCACATTATACAAGCTAATCTTTCCCTGACATCTCTCTACTCTCTCTCTACTTTCTCTCACTAGAAACCTCCATTAACACACACTAAAGCTCGAATTCTAGTCTTAACATTTGGTATCAGAGCACAATCAGAGTTGCTGAACGATCCAAAAGCTTATTACAAGCTTAAATTGTGCTTAATTTCAGAATTTGAGTAATTTTTCTGAAAGGTTCATTTGCAGAGCTCACTGTTTCAGTGATTCCTGCAAATTAAGTGTGTTTCTGTTCTAATTTTGTTCACCGATCGATTTCATATCATTATATCTTCCTTCGCTATCAATTTCAGAGGCTAATTTCATCATTTGAAGTGTTTTCGATCGAGCTCTACAAATCGCATGTTCGTGAGGGTTTGAGTTCCAGTTGAAATTAGCATCTAATTTGTTTGAGGATTTGTGCGCATTGATTTTCTGAACATTTTGGTATAAAATTCGAGTTCTAACTCGCAAAAATGAAGAAGATATCGAAGATTTTCAGTCTTCTCTGCAAATAAGGGGTTGGCTGAACATAGAAGATAACCTAACCGACTATTTTGTCGTGTTGTGGTTACTCGCATTTGCAGAAGTCGTTGGCTAAGTGGTGTTCTTACTTGTACTATTTGCAGAGCATCTTGCTCGGCAAATAGTTGTTTTTGAGAATTGAGAATTCTTGATTTGAGACTAGTGCTACTTGCATTGTTTGCAGAAGTTTAGCTCGGCAAACAAGTGGTTTTGGGTGAAGTGACTAAGTACAAGTTCTATTTGTACTGTTTGCAGAGATTTAAGCTCGGCATTTAGTTGTTTTTAAGAACTTGATCAATTACACCATTTGCAGAGCATCTTGCTCGGCAAATACGTGGTTCAGAAATTTGGCTAAGGACTGGAACTTCACTTGTTCTATTTGCAGAGCATCTTGCTCGGCAAATAGTTGTTTTTGAGAATTGAGAATTCTTGATTTGAGACTAGTGCTACTTGCATTGTTTGCAGAAGTTTAGCTCGGCATTAGTTGTTTTTAAGAACTTGATCACTTACACTATTTGCAGAGCATCTTGCTCGGCAAATAGTTGTTTTTGAGAATTGAGAATTCTTGATTTGAGACTAGTGCTACTTGCATTGTTTGCAGAAGTTTAGCTCGGCACAGTTGTTTTTAAGAACTTGATCACTTGTTCTATTTGCAGAGCATCTTGCTCGGCAAATAGTTGTTTTTGAGAATTGAGAATTCTTGATTTGAGACTAGTGCTACTTGCATTGTTTGCAGAAGTTTAGCTCGGCAAAGTTGTTTTTAAGAACTTGATCACTTGTTCTATTTGCAGAGCATCTTGCTCGGCAAATAGTTGTTTTTGAGAATTGAGAATTCTTGATTTGAGACTAGTGCTACTTGCATTGTTTGCAGAAGTTTAGCTCGGCACAAGTGGTTTTTAAGAACTTGATCACTTACACTATTTGCAGAGCATCTTGCTCGGCAAATAGTTGTTTTTGAGAATTGAGAATTCTTGATTTGAGACTAGTGCTACTTGCATTGTTTGCAGAAGTTTAGCTCGGCATTTAGTTGTTTTTAAGAACTTGATCACTTACACCATTTGCAGAGCATTTAGCTCGGCATTTAGTTGTTTTTAAGAATCTCAAATCAAAATTTTCCAAGAAAATTTCTCAAAACCATTTTTCATCAATATTCTTCGTCTGGGAAGGAAAATCAAAATTTTCAAAATTTTCAATATTCTTACTTGTTCTATTTGCAGAGGTTTAAGCTCTGCATTTAGTTGAATTTGAAAATTCACAAGTTTTTTTTAAAAAGACTTTTAATTGATTGATATGGCGTCAAGGGAAGCTCTAGCTCTTGGTTCTGAAGGAAGACCACCTGTCTTATTTAGAGGATCTTATCCTCAATGGAAGAAGAGATTTTTGAACTGGATAGACAGGCAAAAGAATGGAAAACTGCTAAGGAAATCATACAAAGAAGGTCCTGAAATTCCAAAGAACCCAGTGAATGGAGAAGTGTTACCTGAGGAGAGTTGGAACACAGATCAAAGAAGCAGAGTTGAGGCTGACCAAAGTGCAATTGCCTTTCTTTACCAAGCACTTCCTGATGACATTTACTGCAATGTGGATTCCTATGAAACAGGAAAAGACATTTGGGATGAAGTGGAGAAGCAAATGGAAGGATCAGATGTATCAAACACCATTAGGTTGTCAACTGTTCTGAATATGTATGAAACATTCAGACAGCAAAAAGGTGAACCACTGAATGAGGTATACATCAGATTCTGTAATGTCATCAATGAGCTGAGAAAGAATGATGTTAAAAGAATTCAGAAGAAGAAAGAAGAGAGTGTACATTCAGATCCATTGGCTTTGGTTGCTGAAAAGAAGACTCCTAGAATGTCAAGACACAGTTTTGTTGAAGTTCAAACTGATTCTGATTCGAGTGATATGAGTGATTCTGATCTGGATGACAACCAAAAACAGATGTACAAAGAACTCGCTTATTTCACCAAGGCTTTCAAGAAGAAATTCTTCAAAAAGAAACCAACAAACAATCAGCTTAGGACTTCGTCAGTTTCTTCTTATGCTAAAAATGCAAATGCTCCTAAGTTTGATCAGAAGAAAGAGTTTGTTGGAGGTGATAAGAAATATGAAAATCAGAGGAAGTTTGAGAAGAAGGTAATGGAGAGAAGGAATGAAGAAAAGAAGTGCTATAACTGTGGCTTGACTGGACATTTTGCAATCAACTGCACCAAACCTCGACAGAAGAACTCCGAGTACTACAAGTACAAACTTTTGCTGGCAAGACAAGAGGAAAGCGGAATTGCTCTTCTCGCTGAGGATGACAAGTGGTTACATCTTTCTGACGAGGAGACAGACGAACTTGCAGCAAATGTGTGCTTCATGACAAAGATCAAGAAGTCAAAGGAGTTGGAGGAAGAAGATGAAAGTGTTTCTGAAGTCGAGGATGAGGTAATCTCTATTCCCAAATCTGTGTTGAAATATTATATGGATATGGCTGAGACAGCAAGGAAAGACTGCAGGGAGTTGAGTAAAAAGAATCTAAAATTAAAGAAAGATTTGGAGGACAAAGAAAAAGATTTTCAAATTAAAATTGATACATTTCAAAAAGAATTTGAAAATTTGAAATCTGAAAAAGCAGCAGTCTCTTTTACTCAAAACTCCAAACTGCATCTTGAGAAACAAGAACTTGAGACCAAAGTTCTTGAACTGAGCAAGATTGTACGACAACTTCAAGTTGAGAAGACCAATGAGATGTTTCGAGCAAATGCTTTGGCTGAAGACATTGAGTCTTTGAATGTCAAGATGAAAGAATCTATCCCTGATGTGACGGAATTTGAAAATAAAATTTCTGACCTAAAATATGAATGTTGTATAAAAGATTCTCTTAAACAAAAACTTGATAAAGAAAATGATGAGTTGAAAGCTGAAATCAAGTCATATCAAGAAAAGTTGTATAAGATAAATCGTTCATATCAACAAGTCTATTTAAACAGGCCCAGAAATTCAGAAACAATTTTCACATCAGGGTTGGGTTATAATAATCCAAAATGTTTGCTCGAAGCACAAAAAGAAGTCCCATCGTTATACAACGAATCTTATCTGAGATGTGGGATGACAGACCAATTTGTGAGACCGACCAATAGTGATTATGAGGCTGATGATTTTCTAGAAAAGGGTGCAAAAGTCTACTTTAACTATGAGTTAATGGATGAGTCATATGATTTTTTCGCTAACTCTACACGCAACACAATCAAAGACAATCATGATTTTGATCCTGAGTTTGAAAAACATTTTGTTAAAAAGGAAGAAAAACTTGATTTTCATCTAAAGAAGATTCCAAAGTCACACTCTTCACAATCTTCATCAATCAATAAGTTCCAAAGACCAAAGACCACCCAACAATCAAAGTCCAATCCATTACCAAAGACTGCTTCAAAACCAAATACCAAACCAATACCCAAGACTGCTTCAAAACCAAATACCAAACCAATACCCAAGACTGCTTCAAAACCAAATACCAAACCAATACCCAAGACTGCTTCAAAACCAAATACCAAACCAATACCCAAGACTGCTTCAAAACCAAATAACAAACCAATACCAAAGACTGTTCAAAACCAAATACAAACCAATACCAAAGACTGTTCAAAACCAAATCTGTCTGTCAAAATGAGAAAACTTCACAAAATACATGTTCTATAAGTGAAATCATGAATGCATCTGTGGAAACTGAGAGTCAAGTTGTCCATGTTTCTGTTCAAACTGATGGTGATTTAGATGATGTTCATGATATTGATGATTATTTTTTCCCAATTACCTCTGAAATTGAGACTTTCACCAAATTTTCTGAAGGAACTCAATCTTACTTGAATGAAATTGATGCTTTCAAACAAAAGTTTGAAAAAGAAAGAAAACAGAGATTAAATGTGCTAAAGGAACTTAATGATTTAAAAGTTGAATCCCAACTTCAGAAAATAGCACTTCAATTTCATAAAGAAAATGAAAAAGCATCAATTTCACTCAAGCAAAGTCCATGTCCAATGAAGAAAAGTGACGTCAGTGTGAAGTTGGAAACTGATGAAATGTCAACATTTTTGGAAGACAATCATGATTTTGATCCTGAGTTTGAAAAACATTTTGTTAAAAAGGAAGAAAAACTTGATTTTCATCTAAAGAAGATTCCAAAGTCACACTCTTCACAATCTTCATCAATCAATGATTTTGATCCTGAATTTGAAAAACATTTTGTTAAAAAGGAAGAAAAACTTGATTTTCATCTAAAGAAGATTCCAAAGTCACACTCTTCACAATCTTCATCAATCAATAAGTTCCAAAGACCAAAGACCACCCAACAATCAAAGTCCAATCCATTACCAAAGACTGCTTCAAAACCAAATACCAAACCAATACCCAAGACTGCTTCAAAACCAAATACCAAACCAATACCCAAGACTGCTTCAAAACCAAATACCAAACCAATACCCAAGACTGCTTCAAAACCAAATACCAAACCAATACCCAAGACTGCTTCAAAACCAAATACCAAACCAATACCCAAGACTGCTTCAAAACCAAATACCAAACCAATACCCAAGACTGCTTCAAAACCAAATACCAAACCAATACCCAAGACTGCTTCAAAACCAAATACCAAACCAATACCCAAGACTGCTTCAAAACCAAATACCAAACCAATACCCAAGACTGCTTCAAAACCAAATACCAAACCAATACCCAAGACTGCTTCAAAACCAAATACCAAACCAATACCCAAGACTGCTTCAAAACCAAATACCAAACCAATACCCAAGACTGCTTCAAAACCAAATACCAAACCAATACCCAAGACTGCTTCAAAACCAAATACCAAACCAATACCCAAGACTGCTTCAAAACCAAATACCAAACCAATACCCAAGACTGCTTCAAAACCAAATACCAAACCAATACCCAAGACTGCTTCAAAACCAAATACCAAACCAATACCCAAGACTGCTTCAAAACCAAATACCAAACCAATACCCAAGACTGCTTCAAAACCAAATACCAAACCAATACCCAAGACTGCTTCAAAACCAAATACCAAACCAATACCCAAGACTGCTTCAAAACCAAATACCAAACCAATACCCAAGACTGCTTCAAAACCAAATACCAAACCAATACCCAAGACTGCTTCAAAACCAAATACCAAACCAATACCCAAGACTGCTTCAAAACCAAATACCAAACCAATACCCAAGACTGCTTCAAAACCAAATACCAAACCAATACCCAAGACTGCTTCAAAACCAAATACCAAACCAATACCCAAGACTGCTTCAAAACCAAATACCAAACCAATACCCAAGACTGCTTCAAACCAAATCAATTCTTTCGAACTTTGTTGAAAAGTTTATGGGAACTGTAAGATTCGGAAACGATCATATCGCTCCTATTCTTGGTTATGGCATCGCCGACTTTCTCATCTTAACTTTCAAACAATTAATACACTCGTGGATAAACAACTTGTTGAAGGTCTTCCGGACTACAAGTATGAAAGTGAACATGTTTGTCCAGCTTGTGCAATTGGAAAGATGAAGAAAGCTTCACACAAACCAAAGAAGCACTTAAGTACAGAAGGTCCTTTGCACCTTATTCATATGGATTTGTGTGGCCCAATGAAAGTTCAAAGTATCCATGGGAAGCGATACATTCTAGTGATTGTAGATGATTATTCTCGTTACACTTGGGTATTCTTTATTCATGCAAAGAGTGAAACTCCACAAGTGATTATTGATTTCATCAAGAAGACCCAAGTCAATCTTAAATCATCTGTTAGAATTGTTCGCTCAGACAATGGCACTGAATTCAAGAATTCAACAATTGATTCTTTCTTCAAGTCCATGGGTATTTCACACCAATTTTCTGCTGTCAGAACACCTCAACAGAATGGAGTAGTTGAACGTCGAAATCGAACTCTTGTTGAAGCAGCTAGAACAATGCTTGCCTATTCGAAGTTGCCACCAAATCTATGGGCTGAAGCTGTTGCTACTGCTTGTTTTACACAAAACAGATCCATCATAAACAAGAGGTTTGATAAAACTCCGTATGAGGTGATCAACAAAAGAAAGCCCAATGTGAACTTCTTACACATTTTTGGATGTGTGTGTTATGTTCTCAATGATCGAGAAAATCTGGGCAAATTTGAACCAAAAGGCGATGAGGCATATTTCATCGGTTATTCAAGAGAATCCATTGCATATCGTGTTTATAACCGAAGAACCAAGAGAATCGAAGAGAGTATGAATGTCAAATTTGATGAACTCTCAGGAATGGTTCTTGAACAACACAGTTCAAGACCCGAACTTCAATGTCCACAAGCTTCCACAACTAAAACTGCATCAAATGTCAAATCATTCTCTACTCCGACTTCACAAGATTTGGATATCTTGTTTGAAGAATTTTTCCACGTTCCTAAGAAAGTGTCTGAATCTGATGAGAATTCAAATGAACCATCAAGTTCAAATTCGAAAGAGATGGATCCAAATGAGTCTTCACCATCACAATCATCAGATGTTAGTTCATCATCTGATTCTCCTCCACCTACTGATTATTCAGAGTTGCATACTCAACCTCATGTTATTTCTCAAGTGACAAATCCATCAACCAATCCAGCAGATTATGATCAAGATAACTTTGTTGAACCAATTGCTACTTCACTTGAACAATTGACAGAACAACATACTCCTGATTTTATTGATTCTGAAGAATCTGGTGATCCAATTGACCCAATTCCTCATACAACAAAATGGACAAGAGCTCATCCGATTTCTCAAGTCATTGGAAATCCAACAACTGGAGTTCAGACAAGATCCGCTTCCGCGAATGAATGTCTGTTTGTGAATTTTCTAAGCATTGTTGAACCAAAGACAGTGAATGAAGCTCTAAGTTGTCCAGATTGGGTGAAAGCGATGCAAGAGGAACTGAATCAATTTGAAAGACTTGAGGTGTGGAAATTGGTTCCAAATCCTTACAAGAACAAGGAGCCAATTAAAACCAAGTGGATCTTCAAGAATAAAAAGGATGAAAATGGAGTAGTTATACGCAACAAAGCACGATTGGTTGCAAAGGGATATTGCCAACAAGATGGAATTGACTACGATGAGACATTCGCACCAGTTGCACGAATTGAGGCTATTCGGATGTTTCTTGCCTATGCTGCCTACAAGAACTTCACAGTCTACCAGATGGATGTTAAAACTGCCTTCTTGAATGGAATACTCAAAGAAGAAGTGTACGTTGAACAACCAGAAGGTTTTGTGAGTTCCAAACATCCAGAATATGTTTACAGGTTAGACAAGGCATTATATGGTCTGAAACAAGCGCCTCGTGCATGGTATGATGCTCTATCTTCTTATCTTGTGAAATCTGGTTTTAGCAAAGGTTCGATTGACACTACCTTGTTTATAAAACGACAAGGAAGTGACATCATTCTAATCCAGATTTATGTTGACGACATAATTTTCGGGTCAACTAACCCTAAATACTGCAAGAATTTCTCTGCTTTAATGATCAAGAAATTTGAAATGAGCATGATGGGTGAATTAAATTTTTTCCTTGGTCTACAAGTAAAACAGTTGTCAAATGGTACTTTTATTTGTCAATCTAAGTACATTCTTGACATGTTGAAAAAGTTTGATATGATGGATTGTCAAACAATTGGAACACCCATGGAAGCTCGAACAAAGATAAATGCTGACTTAAATGGAAAATCTTTTGATCAAAAGAAATATCGCAGTATGATAGGGTCACTCATGTACTTAACTGCAAGTCGCCCGGATATTATGTTCGCCACATGCATGTGTGCCAGGTACCAGGCCAATCCCAAGGAAAGTCATTTCCAGGCCGTTAAACGGATCTTCCGATACCTGAAAGGCACAGTGAACCTTGGTCTCTGGTATCCAAGGGATACCGGATTTCAGTTAATTGCATATTCGGATGCTGACCATGCAGGTTGTAAGCTTGATCGAAAGAGTACTTCTGGGAGTGTACAGTTTCTAGGGGATAGATTGGTCAGTTGGTCTTCAAAGAAACAGAATTGTGTATCCACATCTACTGCAGAAGCTGAATACGTTGCTGCAGCAAGTTGTTGTTCACAGGTTCTTTGGATGAAGACACAGTTGACTGATTATGGATTTCAATTCAACAGGATTCCCATCTACTGTGACTCTAAGAGTGCTATTGCTATTTCTTGCAATCCTGTACAACACACCAAGACAAAGCACATAGATGTTCGGTACCATTTTCTTAAAGATCATGTCGAGAAAGGTAACATCGAACTCTATTTTGTCCCAACAGACTACCAACTTGCAGACCTTTTTACCAAGCCTTTGGATGAAAACAGGTTCAATTTTCTGAAAACCAAGTTGGGAATGCTTGATTTACAAACTTAAATGCTTTCATGCCATGTATTCTCTATTCATTCTCTGTTTCAAACATTGATGTGTTTTCCTTGTTATTACATGCAATGTTTGAGGGGGAGAAAAAGGGTAGAATGCATGTTTTTAGGGGGAGTTTGTAAATTTAGTATAGTCTAAAATGCTTAATTTGAGGGGGAGTGTGCAAATGCATGTGAATAAATGTTTGCTTATTTGTTAATTGTTTGTTTTATTTGTTTAAATTTTTTTTCTTTATTTGTATGTGTGTTTGTTGTTGAAATCTGAAAAATCATATACAAAATTAGAAAATTCTAAAATAATAAAAAGATTTTTTTTTTTTGTTTGCTTTATTTGTATGTGTGTTTGTTGTTGAAATCTGAAAAATCATATACAAAATTAGAAAATTCTAAAATAATAAAAAGATTTTTTTTTGTTTGCTTTATTTTTTATTTTTTTAATCTGTGTTATTTTGGTTAATTTTTTTTTAAATTTCTATGTTTTTTTATTTTTTTTTTATTTTTTTATTTTTTTTGTTTATTAGTTTAAGCCCAAAAACAAATTTTTTTTTTTTTTTTTTTTTTTTTTTTTTTTTTTTTTTTTTTTTTTTTTTTTTTTTTTTTTTTTTTTTTTTTTTTTTTTTTTTTTTTTTTTTTTTTTTTTTTTTTTTTTTTTTTTTTTTTTTTTTTTTTTTTTTTTTTTTTTTTTTTTTTTTTTTTTTTTTTTTTTTTTTTTTTTTTTTTTTTTTTTTTTTTTTTTTTTTTTTTTTTTTTTTTTTTTTTTTTTTTTTTTTTTTTTTTTTTTTTTTTTTTTTTTTTTTTTTTTTTTTTTTTTTTTTTTTTTTTTTTTTTTTTTTTTTTTTTTTTTTTTTTTTTTTTTTTTTTTTTTTTTTTTTTTTTTTTTTTTTTTTTTTTTTTTTTTTTTTTTTTTTTTTTTTTTTTTTTTTTTTTTTTTTTTTTTTTTTTTTTTTTTTTTTTTTTTTTTTTTTTTTTTTTTTTTTTTTTTTTTTTTTTTTTTTTTTTTTTTTTTTTTTTTTTTTTTTTTTTTTTTTTTTTTTTTTTTTTTTTTTTTTTTTTTTTTTTTTTTTTTTTTTTTTTTTTTTTTTTTTTTTTTTTTTTTTTTTTTTTTTTTTTTTTTTTTTTTTTTTTTTTTTTTTTTTTTTTTTTTTTTTTTTTTTTTTTTTTTTTTTTTTTTTTTTTTTTTTTTTTTTTTTTTTTTTTTTTTTTTTTTTTTTTTTTTTTTTTTTTTTTTTTTTTTTTTTTTTTTTTTTTTTTTTTTTTTTTTTTTTTTTTTTTTTTTTTTTTTTTTTTTTTTTTTTTTTTTTTTTTTTTTTTTTTTTTTTTTTTTTTTTTTTTTTTTTTTTTTTTTTTTTTTTTTTTTTTTTTTTTTTTTTTTTTTTTTTTTTTTTTTTTTTTTTTTTTTTTTTTTTTTTTTTTTTTTTTTTTTTTTTTTTTTTTTTTTTTTTTTTTTTTTTTTTTTTTTTTTTTTTTTTTTTTTTTTTTTTTTTTTTTTTTTTTTTTTTTTTTTTTTTTTTTTTTTTTTTTTTTTTTTTTTTTTTTTTTTTTTTTTTTTTTTTTTTTTTTTTTTTTTTTTTTTTTTTTTTTTTTTTTTTTTTTTTTTTTTTTTTTTTTTTTTTTTTTTTTTTTTTTTTTTTTTTTTTTTTTTTTTTTTTTTTTTTTTTTTTTTTTTTTTTTTTTTTTTTTTTTTTTTTTTTTTTTTTTTTTTTTTTTTTTTTTTTTTTTTTTTTTTTTTTTTTTTTTTTTTTTTTTTTTTTTTTTTTTTTTTTTTTTTTTTTTTTTTTTTTTTTTTTTTTTTTTTTTTTTTTTTTTTTTTTTTTTTTTTTTTTTTTTTTTTTTTTTTTTTTTTTTTTTTTTTTTTTTTTTTTTTTTTTTTTTTTTTTTTTTTTTTTTTTTTTTTTTTTTTTTTTTTTTTTTTTTTTTTTTTTTTTTTTTTTTTTTTTTTTTTTTTTTTTTTTTTTTTTTTTTTTTTTTTTTTTTTTTTTTTTTTTTTTTTTTTTTTTTTTTTTTTTTTTTTTTTTTTTTTTTTTTTTTTTTTTTTTTTTTTTTTTTTTTTTTTTTTTTTTTTTTTTTTTTTTTTTTTTTTTTTTTTTTTTTTTTTTTTTTTTTTTTTTTTTTTTTTTTTTTTTTTTTTTTTTTTTTTTTTTGCTCGGCAAATACTTGTTTTTATCAAACCAAATTTGTTTTTTCCACCAAGTCTTAAAACAACTGTTTGCAGAGCATTTTGCTCGGCAAACAGTACAAAATGAGAATTTTCTCAAAGTTTTTAAAATCAACTGTTTGCAGAGCATTTTGCTCGGCAAACAGTACAAAGTGAAAATTTTTCACCAAGTTTTTTAAAATCAACTGTTTGCAGAGCATTTTGCTCGGCAAACAGTACAAAGTGAAAATTTTTCACCAAGTTTTTAAAATCAACTGTTTGCAGAGCATTTTGCTCGGCAAACAGTACAAAGTGAAAATTTTTCACCAAGTTTTTAAAATCAACTGTTTGCAGAGCATTTTGCTCGGCAAACAGTACAAAGTGAAAATTTTTCACCAAGTTTTTTAAAATCAACTGTTTGCAGAGCATTTTGCTCGGCAAACAGTACAAAGTGAAAATTTTTCACCAAGTTTTTAAAATCAACTGTTTGCAGAGCTTTTTGCTCGGCAAACAGTACAAAGTGAAAATTTTTCACCAAGTTTTTAAAATCAACTGTTTGCAGAGCATTTTGCTCGGCAAACAGTACAAAGTGAAAATTTTTCACCAAGTTTTTTAAAATCAACTGTTTGCAGAGCATTTTGCTCGGCAAACAGTACAAAGTGAAAATTTTTCACCAAGTTTTTTAAAATCAACTGTTTGCAGAGCATTTTGCTCGGCAAACAGTACAAAGTGAAAATTTTTCACCAAGTTTTTTAAAATCAACTGTTTGCAGAGCTTTTTGCTCGGCAAACAGTACAAAATGAGAATTTTCTCAAAGTTTTTAAAATCAACTGTTTGCAGAGCATTTTGCTCGGCAAACAGTACAAAATGAGAATTTTCTCAAAGTTTTTAAAATCAACTGTTTGCAGAGCATTTTGCTCGGCAAACAGTACAAAGTGAAAATTTTTCACCAAGTTTTTTAAAATCAACTGTTTGCAGAGCATTTTGCTCGGCAAACAGTACAAAGTGAAAATTTTTCACCAAGTTTTTTAAAATCAACTGTTTGCAGAGCATTTTGCTCGGCAAACAGTACAAAGTGAAAATTTTTCACCAAGTTTTTAAAATCAACTGTTTGCAGAGCATTTTGCTCGGCAAACAGTACAAAATGAGAATTTTCTCAAAGTTTTTAAAATCAACTGTTTGCAGAGCTTTTTGCTCGGCAAACAGTACAAAATGAGAATTTTCTCAAAGTTTTTAAAATCAACTGTTTGCAGAGCATTTTGCTCGGCAAACAGTACAAAATGAGAATTTTCTCAAAGTTTTTAAAATCAACTGTTTGCAGAGCATTTTGCTCGGCAAACAGTACAAAATGAGAATTTTCTCAAAGTTTTTAAAATCAACTGTTTGCAGAGCATTTTGCTCGGCAAACAGTACAAAATGAGAATTTTCTCAAAGTTTTTAAAATCAACTGTTTGCAGAGCTTTTTGCTCGGCAAACAGTACAAAATGAGAATTTTCTCAAAGTTTTTAAAATCAACTGTTTGCAGAGCATTTTGCTCGGCAAACAGTACAAAATGAGAATTTTCTCAAAGTTTTTAAAATCAACTGTTTGCAGAGCTTTTTGCTCGGCAAACAGTACAAAATGAGAATTTTCTCAAAGTTTTTAAAATCAACTGTTTGCAGAGCATTTTGCTCGGCAAACAGTACAAAATGAGAATTTTCTCAAAGTTTTTAAAATCAACTGTTTGCAGAGCATTTTGCTCGGCAAACAGTACAAAATGAGAATTTTCTCAAAGTTTTTAAAATCAACTGTTTGCAGAGCATTTTGCTCGGCAAACAGTACAAAATGAGAATTTTCTCAAAGTTTTTAAAATCAACTGTTTGCAGAGCATTTTGCTCGGCAAACAGTACAAAATGAGAATTTTCTCAAAGTTTTTAAAATCAACTGTTTGCAGAGCATTTTGCTCGGCAAACAGTACAAAATGAGAATTTTCTCAAAGTTTTTAAAATCAACTGTTTGCAGAGCATTTTGCTCGGCAAACAGTACAAAGTGAAAATTTTTCACCAAGTTTTTAAAATCAACTGTTTGCAGAGCATTTTGCTCGGCAAACAGTACAAAATGAGAATTTTCTCAAAGTTTTTAAAATCAACTGTTTGCAGAGCATTTTGCTCGGCAAACAGTACAAAATGAGAATTTTCTCAAAGTTTTTAAAATCAACTGTTTGCAGAGCATTTTGCTCGGCAAACAGTACAAAATGAGAATTTTCTCAAAGTTTTTAAAATCAACTGTTTGCAGAGCATTTTGCTCGGCAAACAGTACAAAATGAGAATTTTCTCAAAGTTTTTAAAATCAACTGTTTGCAGAGCATTTTGCTCGGCAAACAGTACAAAGTGAAAATTTTTCACCAAGTTTTTAAAATCAACTGTTTGCAGAGCATTTTGCTCGGCAAACAGTACAAAATGAGAATTTTCTCAAAGTTTTTAAAATCAACTGTTTGCAGAGCATTTTGCTCGGCAAACAGTACAAAATGAGAATTTTCTCAAAGTTTTTAAAATCAACTGTTTGCAGAGCTTTTTGCTCGGCAAACAGTACAAAATGAGAATTTTCTCAAAGTTTTTAAAATCAACTGTTTGCAGAGCATTTTGCTCGGCAAACAGTACAAAATGAGAATTTTCTCAAAGTTTTTAAAATCAACTGTTTGCAGAGCATTTTGCTCGGCAAACAGTACAAAGTGAAAATTTTTCACCAAGTTTTTAAAATCAACTGTTTGCAGAGCATTTTGCTCGGCAAACAGTACAAAATGAGAATTTTCTCAAAGTTTTTAAAATCAACTGTTTGCAGAGCATTTTGCTCGGCAAACAGTACAAAGTGAAAATTTTTCACCAAGTTTTTAAAATCAACTGTTTGCAGAGCATTTTGCTCGGCAAACAGTACAAATTGAATTTTCTCAAATTTTTATTCTTTATTTTATTCTATGTTTCTTTATTATTATTTGTGCTGTGTTTTAAAATGTTTATTTGTATATGTGTATTGTGTATGTAAATATATAGTATTTCATAAGTGTTTAGAGTGAGAGGCAAGGTATCGAACGCCTTTGTGTACTACCTTGTTTTCTTATCTTTTAATACTTCAGAAGTTGATTTGAAAGAGATTGAAAGGCAGGTTAAGGAATTGATTGAAAAACCTGGCCTAGATGTAACTGGACTTGGAGAGCAGTTGATGACTTCGGTTGGTCAGAAAATAGAGGATACGTTGGGTGCTAGGGAAGCACAATTGGTTGAAAGGGTGATATCTGAGATCACCAAGCTGGCCACTCCTCAGGTTGATCTGGCCCCACTCACCAGTGAGATCAATCAGTTGAGAGGCAGCATTGAAAGTTTGAACACCCAGGTATCTCTACATGCTCAATCCTTAGAGAAAATCTGAAGAAGAAAGATGATGAAGTGAAGGATAAGGTTGTCTCTGGTTTGGACGAAGACTCCAAGATCCTAAATGAATTGAAAACTGGCCAAGAACAAGTTAGTGCAAATGTCTTGATTCAGTCAAAGGAGACGAACCATTTATGGAGGTCCTTCAGGATGATGTGTGGGATCTTTAAGGAGTGTAAGGACATGCAGTCATGGCAGCCTCTTGACCGGTTGCCATCTCACCCCTCTGAATGGGTAGCTATTCGGGCAGGTCTAGATGCTGCCAAGGGGGAAAGAAGTTCAGTCCTTACACCAGTTGCACCTGGAAGGACTCCATCTGGAAGAGAATTAAGTGTGGCTACCAGTACTGAAGCTGGTGAGCAAAGAGTTGGTGATCTGGTGATGATGGTGATAGGGGGAATGTTGTTTTGGATAAGGGTAAAGGTTTGGCTGTTGAAGCATCTGCCCAGCCGGCCACTGATGTAATGCTTGAAACTGGTAATGCTGATGTACTTCCTCCAGTTTCAGATAGTGATAGCAGAAGACTGGCCAACTTGGAAATGATATCAAAGAAAGAAAGAAAATGAAACAAAGAAACCAAGCTGAAGACAGGGCACATCTTGCACAAATCAAGTTACTTGATATGAGTGATGCCAATCTTTTGGGTATCACTAAGGAGGAGTATGTTAGGATCAAGAATGATCCCAGGATAGTTGACCAGTTGAAAGAAATGCTGGATGTAGAACTGGACAGACACTATCCTGAGGATGAAGCAGAATTTGATGCCAGGAGTTTAAACATTTCAGTGGAGAAGGCTAAGGAGATAAGGGCCAGTGGGATTCTTAAACGAATTGAAAATGTTAAGAAGGTTGTGAAGAAGGTTTTGAATCCACCAAGAAGGATTCCACAACCAAGAAGACCACTGTCTAGAGATGTTGACCTTAGCACATTTGTTGAACCAACTGGCGAGGTTTCAAATGAAGACATCAAGTCCGCTGTACTGGCTGCTGGTGCTGGGAGTATAAGAATTACAAATGAATCTGAAGCTAGAAACTACTACTCCCAGATCATGTCAACCAGAAGACATAGTGGTACTATTAATGGTGTAAATGTAATAATCAAGCCAGGCACCAAAGTTTTTCAAGTCGAAGTTAGTTATAC
>CM067168.1:81733845-81764893 GCA_034093135.1 Erigeron breviscapus
ATTATCCGGGTAAAGGTACATAAAGTATACAAGTGAATTCCTCGTAATCAGTGTAAAGCTTTGTAAGGGCTTTCCACTGATGGTCTCCAGTTTGTAACTGACTAGAATGTCAACTGGGCTTCGCTGCCATTGTTATTCTCTATCTTCCATTTGTAGTCTTCGACTTCAACTGGAATGATTCTTCAACTTGGTCAGTTCTCAACTGGAGGAAGTCTTCAGTTGCGTTAACTGTACGGTGCAACTGGACTTCAATATATTTCTGGACAAATCTTCTTGGTCACCAGTTTTACTGGGTCACCAGATGCAACTGGTGACTGGTCAGTGTGAACTGGTGACTGGCCAGTTCCAGGTGAACTGGTCCCAACAACTTTTACAAATGACCAATTATGAATAACCAAAACTCTTTGAATCTAGCACTTGACATAACTATAATTTACCAAAACAAATCAAATGTACCATGAGCCAATAGTTCAAAGGGGTCTCTACGGGTCCTATCAACATTACCATTTTCCGCATTTAGCTAAAACAATCAATATCCATAAATCAACTTCAAACTTCAATCTTTATATTACTTAACTTTGCTTCCGCATCCGGGACAACCTATAAAAAGGGTAAACAACTAAAAAGTAAGCAAAGCTTAGCGAATAATCTTGCATACGTTTATACATACGAAGGAGGGCAACGCACAAAGGACTATTACATGTAGCCTATGGCACCGTCGTACCATACCTACATGCTCACCTTTGTACTTTAACGCATTACATGGATCCATATAAGCCAATCAACACAATCAATATCTCATATCGGGATTCTTAGGCCCCGGAGGTTCTTAGGCCTCATACACAAGGGATTCTTAGGCCCCGTAAATCACATCAAGAGGTTCTTAGGCCTCAGGGTTCTTAGGCCCATAATCACAATGCCCCGCACGGGCTTTAACGCCAAATCAATTACCACACACGGAATCCACCATCATATGGTAATTGACCCAAGACATATATAAAAGTATGCAAGAATACTCACCTCCTCCGCGACAACCAAAATCATAAATCAAGATGACCGCAAGAACACAAAATATGTATGCTTCAACCTAGCAACAAATCACAAGCACATATAGGATCATCAATCACATACTAGGCCGTCTAGCCAAAATCACTAGCATTTCAACACCCAACCCATCATTTAGAATCTTATATTATTCTTGGGTTGGTTTACAAAACATGTATCTCTTATATCATTATCATAATGCAAACTCACTTTTATAACAAAATCCCCATTTTTATATTTGACTAGGTTGCCTTCAAACGAGCATAACTCAAGTTCTACTAACTCTTTTTAATTGATTCCAGTGGCCAAATTTATATAACACATAAACCTACATTTTATATTTAGTGACCATTATGTGAATTGTCCTTCAAAGATGACTTCTGGTCGTTTTAAAAACACAAATTATTTCTGTTCTTACTAACAAAACAGATTTGACCTTACCGACTTCAAATGACCATAACTTGAGTTCTACACCATATTTTGACCTCATTCCAGTGGCCACTTCAACTTAACACATTTAGGTACATTTTATCTTCAGTGACCAACACAAGATTTGACCCGTATAAGGGTGTTTCACTCGTTTTAAAAACTGAGACAGAATCGTTTTTGCTGAAATTTCAGAATGACCACATTGACTTCAAAAATTCATAACTCGAGTTCTACTCCACCTTTTAAACTCATTCCAGTGGCCACATAGAGCTAAGACAATAACCTACATTTTCTTTTTAGGACTCAACAAGTGAAAATTCTGTCATAGGGGTGTTTTACATGTTGCAAAAACAGAGACAGAATCGTTTTTGCTGAAATTTCAGAATGACCACATTGACTTCAAAAATTCATAACTCGAGTTCTACTCCACCTTTTAAACTCATTCCAGTGGCCACTTCAACTTAACACATTTAGGTACATTTTATCTTCAGTGACCAACACAAGATTTGACCCGTATAAGGGTGTTTCACTCGTTTTAAAAACTGAGACAGAATCGTTTTTGCTGAAATTTCAGAATGACCACATTGACTTCCAACACACAAGATTGATATATATACATTTTTACATGATATTTACATCATATATTCAGAATATAAACCCCCAATTCAAAATCCCCAATTTATTTACTCAAGAACCCTAATTCATAAAAAGGAAATTAAATTTAGGTTAAAGAATCAATACCTCAAAGAATGGAATAGATAATTTAGGGTTTCAATTCACAATTTCTCCCCTCTTCTTTTCTCTCTTGATGATGTCGCCCCACAAACACTCCACACACTCAATTCTCCCAAATTCAATTCTTTCCAAGAAGGTTATTATTGTTATGATTGTTATTCACTTAATTGAACTTTGATTAATTGAAAGAGTGAAATTAGTAAGGATGAAAGAAAAGGAGATTGAAGAATAGAATGGAAGAAGTAAATGGAATTGTGATTCACCAAGAAGAAGTTGTCTGGCACATCCCTCCCTTGCCACGTTATTCACCAAAACAGATGGGTATTATACCCGCTATCCGCTAAAGTTCCAACTAAATTAATTCTATATTTCAATTTTAATTATTAGGAAATTATTTTAATGTTAAAACTATAATAAAGGTTTATTTTCATTGGCTTAAAAATTTCGGGATGTTACAACTCTCCCCCACTTGTAACGGATCACGACCTCGTGATCGAAGCCGCATCTAGTGACGACATTGCAGTAAAGCTTTTCTCTCAATTTCCCATTAACAAGTACGACATTTCTTCCATGCTTTCATAGCACTTTACGCCATTATGTAGTCTTGATTTACACTTCTTCTTAAATATTTCATCCCTAGGCCAAAGACTTGTCGTCACTGTCTTATTTAAACTCATTTTGAAGTTCGATTTCTTTTATAAGTACACGTAAAACTTGGCGGCATAATATTTCAAAAACGAGAATTGTGAAAGGTAGAATAAATTTCTGGAAGTTTTTCTGACAATTATCTTGTCGTCTCGAGCATGTATGCTGAAAGAACCATTAAGCCAAGATCTAACTTCCCTCGTATGCAAAGAACGTAAAACGCCTCTCCATGGGGAAACTTTTCATATTACACAATCATCAGATTGAACTCGATAAGTCTCCCTCTTTTATCCACATAAGATTTTTGCCGATCTTGACCCGCTTTAAGTCGTTATATTATCACTTAAACTTTCTCAGTCGATGTCATGTCTATATTCATACTATGCAGCTCTCGTTGTTCCACTTCTCTCCAGCAATCAAGAGATCAACATATCCTACCCAGCCACATTCCATACGGAGACATCCTAATACGTAGAACAAAAGTGATTGCCATATGAGAATCCTTTTAAGGACAAGTACAAATTCTACATTCCGCCAAAGATTAACTATTCATTTCTTTTTGACATTTACTCCAAAAGCATGAAACAAAACGCATATATCTGCCACAAACATTGAGGATGGAAACTCCACACCTTGCTACTATTTTCTCGACCTAATTGTTGACTAAAATTTTTGAATTGTGAGCATCCGAATTGGTAGGGTTTCATGGAGCAAACTCGCTTTGATTCGTTAGAGAGAGGATTCTGAGTTCTATCACGACGTCTAGTAAGATTGCATAACTATTTAGTAAATATTTGGTGTGATTCGACTTCTCGTTTGTTTAGGTGCTCGTTGCAAAATCTTTTCTTGAGTCTCCTCGGGGTGACACCAAACTTCATAGACGTAATCTTTTGAAAGAGTTAATCAACTTACTTGACAGTTGTCACAAAAGGAAAATACTTTATAACTGATATGATCGAAAACAAATGGTAAACTTGACAGTATAAAGGTAAAACACGAAAATTTTAAAGTAAAAACAACTCCGATGGATTCTAAAACGTGAATGGAACGATTATTCTGGATTTCTTTTAATACTCCGCTCAACTTTTTATTCTTTTCTCCAAGCTTACCTCACAATCTTTCTACTTAATTCGGTCATCGATGAAACTATCTTCAAAAGGCTAAAAATAAAACGACAAGTATCACCCATCAACTACGAAACTTCTAATCTATATTGATCTAGTAGGTTGTCTCCACTTTGTCACCGTACTAATCCAAGCCGATTCAACCTCATTCCCTCTTTTGGGTAGTCACACGATAGAGATAATTTCACTTCTCTTAATCTGCTCATCCGACGATTTGACATGATACTCTTCCTTTTTATAATATCTCCCTTACTTCGCGTAAAAGAACTTAGTGGCCGTGTTGACTTTTAGAATAAACATTGTTAATGAAAACAATTTCGAACTTATTACATAACGAAAACAATTGTGGTTCGTAAGACTCATGAAAATTTGCAAAATTAAGGATAAAATTGAAGAGCATAACTACGAATTCAAAGTTCTCAAAACAAGTATACATAGCATTTCCAGAAACATCTTCATCGCGCGCCTTAAGTTGATGATTAAAAGAAACGAAGATTCATCTTAGAATAATGAAAAGATCGAGTAGAACATAAACCTTGACGACGGGTACTCATCTTCGATTGTTACTTTATTGAGTTCACGAATAGACATGCACACACGCATAATGTCATATTTGATTTCATCAAAAAGGATAAGTATACCTCTAGGGAACGACTAGATCGAGTAAAATTCATGAAAAAGACATTGAGAAAATCACGAACAACAAGAATATTCTCCCTAGACTGTGGTTTCCTTTCGGCGTCGATGATCCAAACACATGAAACTTGATTGCCATATAACGATTATCAAAACGCACGAGCAAAAATACCAATAGAAATTAACCGTTTCGTTTCTCCTGCAAAAGTCAAATGTCTATCTATAATGGGAATATTCAATTAGGTCGCCTTCTCTTCTCACGAAAGTTGTCATCGTTCACGCTTAGCCAATCTATTCTCAAACATTGCATCACACGCGCCCGAAGATAAAGAAAACAAATTGGCTCAAAAGATTTTAGACTAGGTTTCTAACCTTTTTAACTACCGTACTTACCATTTACAAGTTCATTGCTACCATAATATCCTCATGTTCGCACTAAGTCAATTTCATCTTAATATCTAACATCAAGCATCAGGTAGTCAAAAACTCATTCAAGAAAAAAAACATGTCAATCAAAATAAAAAAAAACACATTCCCCATACTTCGTATGGTCTTTTAATCATGCACTTAAATAATCATCTTTATAATTGAAGTCCAAGTCTCTATGACCTTATACTAACATGTAACATGCATCCTTCACATCAAACTACCCGTTTAGACAAGTTACTACGCAATTACTTTTCATTGCCATACCGCGTATGGTCTTTCACCACAATAATGATGCCACGGGTCTCACTACCCAATGGTCTTACACCAGATAATACGATGCCATGGGTCTCACTACCCAATGGTCTTACACCAAATAATACGATGCCATGGGTCTCACTACCCAATGGTCTTACACCAAATAATACGATGCCATGGGTCTCACTACCCAATGGTCTTACACCAAATAATACGATGCCATGGGTCTCACTACCCAATGGTCTTACACCAAATAATATCACAACTCATTCGCATACATCCAGCATTCATCAATTATTCAACATACTTTTTCTTTATAAGCGACAAACCATCTCTTAAACTTATAAATCATTTCAAAATTTTGCTTTTACGACTTCATAACCGATTATTCAAGCAAAACTTATGCTCTATCACATTCGCATATAAACAAGCAAATACACATTAGCATACATTCCACGTTTACCATGTATTTATCATTCTCATTTCTTTACGTTCATCACATGACATATTAAACTTAGAAATCAATCCCAAATTTTCAATCATTACCGCTCAACAAACCATTTAGTCATGCAAGCTTTTCTATCAAACCTACAAATCAACAAGCAAAGCTATAAATAAAATCACATTGCCAAGCAAGGTCTCCAATCCTACAGCTTCATACTAACATACTTCCATATTTAACGGGTTTAACTTGAGCTATTATAATATGTGATGATAATAATGCTGCAGTCATTATTATGATTACTTATTATAACACCTCAAGTGAAATTCGCTAAATACTTCCATATGTCACTAGAAACCAAACTATACACATAAGGTCAAGTCACGTCTATGGTTTAAGTCTAGGTATCCTTGTAATCATAAAATACCTAAATCCCTTAAACCACGGCTCTGATACCAACTTGAAACGACACAACTCGATTAATAGAAAAATAAGGATTTTTTTTTCTTTCTTTTTTTAATATACCGGATATGCGCCGCATGGACCAAATATGCGGCGCACATTTGAGTCTGACAGTACTAAACTTCAATTTTGACATTTGACCCAAATGTACAATCTTTCCAAAACGTTAACCAATATATATATCCAAATTCGTTATAAAAGACCATACACAAAATTAGAAATTTCGGCATGACCCGTTCGTAAAATCATCGTCCAAACCTGTTACGGATTATGAGTTTTCCAAAAATACATTCAATAATGATCAATACATTACTTTTACAAATGACCAATTATGAATAACCAAAACTCTTTGAATCTAGCACTTGACATAACTATAATTTACCAAAACAAATCAAATGTACCATGAGCCAATAGTTCAAAGGGGTCTCTACGGGTCCTATCAACATTACCATTTTCCGCATTTAGCTAAAACAATCAATATCCATAAATCAACTTCAAACTTCAATCTTTATATTACTTAACTTTGCTTCCGCATCCGGGACAACCTATAAAAAGGGTAAACAACTAAAAAGTAAGCAAAGCTTAGTGAATAATCTTGCATACGTTTATATATACGAAGGAGGGCAACGCACAAAGGACTATTACATGTAGCCTATGGCACCGTCGTACCATACCTACATGCTCACCTTTGTACTTTAACGCATTACATGGATCCATATAAGCCAATCAACAAAATCAATATCTCATATCGGGATTCTTAGGCCCCGGAGGTTCTTAGGCCTCATACACAAGGGATTCTTAGGCCCCGTAAATCACATCAAGAGGTTCTTAGGCCTCAGGGTTCTTAGGCCCGTAATCACAATGCCCCGCACGGGCTTTAACGCCAAATCAATTACCACACACGGAATCCACCATCATATGGTAATTGACCCAAGGCATATATAAAAGTATGCAAGAATACTCACCTCCTCCGCGACAACCAAAATCATAAATCAAGACGACCGCAAGAACACAAAATATGTATGCTTCAACCTAGCAACAAATCACAAGCACATATAGGATCCTCAATCACATACTAGGCCGTCTAGCCATAATCACTAGGATTTCAACACCCAACCCATCATTTAGAATCTTATATTATTCTTGGGTTGGTTCACAAAACATGTATCTCTTATATCATTATCATAATGCAAACTCACTTTTATAACAAAATCCCCATTTTTATATTTGACTAGGTTGCTTTCAAACGAGCATAACTCAAGTTCTACTAACTCTTTTTAATTGATTCCAGTGGCCAAATTTATATAACACATAAACCTACAATTTATATTTAGTGACCAATATGTGAATTGTCCTTCAAAGATGACTTCTGGTCGTTTTAAAAACACAAACTGTTTCTGTTCTTACTGAGAAAACAGATTTGACCTTACCGACTTCAAATGACCATAACTTGAGTTCTACACCATACTTTGACCTCATTCCAGTGGCCACTTCAACTTAACACATTTAGGTACATTTTATCTTCAGTGACAAACACAAGATTTGACCCGTATAAGGGTGTTTCACTCGTTTTAAAAACTGAGACAGAATCGTTTTTGCTGAAATTTCAGAATGACCACACTGACTTCAAAAATTCATAACTCGAGTTCTACTCCACCTTTTAAACTCATTCCAGTGGACACATCGAGCTAACACAATAACCTACATTTTCTTTTTAGGACTCAACAAGTGAAAATTCTGTCATAGGGGTGTTTTACACGTTGCAAAAACAGAGACAGAATCTGTCCAGTTTTGTTCTTACTACCATTCATCAAAACTTTTGTTTTAACATTCAACACATTGACTTCCAACACACAAGATTGATATATATACATTTTTACATGATATTTACATCATATATTCAGAATATAAACCCCCAATTCAAAATCCCCAATTCATTTACTCAAGAACCCTAATTCATAAAAAGGAAATTAAATTTAGGTTAAAGAATCAATACCTCAAAGAATGGAATAGATAATTTAGGGTTTCAATTCACAATTTCTCCCCTCTCTTCCTCCTAATTTCGGCCATCACCACCATAATTAAACCCTCACTTTTCAATTTTAGAATAAAACAAGTTTATTATATTTATTAGGAGGATTTCTTGATTTAGATGAAAAATCACCAATTTCTTCTTTTCTCTCTTGATGATGTCGCCCCACAAACACTCCACACACTCAATTCTCCCAAATTCAATTCTTTCCAAGAAGGTTATTATTGTTATGATTGTTATTCACTTAATTGAACTTTGATTAATTGAAAGAGTGAAATTAGTAAGGATGAAAGAAAAGGAGATTGAAGAATAGAATGGAAGAAGTAAATGGAATTGTGATTCACCAAGAAGAAGTTGTCTGGCACATCCCTCCCTTGCCACGTTATTCACCAAAACAGATGGGTATTATACCCGCTATCCGCTAAAGTTCCAACTAAATTAATTCTATATTTCAATTTTAATTATTAGGAAATTATTTTAATGTTAAAACTATAATAAAGGTTTATTTTCATTGGCTTAAAAATTTTGGGATGTTACACTAAGGCACCATATCGTTTAGCTCCTACTGAAATGATGGAGTTAATGTCTCAGCTTCAAGAGCTACTTGACAAGGGTTTTATACAACCTAGTTCCTCGCCCTGGGGAGCTCCGGTTCTCTTTGTCAAGAAGAAAGATGGTTCTATGCGCATGTGCATAGACTACCGTGAGCTGAATAAGAGAATGGTTAAGAATATATATCCTCTTCCACGCATTGATGATCTCTTTGATCAACTACATGGTGCTTCTTATTTCTCTAAAATAGATTTGCGGTCCGGCTATCATCAATTGAAGGTTAAAAAGGAGGATGTGGCAAAGACAACTTTTCGTACACGATATGGACACGATGAGTTCCTTGTCATGCCGTTTGGATTGACAAATGCTCCAGCTGCATTTATGGATTTAATGAATCGGGTATGCCGCCCATTTCTAGATCATTTTGTGATTGTTTTTATTGACGATATTCTGATTTATTCTAAGTCTGAAGCCGAGCATCGTGAGCACTTAAGGGCTGTACTTGAGGTCCTTAGAGAGAAGAAATTGTATGCAAAGTTCTCCAAGTGTGAATTTTGGCTTCGAGAAGTTCAATTCCTTGGACATGTCATCTCTTCTGAAGGTATTAAAGTTGATCCCGCAAAGATTGAAGCTGTTTCTAAATGGGAGCAGCCAAAGACTCCCACGGCGATCAAGAGTTTTCTTGGTTTAGCGGGCTACTACCGAAGGTTCATTCAAGATTTCTCTCGTATAGCTAAGCCAATGACTGAATTGACAAAGAAGGGAGTGAAGTATGTGTGGACTGAAGCACAAGAAAAGGCTTTTCAAACGTTGAAGAGAAAGTTATGTGAAGCTCCTATCCTTGCATTACCCGAAGGTACCGATGACCTTGTTGTTTATAGTGATGCTTCCATTTCAGGTTTGGGTTGTGTTCTTATGCAAAGGGACAAAGTTATTGCATATGCTTCACGCCAATTGAAGCCCCATGAAAAGAACTACCCAACCCATGATCTTGAGTTAGTGGCGGTAGTGTTTGCTTTGAAGTTATGGAGACACTATCTATATGGCACTAAGTGTACTTTGTACACTGATCATAAAAGTTTGCAATATGTGTTTTCACAAAAGGAAATGAATTGAGTAGGAAGGTGCAGAATTATTCTTGTAGATTGATGAGTATGGCTGTATAAGCAAAGTCGGGATTACTTGACCGTATAAAGGAAGCTCAAGTTAAGGCGTTAATGAAGGATAACATTGATAAGGAAAACATTGGAAAGAAGAAGAGATTAGAGATGGAAACGAACAGCCGTGGATTCCGGACTTATAAGGGTCGAATTTGGGTACCATTGCTTGATGGTAACCGAGAATTGATCCTTGAAGAAGCTCATAGAACTAGATATTCAGTTCACCCCGGTGCTACTAAGATGTATGCAGATTTGAAGCCCATTTATTGGTGGCCGAATATTAAAGGAGATGCGGCTCACTTTGTTGAAAGATGTTTGACTTGTGCTCGTGTAAAAGCTGATCACAAAAAGCCATATGGAATGTTGCATCAGTTAGAGATTCCGGGGGATCATATTACTATGGATTTTGTAACCAAGTTACCAAGAACTCCAAAGGGAAATGATATGGTATGGGTCATTGTGGATAGATTGACGAAAAGTGCTCATTTCTTAGCGACCCGTCAAGACGTACCATTGACAAAGATGGCGAAGATATATGTAGATGAGATAGTCTCAAAGCATGGTGTACCTTTATCCATTGTTTCAGATCGAGACACGAGGTTTGTTTCTAACTTCTGGAAGGGTCTTCAGCGAGAATTAGGTACTAGAGTGAATTTGAGCACCGCCTATCACCCTCAAACTGATGGGCAGAGTGAAAGAACCATACAAACATTGAAGGATATGTTAAGAGCTTGTGTTTTAGAGTATGGTGGAGCATGGGATGATCATTTAAAGCTGATTGAATTTGCTTATAATAACAACCATCATGCAAGTATTGGAATGCCACCATTTGAGATGCTTTATGGTAGGAGATGTAGGACTCCAAGTTGTTGGTTGGAGCCCGGTGAGAAGCAATTTACAGGTCCCGAGATCATTGAAATCACAGCTGAAAAAGTTAATGTTGCTAAGAAAGCTCTTCGTGTAGCAAGAGAACGACAGAAAACCTATGCCGACAAGAAAAGAAGACCGGTTGAATTCAAGGTTGGTGATATGGTGATGCTGAAAGTTTCACCATGGAAAGGAGTTATTCGTTTTGGAAAGAAGGGAAAGTTAAGTCCACGTTTTATTGGACCTTTCAAGATTTTGAAGCGCATCAAGGACTTAGCATACCAGTTGGAATTGCCTCCAAAGTTGGATGGAATTCACAACACATTTCATGTATCCTACTTGAGGAAGTGCTTGGCGGAAGAGTCTAGTGTCATTCCTATAGAAGATGTGAGTATTGATCCAAGGAAAAGAATGGTTGATGAACCAGTAGCAATACTTGGGAGAAAGCAAAAGAAGCTACGCCGGAAGGTGATTGATCTTGTATTGATCAAATGGAAACATAACCATGGTGAAAGTCTAACATGGGAAACCGAATCTGTGATGAAGGAGAAGTATCCAGAATTGTTCATTTCTGATAAGATTCCGGGGACGGAATCCTTTTAAGGGGGAGGTAATTGTAACATCCCAAACTTTTAATTAACGGTTGACTTGAGTCGTTAAGTCAACACTTCGTGTCCGTTAAGTCTCTAGGAGATTTAATAACTATATGTGTTTAATGTGTTATATGTGTGAGGCTTTAATGCCTTAATGATGTATATGTTAATGTGTTTAAGATGCTTAAGGTGTGTTTAATGTGTTGTAAGTATTCCCAATAGGTGATTTTAGCCTAATATGAGTCATAGGGAAGTCTAGGGACTAGTTTTGACATAGGTGGAAACTTAAAAACGGGATTAGGGGTTAATTAGACCCTAATTACCATCACAAATCAGTTTCTTCTCCTTTTTTCTCAAACCCTAGCCGCCCCTTTGGTCTCTTGAGCAATTCTTTTCCGATTCATCCATTCTTTTGGTGTTTTGAGTGAGATTTGGTTTATACATCGTGTTCCCTTCGCTAGCTACAGGTATTTGAGGTATTCCTTTCATGATCTAATGTTCAATCGATTATTTATGTCACCTCATATCTAGTCTTGAGGTTTAATTAAGATTCAAATGTGTTTGATGGTCGATTTAGGTCATTTCGGGTGTCAAAACAATTGTAAAATGTGTGTAATGATCCATGAATCAATATATGATTTCATAGTGTCAATTGAATCATATTTTGGGTGTATATGAACTGTAGGTGTCATGGTTAATTTCCATGGATGTTTGATGGTCAAGATCTTTTGTAAAACAAAGTGTTTATAAGGTCTGAAAATTCAGTCATATTGCAAAAATCGTATCACCGTTATAATAATGAGTTAGGAGATGAATTTTACATTTTTGAAAAGTTCTTTGAGTCCTCTACATTTGTTAAGAACTGAGTTTTCTCTCATTTGGCCGTCTTGTATGCCAAAAGTAGTCTACGAAACTGAAAATAGTCAATAGATGAAAGTAGTCTACAACATATGAAAGTAGTCTACAAAAATAGTTAAGTAGTCTACAAGTGAGCTAGATAGTCTACAGAAAAGTATAGTAGTCTAAAAATAGATGGAAGTAGTCAACAAAGACTATTCTTAGACACGTATATAGACTATAGGTTGGTTTAGCTTCACTCATGCTCGTTAATTGGTCCTATGTTTATTATAGGTAGTCAGGAATACTTGCTTTGCACGGTAGCTTTTGTTATCATTTGTGTGCGCTTCTACGAGGTAAGATACACTACTTTGACACGCTGAGGGTTCAACAAAAGACAGTTTCGCATAATAATTCCTCACTTGATATCTTGAATTGTTTATGGGTATTCGGGGTTATGTGGGAGGTGATATGGGCTATGTAGATGACCATAAACGACCTGAAATGCAGTCCCATTGTTGTGTGATGTAGTATTATGTTATGAAATGATATGTAGTGTCCTGTGATGCATTGAAACGTAGTAAATGTTGATGATACTTGATATGTGCATGATTGTATGGCTTGTTCATCTAGTTCACTAGACTTACTAAGTTGCCATGACACGTGCACGTTTAAGGGCCCAAACGTAAAGAAGTATATGTGTTAATTGTTTAGGTAGTGTGAACACCTAAACTAAATAGTGTGTGAAACCGAGCTCGTAAATGATATAAAGAAAGTGATAAGCTTAACCCGTACTTGCCTTTGCCCGGCGGGTGCGTGAACGTGTGGTTGCTCGGGTGGCTCCTTGCAACATGGTCAAAGACGCAGAAGAGTAATACGGGAGGTCTGACCCACCCCATTTGTCTTGTACATACGGATTACTCCGGGATTGGCTTGCCATTCCTTAACGACATTTGATGTGTAGCCTTTTGGTTGTCCATCTAGTCGGGTGTGACTTATGTTACACTTAAATGCAGTAATGAAGTTGTGTGTGTGTATGTGTGTGATATAAAAGAAGAATAGGCACATTTAGGGTGGCTCATCCTAATTGATCTGCAGTTGTGATGATGTATTTAATGTGAGTTGTGCCTTAATGATTTGTCTCTAAATCTATGAAGCTTTAATTGGGCAAATGCTTTATAAAACGTGTGTTATCTTACTTAGCTAATTCGTTAGCTAACACTTGTTTCTTGAAATGTGTTGCTCCCTCAGGTTTAGCTTAATCGAGGTAGATGAGGAATGAAGAGCGTGGAGTGGGTAGATAGCTTGATGATGACTTTAGCTACCCATAGTTGCTGCACCTCACTAAACCTTGGATTATGTTTTGATATTTCAGAACTTTGAATTACAATGTAGTCGGTTGTTTTATGTTGGGCAACCGATGGGTTTTCATTTAGACTTGTTTTAATGATATTGCTAGTAACACCATTGAATAAAGAAATAAAACAGTTTTGGTTGGTTTTGAACTTTCAAAGTTTACTTCCACTTCTTTTAACGCCGTTAGGCGAAAATTTTTGGAAACCCATATTTTTAAATGCCGGGTGTTACACTTCATAATCCTGAAATAAATATAAAATAATAGCGTACCTTTTTAACCGAAGCTCGAAGGAGATTTGGTTTTTGGATGCTTCGTTGCTTCTCCGGAACTCTTTTTAAGGGTAAAATTGCCATTTTACCATGCCGCATATATATCCCATCAGGAGTTAATTCGGGCGCGTGTATCCCAAGGATAAAACTAAATGACGGTTGGGTAGTTTCTGCGCCGGTTTTCAAACCATCTTTTTAATCTTTGATTGGTTCAAAGAGTTTTTCTTTTTCATTTTCCCTACTCTCTTTTTTCTCTTTATCATCTTCAAAAATATCTGCTCTCTTTCTTTCTATCTCCTCCATACTATGGATCTAATCATTTTCATGTTATTAGCACCACGTATTCAAAGATGACTGATGAAGATGTCGCATGGTTTCGCCGGTGCTTTTGTCGCCCCAATGATCCTAAAATTAGGGTTCCGGGACGGTCAGAATCGATTTATGATGCGCCAACTGGATTCGTAGGTATGTATACCGCTCCTTTTTCCGGTGGCAATCTTAAAGTTCCCTTTGTCCCCTTGGTTGTTAGGGTTACTTGATTACTATGATCTGTACTTATATGTGGTGCACCCCTTAGCGATTACCATGATAATGTCGTTTATCGTTATTTGTCGTGCTTATGAGATAGAGCCATCGATGAGTGTGTTTCGATATTTCTGTAAATTGGGTATTCGTGATGGTTGGGTTATGGTTGAGGAGAGGCCTAGTAGGTTATTTTTTGATATAGGTGATTCTGATATGTTGAATTGGAGACCGAGGTTTTTGTTTTTCAGTGAAGAGTATGTGCATCCGCTGTTCAGGGGTTTGTTGAATACGGACTTGTTGGTGTCTGGAATGTCTTCTGAGGATAATGTGCATGATTGGGTTACTCTTGATAATCCGCTAGTCCATCAGGTGCGTAGGTCTCAATTTGAGTTGGTTACCTATCCCTCTATGATTCCGTATCTTTGTGGCATTACGATGTCATGGGAAGGTTCTCCTGATGAGCCAGTCTTGATATGGTGTTGTGAAGGTACCATTCTTCTTGTTTCCTTTTCTACCGATTCTCTTCGTTACCTTTATCTTATTCTTTAGGTTGTATTTGTAGAGTTATCACTTAGGGAGGCTGTGACCATGAACCCTCGAGGCATGGTTGTTGGTAGAAGGCCTTTACCTCCTTCTGATGATGATGGTGATGAGGAGGGCCCCTATTTTGCTAGTGTTGTTGCGTCTGGGCCTCTTCCGAAGAGACAGAGGGTGGTGGGTGGGCCATCCGGTGCTTCGGACTCTATGGCCGCAGGTCCTTCTGTTATTATACTTGATGCTTCCCTAGTGAGGGATGAGGTTGTTGCTACTGCTGTTACACCAGATCCTAATGCTGATCAAGGCATGTGTGTTTTCCTTTGATAATGTTGCTTATACCTTCATAAATCTGATGTGTATGCCTTCTATTTCAGCTGGTACCTCTAACCCTGGGCGTAGACCTGGAAAAGAGCCTGTTGAAGAAACTGGAGCTACTACAACTGGTAAGTGGCTTTAGGTTCTTTATGTTTTTCTTCAATTGATGTTCCCCCTTTTGTATTTATGACTGAACCTCTTCATGTCTTAGGGATTCCCCTTCAGAGGGAGTTTCCTGATCCACAGCTTTGCCGGATGAGTCTAGATATGCTGGTTCCTGATCACTTGAGGACTATGTTGGATACCATGCCGGCTCAAAGGCTTGCTGAGATGACCAACCAGGCTCTGTTTGCTGCTGGTATGATTGGTTCTGCTAGTAGCGCTAGGGTGCACTTTTTGGAGGAAGATCTACGGAGGTACAGGGCAGAGGTGGCCTCTCTAAGGGCTGCTCAGTCTGGCGGATGTGATGCTTCTTTGGTTGATTCATTGCGGAGAGAGCTTGCTGATGCCCAGGAAGCTCTGTCCCTAGCTACACAAAGTTTGGATTCTGCTCATGAGCGGATTGCCACTCTCACTGCTGCTGGACCATCTGCGTTAATTAACAATTTGGAAGAGAGGATTGCTTCGAGGGATTTGGAGTTGGAGAATAGGAGAAACTGTATGCGTCAGGTTATTTCTGGTGTTATTCCTGTAAAGTACATAATTTGAGCTTATGTGTGTGTTAGTGTGTGTAACAATGGCGGTTTCTAGTGAGAGAATGTAGAGAGAGAGAGTAGTGATGGCAGGGAAAGTTTGGATAGCATAAATGGGTAAAAGGTTACAAAATGCTTAATGGAGGGGGTTTATATACATATGAGCTATTTACACTATGCCCCCTTCCATATTAAAGACATTTACAATAAAGGTACAATTTACATAGAAATACACAAATCAACTACTACATTTATATTTCTAACAATCTCCCCTTAGTAGTGATTTGTGATAAATATCCAGTCTTTGTCAATCTTCAAACTCTTGTATTCAGTTCTGTCTTTGTTTGGATGCTAGAACCAATTATCCCCTTCAGGTCTATCATCTGGAACAATCATGTTTGCTTCAAAGTTTCTTGGTGGAATGTTTTGTGGTCCAGGAAGATGACTAGGCTCGTACTTGATCCAACAACCTCCTCTCCGACGTACAACATACTTAGACTTCTTGACATTCTTAGCTTCTCTCATCATTCTGATGTTGTCTCGGTATTCAAGTCTTTGATTAATCTTGGAGATTGCCTTATCAAATACTTTCCTTTTCTTTTCATCTTGATCATCTTCTTTCAAACATAACAACACATTCTTGCAAAACTCTAATGTTCCATCTGAATAAGAAGCAAGTTCATCCCTGCGAATTAAAATCTTCTTCTTTCGACTATTGAGAAAAACAACTCCGAAGGATGGTTCTTCAATGACATGACCAATACTGAGCTATTCGATATCTGCAGTGTAAAGACTTTGATCTGGATATGGAGCATTGATCTTTCTCTTAACAACTTCAAAACCAATTTGAAAATCTTCCAATGAAGTGTATTGAATGCAGCTTGACATATATCTTTTTACAGCTTCAAAGGCAACAACATCTTCACGATATCTTTGCATTGCATTCAGGAAATGATTGTAAAGAAAGATAATGTCATCAACTGGCAGCATCTTGAACTGGGCTTCTGTGAATCTGTACATCTTATTGTTATCTCTTTTCACATGATAGCATGGAACAAAGATCGAAACCCTTTTAATCAATATCACTCTGACCAGCACCAAGATCTTGTGATTTCTTTGTTCTTCGAGAAGCTTGGGATTGTATTGTTTGGTGAGTTTAAGAAGCTCTTTATATTCTTCAACTTGCCTTGCTTCCTTAAACTTGTACATTGAATCCAACTCTGGTCTCTTAGTTTTGGTAACTTTGGTAGCTCCACAGAATATCGGATAAGCTCTTTCTTCCAGATATCTAGACTTCTTAGCTGCCTCCTTTGGCTTAACACCCAGAGTAATCATTCTTTCTTTATCCCTCAAGAAGTATCCTCGATCAATAAACCTTCTTTGTTCTTCAGTCAATTCAGAAGGAAAATAATCAGGAAGAACTTCCTCGGATATGATTGCCTCTTTCAACACTTGTTTGTATGTTGACTTCATGAAATTCTGAGATGCAGCTTCAGGAGTCTTTCTCAAGTCATCAAAACTGTTAAAGTCTTCAAAAGTGTAATGCTGTGGAGTTGTGAAACCATGAGTAGATGATTCTCCAACTTCTTTTCTGCTTGAAGAACTTGTTTCAAAATAATCAAGGTCTGGAAATTCTTCAAGCATTGGTTCTTCATCAGCTTCTACGTTTACTGGAGTCTCAACTATCTCCGGCTCATCCAAGATTACATTATATTTTTCCGCTTCAATATTTGCTTCACCTTCAGCATATTCGACAATTTCATTTTCAATCACAAAACCCTCTTCTTCAATTACTTCAACATTCTCATTCTCTTCTTCTTCTTCTTCATCACTATCAGCTCCAAAAACTTCATAAAATTTTCTTTTAATTTCAGCAATTCTTTCCATCTCCTCAGGGTCATCATCATTATTTCTTTTGTTGAATCTTTCAGTAAAATCTTTAGCCATTTTATCAACTTCTTTTTGAGTTTCATCAGCAAGCTCTTTCCATCTTCTATCAGATCTAGCTCTAATGACAGTTAATCTTTCAATCTCAGCTTGATCTTCTTCAATCACATCTAGATTTCCACCCTCAGACCTTTCTGTCATCACCACATCCTCAACATTTCCTTCAACTCTTGCCGAAGTGTTTCCAATATTAGTCTGACCTTCTCCTTGGTTCTCCCCCTCGGGGTGATCATCAGAATCAGGATCATCCTGCCGAGAAGCAACTGAGGCCGGTTGGCAAGATTCTAAAGCCAACAAACGTAGTTCAAAGGCAGCAAGCTTTGCATCATACTCTGCTTTCTGATTATGAACTTGATCATGAAGATTCTTGACTTGTTTTTCATTTGAAATCTCCCTTTCTCTTACCTCCAAAGCATTTAACACCCCTCTTTCAGTTACTGTCAACAACTCACCTTCAGACCTTAAGATATTCAACAAATGATCAAAAGCTTTGTCTTTTTCTTGTTGTTTTGTTGTTGGTGATATTTGAGATAGTGTTTGTGTTCTTTGTGTAGGTGTTTGAGATGGAAGTGGAGTACCCAACCCGGAGGTTGTTTGCACACTTGTGGTGTGACCTAAATTCAGCGTAGCTGATTCAGGATCTCCTGCAGATCCTCGGGTTAAACCCTCACCAGCAGTTTGAGATTCAGTGGCTTTGCAACCAGAATCGGGTGGTGTCCTAGACTGTGATAAATCACTGTCCGGGACTTGTTATAGGGTAACACCACTAACAACACCGGGGTCACCGAGAATGCCCGTTAATACAGTCTCAGGTCGATCCTGAGGAACAGCAGTGTCACTAAGGCGTTCATACTGTCCCCCAGTCTCTGTTTGAGAATTGTTACCTGCGGCTAAAGCTGGCATGATGTTAGCTAAGGCAGGATTTCCAAGCTGTCCTTGAGGGTCACACGAAGTGGGTCCCTCTCCGCTTGTTCCGGCAACAGTACTAAGCTGTGCTTGTGAATTCGTGTGCCTAGGAGATCTAGACTCTTGTGCACGAAATGAAGTCAAGAGGTGGGGCTGGTCCTCTCTATTTTCAACACTCTCATCATCCAAATGAGGAGAGTGTGGTGAACGTGGCTGTTCCCCGTGCATTTGTGAGACTAACTCCTGTTGTGAGGAGTCAGAATGGCGAGGAGAGTTCGGTGCAAGCGAGAATGGGGAGTTCTCGACTTCTATCCTAGGGTTGACATCCCGGCTAGACACATTGGTTTCAACTATCGGAGGGCCAACGTTTTCTTTATGCCCTTGTCCTAACCCGGACCTCTCAACCTCTCTAGTATTTTCAACTCCTCCCTTATTCCCTCCTTGTTCCTCCTACACAACATCATCTCCAGTGCTAACATGCTCAGTTTCCAACTCAGATAATACATTATCAACAATTCTAGTTGCTTGTTCAACATCAAACTCAGATGAGGCACCAACTTGTTCATTCAAATCTGCTGATGGAGATTCATATCTTTGGCTTGCGGATTTAGAAGATTTATGCTTTCTTTTAGACTTCTTCTTGGATGCCTTTGGTGATCTTCGAGCAATCATTTTAAAACGTCTACCAGGTATTGAAGGTGGTTCATTAGGTAATGCTGAAGCAATCGGTGTCGGATTAAGTACAGGTGATAAACGAGGTGGTGTTAGAGTTGGTGGATTTGGTGAAACAACGGATGGTATTGGTGTAGATTGTGAAGGTGAAGATTGTGAAAATTGAACGGGTGGTGGAGATTGTGTTGTTTGAATGGATGGTGTAGATTGAGAAACAGGTGAAGAAATAGGTTCAGGTGTAGCAACTTCTTGCTCAAACATAACTCTTTTTGATTTTCTTTTCTTCTGCCCAGAAGTCCCCTCATCACTAACCCCTCTTTTTCTTTTAGAAGACCTAGGACCCTCACTTGGTGACCTATGCACAGCTTGGGTAGGAATCTGTCGGCTTTCAGATCCCATCGCTGTGGCTAACCACTCTCTATAGGACCTAAGGTGAGGACTCTGAGCAGGAACCAGATTAAGCAGAAATGGTGGAATTGGAAAAGGTCTAGCAATTTCACTTCCTGTGCCTCTTATTCTCATGGTTGATTTGTACATGGCAATTACACATTTGAAACTGTCTTCCAACTTTGGAATCTCTTCAACCTTATCAAGTACGTCTTCGATTATCAAAGTGAAGAATCGAATATAAGGAATGTATTTTCGTTCTTGAACATCCTTTCCTTTCACAACTTGTCTCATCTTATCCCACACAATCTTGGAAAAATCACATTGAACATTATGTGTGATAGCATAGTATATCGACAGTGAGTGCTTTGTCATTGCATCAATTCCCTTCTGAGATGGCATCAGACAGGTGCTTAAGACATTGTACATTGTATGCCATAATGTAGCCACATTCATCCTTTTAAAATCCCTCATGGATGTCAATTCCCCTTCATATCCCAAAGCATGGACTGCAGATAACATTTCATCAACTGATGGCAACTCTTCATACTCTTCTTGTTCAGGAAAACCAATGATCGATCTGAATTCATCTAGTGTGAATTGGCAGTTAAACACATTATCATCTGATTGTAAAGAGTATCTAAAGCATTCTTCTTGATGATGTCTTTTATTGGCTTTTACAAACTCAATTGATTCCCATAACTCAAATATGTACTTTTCGGGAACAATTGCACCACCAGTCAAAGCAGTTTCCAATGGATGATGGCTCAGAATTTCTGTTATAATTGGGAATTTGGATGTAAATGGAATATGAAGAGCTTGATTGGCTTGCATCTTCATAGTTGCACCTTCTTGGAACATCACCATCTTAATATTTATTATTTTTCTGAAAGACAAACTGACCAAAATTTTGACCAGAAAATACACTTTAAACACAGAAAAATAAAAACACATCAACATTTAATAAACACATTTAATACACAAAGACAATGTATCACATATATATCAAAAATGAGAAAACAAAGTAGTACACAAAGGCGTTCAATACGTTGCCTCTCACCCTAATATATATACGAAACATGACGATATATAGAATCACAAAAGTATTAAAAGATAAAAAAAACAAAGGTAGTACACAAAGGCATTCGATACCTTGCTTCTTACCCCAACACTTATGAAATACTATATAGACAAACACAATACGCACATACATACATACATACATACATTTTAAAACAACACAAAAATTTAAAAAAACTTAGAAAAAAATTATAAAAAATCAATTTTAACTGTTTGCCGAGAAAAAACCTCGGCAAATGGGGTTTTCAAAAAAAAAATTCTCAAAATTTTGCCCAGAACTTAATAAAGAACAAAAATTGATTTTGGCAAAAACTTTGAAAAATTTCATGATTTGCCGAGCAAAAATCTCGGCAAACACGAGAATGAAGCAGATCATAGATCAATGATTCAAGTCATCGAGTGTCGAAGTGAAGTCTCGTAAACGCCGAGCAAAAACCTCGGCAAATAGGCATTTCAGACTGGACTTCATTGAATATATGAAAATTCCTTTGATTTGATCAACAAGAATGTTGGCAAATGTTAAAGGAATATTTCAATGACAAAATGTGCATTTGCCGAGATAAAATCTCTGCAAATGGCACATTTGTTGTTAAACCAGAAAGAATGTAATCAAGTCTTTTTGAAAAATTTTGTAAGCATTTGCCGAGATAAAACCTCTGCAAATGGCACATTTGATATTTCAAGACTTAGGAAAAATTTCTCCAAAAAGATAGATTTGCCGAGAAAATTTCTCTACAAATGGCCAAATTAAGACTTAAAAAATTTTGACTTGTGAAAAACATGCATTTGCCGAGCAAAAACCTCGGCAAATGGCCTTTTTGATCTGAAAATTTTGTTAAGTCAAAATATTCACATGATTTCCAGACTTAGCATTTGCCGAGATAAAATCTCTGCAAATGGCTATTTCATGACTTAGAAAAATTTGAACAGATTGAGAAAACAATCATTTGCCGAGATAAAATCTCTGCAAATGACCTTTTTGATTCAAAATTTTATTTAGGAAAAATATGATCATGTTTTCTAGAAAATTATGAAGATTTGAAGTTTTTCAAGAACAAACATCGCATTTGCCGAGCAAAATGCTCTGCAAATGGCATTTTTCATCAAAAATTCATTTATTACCCAGCCCTTCAACAAATCATACCCAGAAAAATCAAACACGAGCAGATTAAGGCATAACATTTAGATAAACAACAAGCATAAGCCCTAATCATGCATCTAAAACATCAAGTATTCACAATCAATCATCATAAACGTCAAAATAATCATGGCAATTCATTCACACATTTTATCAAACAGTTGGAGTACCAAATTTAAACAAGAATTCTTACCTCAAAACTGATGATATGATCGAAGAAACAAGATGAAATAAACCAGAAATATGATCACTTGTTTAACCCCACTTTGATTATTATGACTTAGAAGAAAATTATTGATTGATTGATGTGAATGAGAATCAGTTTTGAGAGAAAAACAAAGGTTATATTGATTTGAATTTGAATTGTGACAAAATGGACCGCCCATTTTCCTTTTAAATTTCAAATCCGGGTCGCGGGTCTGGGTTTGACCCGCGTGTCAACCCGGATATCAACCAGTCTTGGACTAAAGATTTATGTTGGGCTCAACAAATTGTTTTGGGCTTTTTCTAATAAAATGACTAAAACAAAAAACAACAAAAAATAACAAAAACTTATTAAAAAAAATTAAAAATATAACAGCATTAAAAAAAATCTTTTTATCTTTTTAAATTTTTCTAATTTTGTATTTGATTTTTCAGATTTAAAACAAACACACATAAAAAAACAAAATTAAACAAATAAAACAAAAAAAATAAAATAATTAAACAAATACTCACATGCATTTGCACACTCCCCCTCAAATTAAGCATATACCAATATAGTAAATTTACAAACTCCCCTAAAATCATGCATTCTACCCTTTTTCTCCCCCTCAAACATTGCATGTAATAACAGATAAAACACATCAATGTTTGAAACAAAAAATGAAACATAGAATACATGGCATGAAAGCTTTTAAGTTTGTAAATCTAGCATTCCCAACTTGGTTTTAAGAAAATTAAACCTTTGCTCATCCAGAGGTTTGGTGAAAAGGTCAGCAAGTTGGTAGTCTGTCGGGAAAAAATAGAGTTTGATGTTACCTTTCTCGACATGATCTTTAAGAAAATGGTACCGAACATCTATGTGCTTGGTCTTTGTGTGCTGTACAGGATTGCAAGAAATGGCAATAGAACTCTTAGAGTCACAGTAGATGGGAATTCTGTTGAACTGAAATCCATAGTCAGTCAACTGAGTCTTCATCCAAAGAACTTGTGAACAACAGCTTGCTGCAGCAACGTACTCGGCTTCTGCAGTAGATGTAGATACACAATTTTGTTTCTTCGAAGACCAACTCACCAATCTATCCCCTAGAAACTGTACACTCCCAGAAGTACTCTTTCGATCAAGCTTACAACCTGCATGGAAATGACTTTCCTTTGGATTGGCCTGATACCTGGCACACATGCACGTGGCGAACATAATATCCGGGCGACTTGCAGTCAAATACATGAGCGACCCTATCATACTGCGATATCGCTTTTGATCAAAAGATTTTCCATTTAAATCAGCATTAATCTTTGTTCGAGCTTCCATGGGTGTAACAATTGTTTGACAATCCATCATATCAAACTTTTTCAACATGTCAAGAATGTACTTTGTTTGACAAATAAAAGTACCATTTGACAACTGTTTTACTTGAAGTCCAAGAAAAAAGTTTAATTCACCCATCATGCTCATTTCAAATTTCTTGATCATTAAAGCTGAAAAATTCTTGCAGTATTTAGGATTAGTTGACCCGAAAATTATGTCGTCAACATAAATCTGGATTAGAATGATGTCACTCCCTTGTCGTTTGATAAACAAGGTAGTGTCAATCGAACCTTTGCTAAAGCCAGATTTCACAAGATAAGAAGATAGAGCACCATACCATGCACGAGGGCTTGTTTCAGACCATATAAAGCCTTATCTAACCTGTAAACATAGTCCGGATGTTTTGAATTCACAAATCCCTCAGGTTGTTCAACATACACTTCTTCTTTGAGAATCCCATTTAAGAAGGCAGTTTTGACATCCATTTGGTAGACTGTGAAGTTCTTGTAGGCAGCATAGGCAAGAAACATCCGAATAGCCTCAATTCGTACAACTGGTGCGAATGTCTCATCGTAATCAATTCCATCTTGTTGGCAATATCCCTTTGCAACCAATCGTGCTTTGTTACGTACAACAACTCCAGTTTCATCCTTTTTGTTCTTGAAGATCCATTTGGTTTTAATTGGGTCCTTATTCTTGTAAGGATTGGGAACCAATTTCCACACCTCAAGACGTTCGAACTGATTAAGTTCTTCCTGCATTGCTTTCACCCAATCTGGACAACTTAGAGCTTCATTCACTGTCTTTGGTTCAACAATACTCAGAAAATTCACAAACAGACATTCATTCACGGATGCGGATCTTGTCTGAACTCCAGTTGTTGGATTTCCAATGACTTGAGAAATTAGATGAGCTCTTGTCCATTTGGTTGTATGAGGAATTGGATCTAGTGGATCACCAGATTCTTCAGAATCAATGAAATCAGGAGAATGTTGCTCTATCAATTGTTCGAATGAAGTAGCAATTGGCTCAACAAAGTCGTCGGGATCATAATCTTCAGGATTGGTTGAAGGATTTGTCACTTGAGAGATATTATGAGGTTGAGTATGCAACTCTGAAGTATCAGTAGGTGGAGGAGAATCAGATGATGAATTAACATCTGATGATTGTGATGGTGAAGACTCATTGGGATCCATCTCATTTGAATTTGAACTGGATGGTTAATTTGAATTCACTTCAGATTCAGGAACTTTCTTCGGAACTTGGAAAAATTCTTCAAACAAGATATCCAAATCTTGAGTAGTTGGAGTAGAGAATTGTTAGAAATCCAAAAATAGTGATAAATTGTAATTTAGATCAGAGGATTTTCTTGTTATTAAGTCAAAGGTAAATGATCACTAAGGTTGAGGGGCTAATTGTGATAAATTAGCATAATTGTATAGTTAGCCTATAAATACCCCTCTCATACCTTAGAGATCATAACTTTTGAAGAACCTTGATTAATCCCTGCATAATTTTTAATACAAAATCACCAACTTTTACATACACACACACTTTCTCTCTCAAAACACACACAAACACCAAGAACACACACTCACCAAAACCGCCATTGATGACTTGAATTCGGTGATAGAAATCGTGTTATAACAAGTGGTATCAGAGAAAAACATCGATCAGATGACGATCCATAACTGAATTCAGTCACAAATTCATCAAAAATCAAAATTATCTACAACTTTTGTTCGTCTTTTTCATCTACTGGTTCATCAAAATTCACATTCCAAATCACATAAAATCACAGTTATTTGTTCACCAATAGATTCGTGGTTATTGAAAACATAATCCTGTCAAGTCTCAAGTTCCAATTCAATCTAATTCTCGAGATTGAATTTTGCAGTTTTGGCGCGAATTTGAGGGATTTGAATCTGTTGTGTTTTGTGTTGAATGTTGTTCATAAATTTGTTGCGGACGTGAATACAATCAGTTTGCAAGTGATTTCGTGATCTAACTCCCAGTAATTCAAAAGATATTGAAGCTTTTTGAAGTTGTTAATGGAGTTTTTATGGAAAACTGATGAGATAAAGAAGATGACTCTAAGACGATCTTCACTAGGACGATCTTCCCAAGATCGTCTTAGTCGTTGAAAGTTCATTTTTCATACTTAGTACTTTGTGGCTTGTAGGACGATCTCCTCAAGATCGTCTTGACAAGTGGTTGTGTGTTGGGAAGTGTTTGATTGTGGCTAACTAATCCGGAAGGATTGGTTGGGTCAATTCAAATACTTGGAAAGTTTTATACTTGAAAACTTTTGAGAAAGAAGACCATTCATGATCTTGAAAAGGCCAATCAAGATCTTGAAATTCAAAAGACCAATGAATGGCTTCGGGCAAATGCAAGACAAATGGATGTTGATATTCTTAATAAAAAGCTTCAAGAAGCTAAACCAAACAATGTTGAATTCGAAAGGAAGATTTCTGATTTAAATCATAACTGTTTTCTAAAAGGCATTGAGATTGAGAATCTTGAAAAACAAGTTGAGGAATTTAAAAAGAATATACTTTTCTATCAAGAAAAGTTATATAAAGTTGAACAAAATCCTCTCTTGGATTTCACTGCCTATTTCAACAAGTCAAAAATTGATAGAACGGATCTTCTTCTCGGGTTGGGATTTGAGAATATCACACCATTACAGAAAGCCAAAGAGGAAATTGAACCCCTGTATGATGAAAAATTTCTACGACTTGGTATGATACAACAATTTATTCGTCCATTGGATGACGAATTTGAGACTGATGAAGTTGAGAGAATACCAAAACAAGAATTTTTGGTTAATTATGATGCAATAAATGATTCATACAAAACTAAAGAATCTTCAATTTTCAAATTGGAAGAAATTAAATCAAATTTTCAAAACCAAGAATCTGTCGGTACTCCACCTAAACCAACTAAAATGTATTTTCCAACCACATTTTTGGAAAAACAAATAGAAGGTTTACAACAAAAGGTGAAATCTCAACAAAAAGTTATTAATCACCTCAAGTCTCAAAGTCCGAATTCAGAGGATAAATGTATTGTTGTTGATACTAAGAAAGTTTGTGAGAATGTTTCTACTCAAACTGACCAAAGTGCTTTAGTAGACAATTCTACCCAAACTACTTGTGATTCATCTACCAATACCTCTATTCAGACCTTGACTGATTCTCTTGAATGTACTTGTCAAAATACTGCTACATTTATAGCTGATGCTTATGTGCAATCTGATTTATCTGATGAAGAACTTGCACATAGTTTAGTTTTGATATGGTACTTCTATAGGTTTTTCACATGCAACACTGTTGATGAGTTAGTTGTTCACCCTAAGCCTAGTGCTAGTATAGGTGTTGATATGTCTACTCAATTTTCTTGTGAGACCAAAGATGTGTCAGTTCAAGTTGACCTAATTTCCGAGACTAACCATGATGTGAAGTTGGACACCAAGATTCCTGATTTTTCAAAACTTTCAAATGAATTTGAAACTAATCAATCTCTATTGAAATTTTCTTTTTCAAAAGATTTCACAAAGGATGATTTTGATAAATTCATGGAGGGAGAATATGTTTTTAATTCAGAAACTGAGAAAAAGATTGAATCTACCAAAATCAAAGTTGAAACAAAAGTGGAATCTCAAAAACCATTGTCCAAAGCTCCAACTTCATATTACTCAAAGAAACGAGTTAAGACCAAACTCGTCAAGACTGAACCAAAAACCATTAAGTTAGAAACCTTTATTGCTACCCCAGTAAAACATATCAAAGAGGAACAAGCTGAGACCCCACACAAGATAAAGTACACCAAAGTGAAACTTCCGAAAGACTATTCTAATGCTTCTCAATCTAGCTCTCAATTTAGCTTTATACCTAAGGTGTCTAAATCTAGCTCAGTTTCGCTAACTAAGGATGCATCAAATGGTACAACTAGATATAGGGATAGATATGGATGGTTTTCTCATGATAAACCAAAGAAGCAAAAAGTTTCCTCACCTCCAAAAGATTCCAAAAAGATGAAAGTGTTTAAAACTCCTAGTTCTAATCTTCTTAGTTTCAATTCAACAGGTGGAAAGAGCATAACTAGTGGTGCTAAATGGGTTGCTAATACATTAGTACCTAAGATCACTAGTAATCAAAAGGATGTTGAGAAAAAGAAGAAAAGAAGGAGGAGAAAGGCTGTTAATAGGAGGAAGGGTGTTCCTGTTAATCAAAACAATTTTTCTTTGTTAAATAATGTTGAAAATGCCAAAGCAAGACCTTGTGAGCTTGTAAACAATCTTAATTCCCGTACATGTGTGGCTGATGTTGATGCTTGTAGACATGTTACTTTTAATTCTCATGTGAAGTTCGTACTTTTTATTCAAATGTGTTTGTTGATAATGTGCTTGTTAATGCTTATGTTGATTCGAAAACATGTTTGAATGCGATTCCTAAGTTATATACCCTGCCTGTTTTAACTAACCATAAAGGACCCGTCTTCAAGTGGGTACCTAAAAACGGTTAAATTTCTTTGATTGCAGGAAATAACCATCTGTGTTTGGATACTCGATTCCGGGTGTTCGAAGCACATGACTGGAAATAAATCTTTGCTCAAGAATTTTGTTGAACGATTCATGGGAACAGTTCGCTTTGGAAACAACAATTTTGCTCCTATCTTAGGTTATGGAGACATTGAACGAAATGGAATTATCATCAAGAAAGTTCACTATGTTGAAGGATTAAGTCATAACTTGTTTAGTGTTGGACAATTCTGTGATAACAATCTTCAAGTTCTTTTTCGAAAATCTCTTTGCAAAGTTCAAACTCTAGATGGAGTTGATATTCTTTGTGGTGATCGTGATGATAATCTTTTTACCGTCAGTCTCGATGATAACCAACCAACCGATAATATTTGTCTCATTTCAAAGGCTACTTCAAAGAATTCTTGGTTATGGCATAGAAGGCTTTCTCATCTGAATTTCCAAACCATCAATACTTTGGTCAACAAGCATCTTGTTGAAGGCTTACCTGACTATAAGTATGAAAGTGAGCATGTTTGTCCTTCTTGTGCTGTTGGGAAGATTAAGAGAGCTTCTCATAAACCGAAGAAATCTCCAAATTCTTTAGCACCTCTTCATTTGCTTCACATGGATCTTTGGGGCCGATGAAAGTACAAAGCCGAAATGGGAAGAAATACATCTTGGTTATTGTTGATGATTATTCAAGATATACTTGGGTCAAGTTCCTTGCATCCAAAGATGAAACAACTCAGATGTTGATAGATTTCATCACTAATACTCAAGTAAATCTTCAACTTCCAGTTCGTTACATCCGTTCGGATAACGGTACTGAATTCAAGAATGATGTTTTGATGAATTCTGCAAATCCAAAGGTATTACTCATCAATTCTCAGCAGTTCGCACCCCACAACAAAATGGTGTTGTTGAAAGGAGAAATCGATCGCTGGTGGAAGCAGCAAGGACAATGCTTGCTTATTCCAAATTGCCATCCTAATATGTGGGCTGAAGCTGTTGACACTACTTGTCACACTCAGAATCGGTCCATTATCAATCAGCGTTTCGAAAAGACTCCTTATGAGGTTGTTAACAAACGCAAACCCAACATCAACTACTTTCATATATTTGGGTGTGTTTGTTACACTTTGAATGATCGGGAGAATCTTGGAAAGTTCGAGAAGAAAGGTGATGAAGGATATTTTGTTGGTTATTCCAAAACATCAATTGCCTACCGAATCTATAATCGTCGAACAAACACAATTCAAGAAACAATGAATGTTTGGTTTGATGAGATGTCAGGCATGATTTTTGAGCAAGAAAGTTTGCTACCAACAAGTAATGATCCAAGTGCTTCAAGTACTTCTACAAGGAATTCTACCTTAGCTTCAAATTCAAGAAGTTTCCAACTCCAACAAGTGATGAATTAGATATTCTTTTTTGAAGAATTCTATAATTCAAAACCGATTCATGATCAAGAACCTCAGGTCATCGTTGAACCAATCAAAACAATGAACCTCTTCATAACAATGATCCAATTCCTAACATCATTCATGAATCTTCATCAAGTTCTTCAGAGCAAGAATCCTCTCCTGATAATTCTTCTCAAGTGAATGTTCAAGAACAACCTTCTCAATTAACTCAGACAACAAATCCATTGAACACTCCAAATGTGTATGTACCACTTGACTTTGATCATCCAGATTATGAGGAAAGAGTTATACCAAGTTATGGTTCCATCTCTCAACAAAACTTAAGTTTTAATGATGGTGATGTTGATCTTCAACAACAAGATCCTCTTCCTCATGCTCACAAGTGGACACATATGCAAAAATACCATCCTACTGATCAAATAATTGGAGATCCACAAGCAGGAGTAACTACTCGTACTTCAGTAAATGAGTGTCTTGTTGCACTTTCTCTTAGCAAACAGTATCTGAAGCTCTTCGTAATCCAGAGTGGGTTAAGGCAATGCAAGATGAACTCGCACAATTTGAAAGACTGAAGGTATGGAGATTAGTTCCAAATCCTAGAAAAGATGATCCAATCGGAACAAAGTGGATATTCAAAAACAAAAAGGATGAGAATGGAGTGGTAGTAAGGAATAAAGCTCGACTTGTTGCAAAGGGTTATTGCCAACAACCTGGTGTTGACTTCGACGAAACTTTTGCTTCAGTTGCAAGGATGGAGGCCATTCGAATATTCTTAGCTTATGCCGCATTCCGAAACTTTACTGTGTTTCAAATGGATGTGAAGACTGCTTTCTTGAATGGTGACCTCAAAGAAGAAGTTTACGTTGATCAACCAGAAGGTTTTGTTGATCCTCAAAGGCCAAACCATGTCTACAAGTTAGATAAGGCTCTCTACGGTCTTAAGCAAGCACCCCGAGCATGGTATGATTCTCTAACTACTTTCTTACTAAGAGGTGGCTTTACCAAAGGCACAATTGACCCTACCTTGTTCATTCGCAAACAAGGTAAGCATGTTCTACTTGTTCAAATATATGTTGATGACATTATATTTGGGTCGACCATTCAAACATTTTGCCGAAACTTTTCATCTCTTATGGTTAATCATTTTGAAATGAGCATGATTGGGGAAATGAATTACTTTTTGGGTCTTCAAATCAGACAATTACCAACTGGTATTTTTATATCACAAGGTAAATACATAAATGACATGTTGAAAAAGTTTGATATGACTTATGTTTGGAATGCAGTTTTTTTTATTTGTTCTCTTTTGACAGTTTGGAGAGTGTAAACCATTGTTTGAGTAGAAACACAACAACAAATATATTCCACTGCGGTTTTGAATGGAATGATAGACTACGAATCGGACTTATAGCCCCTTCTATCTAATTGCAAAAGATATCTTTAAGATGGTCTATGCTCAAGGCATTATCTGGTCATGCAGTTTTTTGTATACCCTCTTAATTATCCTTTATGAATCCTA
>CM067168.1:81765893-81819727 GCA_034093135.1 Erigeron breviscapus
GTTAATCATCTCCCTCTCCATCAACAAGAATACGATCATCGCCGCCTGTAGGGGTACCTGCACTGTGATCAAATATATACCTATAGAAACTCCTGGTAGGGTTCCGGCTGAAGGTGACAGTGTCTGCGCCCATGGTAGTGCTGGTACTCTGCGGCTGGAAAGGTGGTCCCGGATAGTAATGATCATAGAATGGGTCGTCACCTGATGTACTGTAGGAGGTCTGTAGTCTGGGAGCATGCTTGGGAAAAGCTGTTGTGCGTATCCCTCGTGCACAGGCTGGTAACGATGGGTGTGATACATCAAATATCCCATCCCAATCCCCATATACTGCTGCTCCTCACTCTGCTGTAGCTGTAGCCGCTCAACCTCTGCTGCCAATCTATCCACATCTACACTCGATCTGTTGCTCTCTCCTGTCTCGGCTGCTCTGGGTGCACATGTGATGGCTCTTGGGTCTCCATATCTATGTCATCTGCTGTTGGGGTGCCCTGTCTGGTCAATAGACGTCCATTCTTATCCAATATGTTCAGCTTGATCAAATCCTTCAGCTCCAAGACGTCCATGGTCTTCATGACAGGGCAATCCCTCTTAGTACTATCCAATCCCAAAGTGACATAAATATGTGAAATAAAGTGGCCCCCAACCAGCTTCTCGTCCCTGTGCTACTGGAAGTAACGAGCCAAAAGTAATGGAGCCAGACAGTACTCAAATGATGCACCCTCAATCCAGAATCTCAGCAAGTATGCATCATGTAGGTACACCTTGTCCCAATTTATGGAACGGTGTCTAAAGTTGTAGCAAATGAGCCGGTGGAGCAGTCTGTGAATCGAATCTCTGATGTCGGCTGCCTTACTTGAATTCCTTGATAACTTACTCTTCCCACTAATACGAGACCAGAAACTATGCATCAACTCAGGATCATGCTCAGTAGATGTCTTGGCGCCAGAAATGAATGTGTCTAAATCTGTGTCATTCAGACACTCGAAATCCCACAGACCTATCAGATACCCAAAATCAGCAATGGTGCAATGTCTCCAAACTCCACCAGCCCTGAAATGAATGACATGGGCGGTAGAAATATCCTCCTAACGAAAGCTCTCAACATAAATGGAGCTCAAGAACTCCAGGCACCACTCTCTGTAAACTGGCTCCACAACTTAAACAAAGACTGCCACATACACCATCCGAAATCCTCCCCACCATCGGGAGGTACAACTGTGGTCCTGAAATAATCCTTCACCTGTTTACTGATCTTGAGATTCTTAAGTACTCTCCAATTTATTGTCTTTGGAGCTGCAATGTCCTTAGTCTAAAGCTTCACCAACCTATTATTCAATCTGATTTTTTCACTTTTTTCTGCCCTCGGCCATGATAACCAAGGGTGTCTTTCTAATCTCAGTTTACCATAGTCTTTGCTTTCTTAGCATCAACGAATCTTATATTAAAATCATGAGCAATATGTGTTGTGAAGTCAAATCCAATTGGTCTCCACTCACCTTCTGACTCTCCACTGTCCTCGCTGTCTATGCAAGGTCTTTTGTTTAGCAAAAACAATTCAAAAACAAAGAAAACGAAAATCGTTAAAACTGGACAGGAGGCTCCAGCGGCGCTGGGCAACCAGCAGCGCTGGAGCTGCAAATGTGAGGTCCAGCGGCGCTGGCTTGATGCCCAGCGGCGCTAGCACAGTCTGTGGCTATCCGAAAATTCGATTTTTAGCTTTTAAATCAAAGGGTGTTTCTCCTAATCGACTTTTATCACATTCTTAACTTAAAACATTCATTATTCCCAGAAAATTAACTTCCTTTTCTCAAAACACACATTAACTAGCTAATTGAGTGTTACTATTCATAATATACACGAATTAACCTAAATTTTGCTAATCTAAGGGTTTAAATGTTTTCTAAAGCTAGGGTGTTGCTATACTAAGTTCAAATTAGCTATCCTAACCATTTTTATTCCCTAATTTTACTTAAATCATCTAATCCTAATTTTGACCTATAACTAATAAAATAGAGTTAAATAAACAAAAATGTAAGTAAAAGAGATTAGGGGGAAGATACATTACCTCATGAAACATGATTGTGATGTGTAAAAGATGAAGAAAATGGAGAAAAGTGGGAGAGGTGGTGGTGGCCGATTGGTTTTAGGGGGGGGGGTGTTAATTTTGTTATTTTGTTGTTGTGAAGAAGAAAGAAAGGAAAAGGGGGTTTTAACCCCTATGTTGACTAGTCAAACCTGGCCGGCTCACGTTAGTGTGGCCGTCGCACGTTAAGAATATTATTTTTTATTTTTTTAATAGAAAACCGAACAAAAATTTTCTCCCAAATTCCACCAGGCGCTGGCCTGACCACCAGCGGCGCTGGTGCTTCCGATGCCACATGAAAACTTACCTGTAGATATCTTAAAAGGTCCGTAAGCTTCCCATTTCTTCTCAACTTGCAATCTTTATACAATATACACATTTCCTATGTCTAATTCTATAATGTTAGCATTAGTTAGTACCTATCCTAATTTAAGTCATACTAAAGGTGAAGTCGTCGTTTGGATCGACTTCTTTCTCTCCTACTTCTTGGTTGTAAATCTTAACTCTCTGTCCGTTAACTATGAAGGTGTCTCCATTCTTAGCTCTTAATTCTACATATCCTGATGAAAAACTCCTAACAACTAAATAAGGTCCTGACCATTTTGGTTTAAACTTAGGTGACTTAAGTTTGAATCTAGAACTAAAAAGTAACACTAAATCTCCTTCCTTAAAATTTTAGCTCTAATTCTCTTATCATGCCAAGCTTTTGTTCTTTCCTTATACAACCTAGAATTTACATAAGCCATCCACCTAGTTTCATCTAATTCATGAAGCTGCAAAAGTCTCATATCTCCTGCTTCAAACATATCTAGATCACAATTTTTTAGTGCCCAATAAGCCTTATGTTCCACTTCTAATGGCAAATGACATGTCTTTCCATAAACTAACTTATAGGGTGTTGGTCCTATTGGTGTCTTATAGGCTGTCCTAAATGCCCAAAGTGCGTCATCTAACCTTTTAGCCCAATTCTTAGGATTATCCTTAACTGTTTTCTCTAAGATTCTCTTAAGTGCCTTATTGGTGTTCTCTACTTGTCCACTATTCTGAGGATGATAGGCTGTTGAAAACCTATGATTAACTCCATATCTCTTAAGCACTTTTTCTAACTGTGCATTAGCAAAATGACTACCTCTATCACTAATCAATGTTTTAGGCATTCCAAATCTACTAAATAAATTCTTAAGGAAATCTATGACAAACTTAGCATCATTAGTTGGTAAAGCCTTGGCTTCAGCCCACTTCGACACATAATCTACTGCTACAAGTATGTACCTATACTTATGAGACGGTGGAAATGGTCCCATGAAGTCTATTCCCCATACATCAAACACTTCACATACCTGTATGCTCCTCTGAGGCATCTCGTCTCTCTTAGTAATCGATCCTTGGCGCTGGCATGCATCACATCTCTTAACTAAAGTCTTCGCCTCCTGAAAGACTGTAGGCCAATAAAATCCTGCTTCAAACACTTTCCTAGCTCTCGTTTGATGGACCGTAATGTCCTCCTGTAGGTCCTGAATGACAATCATCTAAAATCTTCCTACTTTCACTATCTGACACACATCTCCTAATCATACCATCTGCACACATCCTAAACAAGTACGGTTCTTCCCAGTAGTAATACTTAAGGTCAGAGAAGAACTTCTTCCTATGATAGTAATCTAAGTGCAGCGGTAAAACTCCTGCAGCTAGGTAGTTAGCTATATCTGCATACCAAGGTGCCTCTTCCTTATCATCCCTTATCAAACTCTCTTCCAGAAATGTCTCATCTATCTCCCTATAATCAGGTTCTTCTTCATCTAGGTTATCTTATCTACTAAGGTGATCTGCAACTAAATTTTTGGCTCCCTTCTTATCCTTAATTTCTAGATCAAACTCTTGAAGCAATAATACTCACCTAATTAACCTAGGCTTAGCATTCTTCTTATTGATAAGGTACCTAATGGCTGAATGATCGGTAAATACGGTGACTTTCTGTAACACTATGTAATTCCTAAACTTATCTAAAGCAAAAACTACTGCTAGCAATTCCTTCTCTGTAGTTGTGTAACTCCTCTGAGCCTCATTAAGGGTTTTGCTAGCATAATAAATTGGCCTAAAATGCTTGTCTATCCTTTGACCTAGAACGGCTCCTACGGCGAAGTCACTGGCATCGCACATTATCTCAAAGGGTAATCCATAATCCGGTGACACTACTATTGGTGATTCTAATAGGTGATTCTTAAGCTTTCCAAATGCCTTAATACAATCCTGATCAAAGTCAAATCTAGTGTCCTTTTCTAAAAGTCTAGTCATAGGCCTAGCTATCTTAGAAAAATCCTTAATAAATCTCCTATAAAATCCGGCATGACCTAAAAAACTCCTAACTCCTTTGACATTAACTGGAACAGGTAACCTAGCCATAACATCTATCTTAGCCTTATCTACCTCTATCCCTGCTTTAGATACTTTATGTCCTAGCACTATTCCTTCTTTAACCATGAAATGAAATTTTTCCCAATTTAAGACTAAGTTAGTGATGTGTGAAATCGAGTCTTAAATTTATAACACGAATCACCTAGCGGCTGACTACTACACACTTGCGGGCAGTGGACCCGTTCGTATGCAATATAGTTAACTTGGTAAATCCGAGATCGAACACAAGGACTATTGTCACATAAATTGTTTAAATAATGCAATTCAAAGCAAATAGGGGGGTTGTGACCATATTGTCACGTTGCTTTTGAAAGTTAGTTAGCAGAATAAAAATCAGGTTAGTAATTCCGAGGAATTAATCGAAAAGAGTTTTTGTTTTAAACAGAAAGATTAAAAGTCATCTACCTCGAATCCACTCGACAACAGTTCGGGTTGCACATAATTAAGCTCAAATCCAATTAAGTTGACAAAGATAATCATGACCAAATAAAGACACAAACTGGTACCACCAACGTTTGTAAAATCATTTAAATCACCTAATTAATTAGTTCCTTTGTAAAAGCCGGTACCACCAATGCTTAAAACAATTTCCCTAACCAACTAGTTTATTTGATTCTCGAATTAACAATTGTATCTACGTGAAGACAACGTGGTACCACCAACCGTTAATCAACACGTTGACAAAATGATTCCTTTTATTAAAATGACATTCACTATCATACCATGAACTAGTGACAATTGATTAAAGATAATTAATTGAAATCACATATATATTCGACTAGTACCACTAACGAAGAACATATATATCACCAATATCACAATAATAATTAATAAAGAATCAAATCATCAAGATCTCGACACAACGATAATTGAAATCAACTATGAATTAATAAAATAGTACAAGCGTCACATAATGTCTCGTTTCATCTCGGTAGATGATGAATGATTAGCTACTCATAATGAAAAGATAATAACAATCAATAATAATTGAAATCATATTGTACCGAATGAAGAAATCAATCCAACAAAGTGCTAGAATCAAATATGAAATGATGAGATGAATCCAATCGTGTTTTTGATCTTCAAAGATGATGATTCGGGTGAAAAACCTCATTCAAAGGGCTCCAAAGACGAATGGTGATCGTTTTAGGGTTTTAAGTGATCAAAAAGTTGCTCAAAATCCGTTCAAAGCAAATATTTATATGTTTCAGCGATTAACAGCCGTTAGTGATGTGTAACGGCCGTTACACGGGCTAACTAACATATCTGTGCAGCTTCAGTCCTTCCGGCTAACGCCCGTCAGCTTATTTTTTGCAGGAACAGTCCTTCATATCGTAACGGCCGTTAGTTTGATCCTAACAGCAGTTAGCGAGTACATGTAACTCTTCTATAATCCTAACGGCAGTTAAAGTTTCGATAACGGGAGTTAAGTGCTGAAAGTCATGGATTCTTCATTTTAACATCCTTTTTCGACATGTCTTTCACCCGTAACTTCCACGAACATTATTTCATCTTTCTTAAGTCGTTTTTGGCCATTTTTATTCGCCTCGCATGCTATAAACCTGAAACCACTCACACATACCATAAAGCATCGAATATACATGCAAATGACCAACAATCACGCATAAAACGACCTAAAAACCATGTGGAAAATATGTATATATTTCGTCACATCAGTTAGTTTCCTCACACCTACCTAACATTTTAATTAAATGCCTTAAAAAGGAATCAAACGAATCTCCAAAGTCTGAAAAAAATCGTCCTTAAATACCTCTACTGACTTCTCTAACATGTCCTGGAAAATAGCTGTCATGCACATTTGAAAAGTAGCAGGCGCATTACACAGCCCGAAAGGCATCTTCCTATAAGCATAAGTGCCATAGGGACAAGTAAACTTTGTCTTCTCTTGGTCCTCCGTATGAATGGGAATCTGAAGATATCCCGAAAATCCATCAAGAAAACAAAAGTACTCGTTTCCTGCTAAGCGTTCTAACATCTGGTCCATAAAGGGTAAAGGGTAATGGTCCTTCCTAGTGGCTTCATTAAGCTTCCTATAATCTATACAAAAATGCCATCCAGTCACCGTCCTAGTTGCTATCATCTCATCTTTCTCATTCGCTACTACCGTCATTCCTCATTTCTTAGGTACATAGTGAATAGGGCTAACCCATTAATGGGAAAGATAATTCCTGCATCTAATAACTTAATCACCTCCTTCTTCACTACATCCTTCATATCAGGGTTAAGGCGTCCCTGTCTTTGAACTACAGGCTTTGAGTTAGTTTCTAAATGTATCCTATGGTTACAATACGAAGAATCTATGCCCCTAATATTAGCTATCTTCCAAGCAAATGCCTTCTTATGCGACCTAAGGACCTTCATCAAAGATGCCTTCTCCTTCTGACTCAGCTTCGAGGAAATGATAACCGGGAGTTGTGACTTCCCTTGGAGGTAAGCATACTCCAATCCTTTCGGCAACGGTTTCATCTCAAGATCAGTAGGCGGTTCTTCTAACGAGGTGATGAGGTTGTTTGGTGTCTGCACCAATTTCCCGTCAAATTCGTCTTCTTCTAATTCTCGTAAATCCCAAGGACGGTCTGGTGATCCTACTTCTAACACTTCTTCAATTTCCCTATTTGCTCTATTTTCTACTTCTACCAATTCAACCTCTTCAGCACAAACTCCTATATCGTCTTTACCTAAGTCTGGATCTCCTTCCATAGTCAAAATAAGTTTCTTCCTACCATTTCCTATCGTGATCCTTCTTTCGGCTACCTCTATAACTGCTTTGGCTGTATTCAAAAATGGTCTTCCTAAAATTATCGAAACCTTCTTATCCTCTGGTATGTTCATAACTATAAATTCGGCCTGAAAGTGCAAGTCTCCTACTGTTACTACCATTATTTGGGTCTTTCCTAAAGGGCGTTGAAATGTTTGGCTGCTAACTTAATAGTTGTTTGATCAAATAATTGCACTATGACTCAACCGAAGATGTGATAGGGGTTTAAGGTGTTTTGTTGGCGATTCCCTTCCGGTCAGAGGGCAGTTAAGCCGCTTTACGCCTATGGTTGTTATCCCTAGCCAGTTTATGAGGCTTAGGGTTTGTATGATGTAGTTAGGGTTTTTAGAGGTCGAATGTCGTTGATGATGATGTGTCGTATGGCACCTCCTCTATTTATATAGAGGGTAAAGCCTTGGAGAGGAAGATAGGAATTTAGGGTAAATCCCTTCCTCTTTTCATGATATCTTCTAAGTATGGAAGATATGTTTAAGACTCTCAAACCATGTCCTAGGTTTTTGGAATGTTTGATTTCATTCCCTTTTCGGGAGATCGGATAAGCATGGAAAGAATTCATGTGTATCCGTTTTATTATTTGTGATTATCTTTGGGACCTCCAGAATTACGGAGGTATACATCGTAGCTTTGGCTACGGATACGTTTGCTTGGTACAATATGTTAGTACCTTCGCTGCTTACGAAGGGTCCTTCGTATCCAATCTTTTGTACGGAGGTAGAGCTCCGTATACGGTATATCATCAAGCCCCCCAGTATGATGGGAGAGTCTATCTGTAGAGTATCGCATTAGACTTCATAAATTATCTAAAGGAAAAAGTAAAAATAAAAATAATAGCGTACCTTTTTAACCGGAACTCGAAGGAGCCTTGGTTTTCGGATGCTTCGTTGCCTCCTTGGAACTCTTTTTAAGGGTAAAATTGCCATTTTACCATGCCGCGTACATATCCCATCAGGAGTTAATTCGAGCGCGCTTATCCCAAGAAGGAGATCAATCGACGGTTTGGGTAGTTTCTGCGCCGGTTTTTCAAACCATCCTCTTTGTCTGCTATTTATTTGTGACGGCTTCGAAGAGTTTTTTCTTTTTGCACTCTCCTTACTCTTTTCTTCATCTTCTTCAAAAATATCCGCTCCCCCATTTTCATCTTTTCCATACTATGGATCGTAATCATTTTTGGTTTATTAGTACCACATATTCAGAGATGACTGACGAGGATGTCGCATGGTTTCGCCGGTGCTTTTGCCGCCCCAATGATCCTGAAATTAGGGTTCCGGGACGGTCGGAATCGATTCTAGATGCGCCAACTGGATTCATAGGTATGTATACCGCTCCTTTTTCTGGTGGCAATCTTAGGTTCCCTTTGTCCCCTTGGTTATTAGGGTTACTTGATTACTACGATCTGTATTTATCTGTGGTGCACCCCTTAGCGATCACCATGATAATGTCATTTATCGTTATTTGTCGTGCGTACGAAATAGAGCCCTCGATGAGTGTTTTTCGATACTTCTTCAAACTGGGTATTCGTGATGGTTGGGTTATGGTTGAGGAGAGGCCTGGTAGGTTATTTTTTGATATAGGTGATTCTGATATGTTGAACTGGAGACCAGGGTTTTTGTTTTTCAGTGAGGAGTATGTTCATCCGCTGTTTAGGGGTTTGTTGAGTACGGATAGGTTGGTGTCGGGTATGTCTTTTGAGGATAATGTGCATGACTGGGTTACTCTTGATAATCCATTAGTCCATCAGGTGCGTAGGTCACCATTTGAGTTGGTTACCTATCCTTCTGTGATTCTGTATCTTTCTGGCATTACGATGTCATGGGAGGGTTCACCTGATGAGCCGGTCTTGATATGGTGTTGTGAAGGTACCATTCTTCTTGTTACCTTTTTCGCCAATTTCTTTTTTAATTTCATCTTATTTCTTTACGTTGCATTTGTAGAGTTAACACTTAGGGAGGCTGTGACCATGAATCCTCGGGGCATGGTTGTTGGTAGAAGGCCTCTGCCTCCTTCTGATGATGATGATGACTGTGAGGGTACTCGTTTTTCTAGTGTTGGGCATCCTCCGAAGAGGCAGAGGGTGAGCGGTTGTCCATCCGGTGCAACGGACCCTATGGCTGCAGGCCCTCTGTGATTATTCTTGATTCTTCCCCAGTAAGGGATGAAGTTGCTGCTGTTGTACCGGTTTCTAATGCTGAACAGGGTATGTGTGCTTTCCCTTAGTTCTGTTGTGTTAGGTCCAGATTTACTGGACTCGCTCCAGACTCGACTACTGGAGCCTTACTGAAGATCTGTCCAGAAACTGACCTACTCCAGACTTGGAATCTGGAGTCCCTCTGAAGATTTGTCCAGAAATAATTGAAGACCAATGAGCAAATACTTGTATAGGAAATCTGGAGTATTCTCCAGATTAGCTCACTGGACTTCACCCAGTCCAGATCAACTCTACTGAAGACATTCTGACTGAAGTCAAAGACTGAAGTCTGAAGAAAGAAGACTGACAAATTGGCGGAGTCCACTGGAAGTCTTACCAGATCTGCACACTGGAGGATTGTCAGTGTTCTAGACCTTACAAGTCTGAACACTGATATCGAGGATTTGACTTTAAAGCCTTTACACACTTTCCAAAGAACAACCCACTTGTTCTTTACCAAAGTATACGTGTGTTAAGGTGGTTGGATAAAAGGATACACTTGCATTGATGTGACTTTATCCTTATTCTTATCTAATGCATTTAATGTTCTTGTCGGATCATTAAATGCATGCAACCATATTTGTACGGCACAAAATTCACTGGTGAATTTTGTTGCCTATAAATACAAAGTCATTTCTTTGAGAAATTCACTTTTTAGCAAATTGGTGAACTTGCTTAAATACTCTCGATCTAAACAGTTATATTTCACAACTCTAAGTATATCGATCAAAGGAGTTTATTTAGCAAGTATAGATCACTTGTAATTCAAAGATTGTTTAGATACTTACATACGTGTAATATCTAGGTTCCGCAACGATCTTGTATTTTGTTTATTCATCAATAAAGAAAATACACTTGAAAACTACATTTGTGTTCCACCATTTATTTACTTGTTTAAATATTGCTTAAGTCATTTATTACTTCGTTTATATTCTTGCATATTTATATTGAAGTAATACTAGTCCTATTCTAGTTCATACTTATCTTGTTATTTTACACTAGTAGGGTTAAACCATCGTGTGAGGGACTTCACATGTTGCTTATGTCTTCATAAATCTGATCTGTGTGTCTCTCTTTCTTTTAGCCGATACTTCTGATCCTGGGCGTAGGCCTGGTAAAGAGCCTGTTGAAGAAACTGGAGCTACTACAACTGGTAAGTGGTTTTACATGTTTGATGCTTTTCTTCAATTGCTATTTCTCTTTGTATTTATAACTGAACCTCTTCATGTTTTAGGGATTCCTCTTCAGAATGAGTTGCCTGATCCACAGCTTTGCCGGATGAGTTTGGACATGCTAGTTCCTGATCACTTGAGAACTATGTTGGATACCATGCCAGCCCAAAGGCTTGCTGAGATGACCAACCAGGCTCTGTTTGCTGCTGGTATGATTGGTTCGGCTAGCAGTGCTAGGGTGCACTTTCTGGAGGAAGATCTGCGGAGGCATAGGGCAGAGTTGGCTTCTCTGAGGGCTACTCAATTTGGCGGAGGTGATGCTTCTTTAGTTAGTTCTTTGCAGAGGGAGCTCGCTGATGCCCAGGAAGCTCTGTCCCTGGCTACACAAAGTTTGGATGCTGCTCATGAGCGGATTGCCACTCTCACTGATGTCGGACCATCTGCAGTGATCAACAACTTGGAAGAGAGGATTGCTTCGAGGGAGTTGGAGTTGGTAAATAGAAGAAATTCTATGCGCCAAGTTGTTTCCGGTGTTATGCCTCATGTTTTCCGTATGTTGATGGCAAGCCCTGAGTTTGATCAGAGCCTTGATGAATTGATCGAGGCTAATCGGGCTGATGCGAGAGCCTTATTACTTTTTCGTATGGAGAGTCGTGGGCAGGTTGTATTGAGGGGGAGGGAGAGGCTTCTTGGTACCGAGGAGAGGATCATTGTTGCTGAAGAGGCCTTAAGGAATGTTTCTTTTCCTTATATCCAGCAGATTTATTCAAATCCTGATGCTTCGGTGGCTGATCTTTACAATGTTAAGCCTCGAGGAATGTAAACTATTGATCCCCTGCACTCTGTACATATATTTTTTATGCTCTGGATATGCAATAACTTGTCTTCTTATGTGCTTCGCTTTTTACATTCTTCATAAAAGAAGTAGTATTGTGTCTTTGTTATGCTCATACATTCTTTAAAGAGTGTCTTATGCATTTTGGTCATGGGGTTTTACCTCATGTTTATGTTGAAAGTCTTATGGGCGTCCCCTTGACTATTCAATTTATAAGATTTTATGCGCATTTAGAAATTTATTACGATCGTTTTATATAATTTTTCGGGAGCTTGTAAGTACATTGGCAGGAGGAAATTACAATTTCTTGAAACAACTATTTGCCGAGCAAAAAACTCTGCAAATAGAACAAGTAGCTCCACCACTTAGCAAAGATTTGCTAAAACACGTATTTGCCGAGATAAAATCTCTGCAAATAGAATAAGTAAGATTAACCTTAGTCAAAAACCTCTGCAAACACGAGTAAACACTAAACGACAAAATAGTCGGTTACTGTTCTTCTTCTTCGTTCAGCTAAGTACCCAAACGCCGAGCTTTCTGTAAATCATTGATATCTTCTTCATTTTTGCGAGTTAAAACTTGAAATTTATATCAAAATGCTCAGAAACTCAATGCGCACAAATCCTCAAACAAAATAACTGCTAATTTCAACCAGAAATCAAACCCACACGAACATGCGATTCGCCGAGCTTTTTCAAAATCGAATCAAATGTTGAAATTAAGCTCTGAAATTGATAACGAAGGATGATTTACTGATAACAAAGTGATCGGTGAACAAATTTTGAAGAAAAATACACTAATTTTGTAGAAATTACTTGAACAGTAATCTCGGCAAATGAGATAACCAGAAAAGCTCAAAATTCCAGAAATTAAGCACAATTTAAGCTTCAATTAAGCTTGTGGATCGTTCAGATATGCTGATTGTGCTCTGATACCAAATGTAAAGTACATAATTTGAGCTTATGTGTGTGTTAGTGTGTGTAACAATGGCGGTTTCTAGTGAGAGAATGTAGATAGAGAGAGTAGTGATGGCAGGGAAAGTTTGGATAGCATAAATGGGTAAAAGGTTACAAAATGCTTAATGGAGGGGGTTTATATACATATGAGCTATTTACACTATGCCCCCTTCCATATTAAAGACATTTACAATAAAGGTACAATTTACATAGAAATACACAAATCAACTACTACATTTATATTTCTAACAATTCCTCATGTTTTCCGTATGCTGATGGCAAGTCCTGAGTTTGATCAGAGCCTTGATGAATTGATTGAGGCTAACCGGGCTGATGCGAGGGCCTTATTACTTCTTCGTATGGAGAGTCGTGGGCAGGTCGTATTGAAGGGGAGGGAGAGACTTCTTGGTACTCAGGAGAGGATCATTGTTGCTGAAGAGGCCTTAAGGAATGTTTCTTTTCCTTATATCCAGCAAATTTCTTCAAATCCTGATGCTTAGGTAGCTGATCTTTACAATGTTAGGCCTCAAGGAATGTAAACTATTGATCCTCTGCACTCTGTATATATATTTTTGATGCTCTAGACATGCAATTTGTAGTTTCGAAATGACTTGTCTTCTTATGTGCTTCGTTTTTTACATTCTTCATAAAAGAAGTAGTATTGTGCTTTGTTATGCTTAAACATTCTTTTAAAGAGTGTCTTATGCATTTATGCTTATGCACTTCCATCATAAGGAAGGAGTGTCTTATGCATTTTGGTCATGGGTTTTTACCTCATGTTTATGTTGAAAGTCTTATGGGCGTCCCCTTGACTATTCAAAAAAAAATTTATATTTTTTATGCGCATTTAGAAATTTATTACGATCGTTTTATATAACTTTTCGGGAGCTTGTAAGTACATGGCAGGAGGAAATTACAATTTCTTTGCATTGTTCCTAGCTGCTACTTTTATGCTGCCCTATTTGCTCCGTTAATTTGGCTTATCCCGAGGGCAAATTATGCTCCAACCGGTCTTGATGCCTATCGGAGTCTTTGGTATGTGGTTTTCTTTTTCCCTTTTTGATCCGGATACTTCTGACTGATCTTCTGTAATCTCCCGCTGTCCTCTGGGTCCTTTCTGAATTATTCTCCTATTGCGTTTGTACACTGGTACGAAGCTCTTTCCTCTTCCTTCCTCAGTAAATGAGGAAAGTATTGTTTGCATCCCCCCGCTAGATTTGTACTGTACGCAACAATGTATCGTTGATGCTAACATATGAAATTTCTTCATTCCTTCCCTACCCAAAAGCATGTCATAGGGCGAGTCCGCTTTTATCACGGTTGCCAGGATCCTTGTTGTTCTCCGCCAGGGGTATCCTCCGATAGTGGCGTCTAGCCATATCTCTCCCAATGGGCGAATGCGTTCACTGGCAAATCCTACCACCTCTGTGTCCAGTGGCGTGATCGTCACTTGGAGTTTCTTCGACAGTCTGAGGAAACTTTTTTCATAGATTATGTCTCTTCCACTTCCCGTGTCCACTTGTGTGTTTTTCAGACAAACGCCGCCTATGTTCACACTTATTAGCACCGGGTCTGTCGACACCTTCTCATCCAGTTCTCCGAAGTGATAATGTTGTGGTCCTTTTTGGATCAAGGTGTTTGACAGTATCCTGCTCCGGTGTTCTCCTTGCTCTGCTTCGTCGACACTTGGCCTTCTCCTTTTTACCAGGTGTGCTAACTTGTTTTCTCTGGCTGCGTTGTCTTTCTGCCTTAGTAGTTCTCTGCAGTAATATGTGCCATGCCCATATCCATTGTGGAAACAATAGAATTTGTCTAGGTTTTTGGTTCCTCTCCTGGATAGCGGCGATGGCTTGACGAATGTCTTTGCTATTTCTTCGGATGATAAGATTTCCGATGGGGTCTTCCGGAGGTTACCTATTGTTCTTTTGTAGCTGCTTGTCCTACCACCTGTTAGGGAGGACTCTCCGTTTCCATATTCTCTGTTGGTTTGGCTTGTTTCCCACTCTGCTTTGTCATGGGCTTCCATTTGGTCATAGCCTTTTCTGCTATTTTATCCGCATTCTGCCACTCGTGGAACTTTTCCATTAGTTCGATGTAACTTTTTGGTTTGCTGAGGCACAAATGCCGTATCAGATCTCCCGACCGGAGGCCGTGAATGGCTCCGGAGATTCTTCCTTCTTCTAATATGTACACTAGGTTTCGGGTGCTATCTCCGAATCATTTCAGAAAATCTTTTGTCTCTTTGCCTTCTTCATGCTTGATAGTATGTGCCCGTAGGTGAGAGCCGAACTCCCCCCTTAACTTTGTCATGAAGTATTCGGTATCATGGATACTTTCTTCAGGTAGGTTTTCGAGCCACTTCCTTGTCTTTTCGTGTAAAAGGTAGAGAATGACGTGGCAAATTGCCGGATCGCTCCAACCTTCTGCTTCGGCAACTTCATCTACACCTCCCAGGAATTCATCAACATCGGAGGTACCATCATACCAAGGCAATTCCTGTATCTCCAGTATCTTTACCGGAGGTACATGTTGTTGCAGATCTTTGGTAAATTATGCGCATGACCCCTTGTATTTAGGCTCTAGTCTTTGTCCCACCTTGTCTTTTTCGACTCTGGCGGTTGGGTTTGCCTTGATAGTGTGCTCTTGATACTGCGGGGCCACAACACTGTACGGGTAGTACCATGATGTCTGCATGTGTCCCGGGTTACTTCTGTCGATTTGTGGTGTCCCCATATACTGAACAAACGATCCTCCGTAGGGGTAGAACTATCCTCCAGGGTAGTACGACGAATAGGCACCCGATGTCTGGTACATTCCTAATCCGGGGGTTGTCTGCACAATGCCCGCCACAGGCATCCCTGTGAAGTTTCCTTGATAAATCGGGTATGATGGGTGTGTTAACATCGGGCTTTTTATTTTGTTAGCTTTAGCTTTATTCTTGTTACCCGTTTCCTTCACCATGTTCGGGTCTTCCTTAGTTGGCTGTTGTTGGATCCTTACCGCCGAATTTCCTTCTGCTTCTTGGGTCTAACTTCTATCTCCTTTCCTATGTCCCCGCACTACTGGCGGTGAGATGGTTTCTGCCTTGTATTCATTGTCCGTCCCTGGGGCTCGAACTGCGTTTCTTTAGACATTACTCTCACTTGTGTTGAGACCGTTGTCCACAACCTTGTCTGGGGCCATCGTCTGGCAGACCTTGTGATCAACCGTTAGGCCGCCTAACGGTTGCTGACTTTTTCCGGTTTTTTGTTCTTCCGGGGGGTTGCGTTCTTTGACAGGGAAAGTCTTGTCATTACTTGCCTCATGGTTATGGGTAATGTCTGACTTGTGTTCTTCTGGAAAGAAATCAGGGTTTGACATAATGTTTTTTTGATCGTAGCTGGATTCGATTTTGGGAGCAAAGGTCCCACGGATGGCGCCAATTTGTTTGATCATATAATCGCACTATGGCACAACCGAATGTGTGAGATGGGTTTTGGTTGTTTTTGTGGCAATTCCCTTCCGGTCAGAGGGTCGTAAGCCGCTTAGCGCCTTTGGTTGTTATCCCCAACCGTTCGCAAGGCTCGGGGTTTATATGATGTAGTTAGGGTTTTTAGAGGTTTAATGTTGTTCGTGCCGCATGGCACCTCCTCTATTTATATAGAGGATAAAGCCTTGGAGGAGAAGATAGGATTTTTTAGGGTAAATCCCTTCCTCTTTTCGTGATATCTTCTAAGATTGGAAGATATGTTTAGGACTCTCAAACCGTGTCCTAGGTTTTAGGAGTGTTTGATTTCATTCCCTTTTTGGGAGGTCGGATAAACAAGGAATAGATTCATGTATATCCGTTTGTTATTTATTCGTGATTTATCTTTGAGAGCTCCGGAATTGCGGAGGTATACATCGTAGCTTTGGCTACGGATACGTTTCCTTGGTGTACAATGTTAGTACCTTCGCTGCTTACGAAGGGTCCTTCGTATCTAGTCTTTTATACGGAGGTAAAGCTCCGTATATTGTATATCATCAAAAGGTATATGAGGTTTTCTGTTTTTACCTTTCAGACATTCAGCAAGATCATCGAAGAAGATCTGGGCAAAATCAACTCTTACACCAAACCAGAGACAGTATGCAATCTGGGGTGTGATTGGTTTATTTGATCTAACACCCCACAGCTTCCTCCCAAACACTCAACTATGTGAGTAAAGAAATATCTCCATGAGTCTGTCAGCTTTCTCATGTAGATAGTGCCCTTTCTTTTCAGCACCCCATGTTCATCCAAAATATCTGAATGCCCCATTTGCCTACACACTTCCCTGAGATTGATTCCATCTGGAAGTTGTATGGCCAACTCAATTTCAGCAAAGTAATTCAACTGAAGAGCATCACTAAGAGAGTCAACAATGATAGTGAAACGTCTTGTACCCTTTTTGAGGGTGAAGTGAATGGTGTCCTCATCACCAGACACGAAATGAGCTGTATACCAGAATTCACACAAGTATTCATGGTATATTTTGCCCGGATTTAATGTTAGGGCTCCATAAAGGGGAAAACTGAGAAAGAAAGCAGTTAGTCTCCCAATAATGGATTGGGGTTCATGGGTGCCAGAGAGTTTGGCCATCCAATTATTCATATTAATACGAATAAGTGCCGGATTTATAGAGATATATGGTGCTTTAGTGACACCGGCGGCCGGAGTATATTGGGAAGAAAGAAGATTTTTATCACTTGATGATTGTCGAGGAGCCATCGTATATAAACGATTACCCAGAATGAAAAAAAGAATGATGTTTTAAGCTTTTTAGGGTTTGGATTTATGATGAGGGAGAGTGATGATTAGAATTGAATGTAGAAGAAGAGTAAATGAAGGAATTTGGGAGAATGATTTTTGAGATGGGTGAAAATGAAAGTAAATATGGGTATTCATAGGAGAGAGAAAATTGGAATTTCAAACGGTTATTTTGAATTTATTCAATGTAATTTTGATCGGGTTTGAAATCCGCATTAAATTCACCCCATCACACATAAATGCATGACGGTTGACAGCCCACAAAAACTAACTTACACCTTTTTTGTCTTCCCAATGTAAAACCATCATTTCAATTTGAAAATTTTACTTTGCCACGTAGGATAAAGGTTGTTTTCCATACAAAAAGTGAGCTTACGTGGCACGCACAAAGACCAAGTATTTAAAAATTATGACTGACACATCATGACTCATTTCAATGCATCTGTAGGTTGACTGGACACTCCAGGATCACTGGTGGTTTATGCCGGTGATGGTATGCACTGGTGGTACACTGGAGGACTTCCAGTAAATTACCAGTAATATTTTCCAGAAAATTCTTTCAGTGAGAAAATAAATTCCCCCTGAAATTAAAAACTTTTAAGGACAAAGATATTTTTGAGTCTTTCCCCTGGAATGGTGATCCATAAATCTATAATGTAAAGATAGTATCACAAAGGCGTTGGATAGCTAAGGTGGCATAGATTTATAAATCTGGAAATCAAGAAACCCTGCCAGTGTCCCAACTCACCAACCAGATGTTCAAAAGTTTGACATTCAGTGGTTTAGTAAAAATGTCAGCGAGTTGTTTGTCAGTGGGGATAAAATGGAGATCTATGTCATTTTTCATAATATGATCACGAATAAAATGATACCTGATGTCGATGTGCTTTGTCTTAGAGTGCATAACTGGATTGTGTGAGATAGCAATGACACTGGTATTATCACAGAAGATGGGAGTCTTTGAATACTTATTACCATAATCAAGCAGCTGGTTCTTCATCCAGAGTATCTGGGTACAACAACTGGCCGCAGACACATACTCAGCTTCAGCAGATGACAATGAAACTGAAGTTTGCTTCTTATTGGTCCAGCTAACCAGTTTCCCACCAAGGAAATGACATCCACCAGTTGTAGATTTCCTGTCTATCTTACAACCTACATGATCTGAATCCGAATAACCCATTAAATCCATGTCTGAGCCTTTGGGATACCAAAGACCCAAACTGGGGACACCTTTAAGGTACTTCAGTATGCGCTTTACATCAAGCATATGAGATTCTTTTGGATTAGACTGATATCTGGCACATAAACATGTTGCGAACATTATATCTGGTCTACTGGCAGTTAAATACATCAGTGAACCTACCAAGCCTCTATAGACAGTGGTATTCACTGGTTTCCCATTTGGATCATAATCCAAAGTAAGTGGTGCAGAAATTGGAGTAGGTTTTGATGGTGAAGAGTTCATATCAAATTTCTTTAAAAGATCTCTAACATATTTTTCCTGATTGATAAAAATACCATCACTGGTTTGTTTAATCTGAAGACCTAGGAAATATGTTAATTCACCCATTAAACTCATTTCATACTCATATGACATGATTTTAGAAAACCTTTTGCACATATTTTCATCAGTAGAGCCAAAAATAATATCATCAACATAAATTTGTACCAGTAAAAGATTACCTTTTTCACGAAGAATGAATAAGGTACTGTCAATTGCACCTCTTTTAAAGCCATTTTTCAACAAATGTTTAGTCAAAGTATCATACCAGGCACATGGGGCTTGTCTGAGACCATAAAGTGCCTTGTCCAGATGATACACCTAGTGGGGATGCTTCTCATCAATGAAGCCTGGTGGTTGCTTGACATAAACTTCTTCTTCTAACTTACCATTCAAAAATGCACTCTTTACGTCCATCTGGTAGACCTTGAATTGATGATGAGCAGCATATGCTAAGAAAATTCTAATCGCTTCAAGTCTAGCCACTGGAGCAAATGATTCATCAAAATCAACACCGTCTGCCTGACAGTATCCCTATGCAACCAATCTGGCCTTTTTCTGACAACATGGCCATCTTCATCCACCTTATTCCTGAAGACCCATCTTGTTCCGATTTCTTCCTTCATACCAACTAGAAGAGGAACCAGATACCATACTTTGTTCCTCTCAAACTGGTGAAGCTCTTCTTGCATAGCTATCACCCAGCTTGGATCTTCCATAGCCTCGTCAATCTTCTTCGGTTCAATCAGTGATAAGAAGCTGACGTACAAACATTGTTCACTGGAGGCTCTTCTGGTCTGAACCCCTCTACTGGAGTCTCCTATGATATGTTCAATAGGATGAGCTTTTGTCCACTTAGAGTAATGACCAGGATTGTTACGAACAACAATATCAGTGCAAGAGTTCAGTTGAGTTTCCTCTGGTGTTGCTTCAGGTAGAGGATCTTGCCAGACTATTTCAACTTCTTCATCAGAATCATTGAGATCACGATTTGCATCATGAAATACTTCATTTGAAGGCATTTCTTGAAGTACTGGAATAGTTTCAACTGGAACTGATACTGGGGGAGTAGTACGAATATCTGATCCAATAACAAGTTCAGAGGGTAGTTTAAAACTTATTGAAGGATGGAAAGGTGTACTACTTGGAGGTTTTTCAATCTGAACAGGTTCTAGATCAGCATGACTGGAATCTGTATCTTCTAAATCTTTATTGTAGTTGATAGAATCAGATTCACATAAGATAATTGGAGTTACTGGGGGTGTTTCAAGGGCTGGCTTCTTATTGATTGCAGCATTTGACTCATCAAATGTGACATGTATTGACTCATGGAACTTCTCCAGTCTCTTATTATAGACTCTGAAGGCCTTGCGAATGGCTGAATAACCCAAAATGTAACCCTCATCAGCTTTGGTATCAAATTTGCCTAACTGGCTGGAATCGTTTAGAATGTACACTGGACATCCAAAGACATGAAAATAACCAATGTTTGGCTTTCGATTCCTGAGGACTTCATGGGCTGTCTTTTTGTGTCTTTTAATATAAACTGACCTGTTTTGGGTGTGGCATGCAGTAGCAATTGCTTCAGCCCAAAAACTAGTAGGAAGATCAGATTCAGCTAGCATACTCCTGGCAACTTCTATCAGCGTTCGATTCTTTCTTTCTACTACCCCATTCTGCTTTTGAGTGCGTGCTGAAGAGAAGTTTTGGGAGATGCCAGTGTCAGTACAGAATGACTCCAGTGTAGCATTCTGGAATTCTGTTCCATTGTCACTTCTTAACTGACACACCTTTCGCTTGTACTTGAGTTCAATTTGCTTGATAATAGCGATGATTTCAGCAGCAGCTTCATTCTTAGACCTGAGAAAGATAACCCAACAATATCTGGAGAATTCATCGACAATCACCAGGGTGTATCTTTTACCAGCATGAGTCTGAACGTTTACTGGACCAAAAGGATCCATATGAAGCATATGAAGTGGTTTAGAAATGCTGAAATTCTGCTTGGTCTTGAAACTGACACGTTTCTGCTTACCCATCTCACATCCTGGACATGGCCTTTCCTTTTTGAAGGAAACTGAAGGTATCCCATCTGCCAGTTGTTTTCTAGACAGACTTATTAATATTTTTGAAATTTAAATGGGATAACCTTTTATACCATAACCAATTTGTGTCTTCATCAGCTTTTGTATAGAAACACTGCTCTGAAGGAGAGCTTTCCATATCCATTACATACACATTTCCTCTTCTGGGAGCAATCAATACTACCTTCCAGTCCTTGTTGAATACGATACCCTGAGCAATATTGAACAAAACTTGATAGTCATCATCACACAGTTGACTGACACTGATCATTTTATATTTCAAACCATTCACATATGCAATTCGTCTGAATTTGACTTGTCCATTGTTCACGACACCATATCCCTCAGTTTTTCCACAACCATCATTTCCAAACGTAATAGAGGGTCCATCAGAAATTATGAACTCCTCCAACAGGGTCTTACATCCGGTCATTGTCCTGCCAGCTGCACTGTCAAGATACCAGGTATATTTCTTTCGATCGCCCTGCACATCCACCAGATTGATTAGTTAGATTTGGGAACCCATCGACTGATGGGTTCACTAGACTCTCCCTTATAAGTCCCTGGGGGTATCTGGTTGAGTTCACTTTCTTGTACAACAGATTTCTCTGAAAACTTGATTGGAGTTGATAGTTTTGACACCTTTTTCTTTTTCTTCTCAACTTGAGAAGCAGTTTTGTCTTTCTTTGAAAAAGTTTTTTGTATTTTGTTTAGGGACAGATGAAGTACCCTCAAAATTGTTTAATCTTACATTGCAACTTTGAACCTGACGAGCCAGTAGTTGAAACTGGCTCTCCAACCTTAACAAAATACTTTCTTCAGATGATACCTGAGCCTTTCCAGTTGACTGGACTTTAGGCTTAGGTAGGGATATATTTTTTTCTTTTTCTTCTCAACTTGAGAAGCAGTTTTGTCTTTCTTTGAAAAAGTTTTTTGTATTTTGTTTAGGGACAGATGAAGTACCCTCAAAATTGTTTAATCTTACATTGCAACTTTGAACCTGACGAGCCAGTAGTTGAAACTGGCTCCCCAACCTTAACAAAATACTTTCTTCAGATGATACCTGAGCCTTTCCAGTTGACTGGACTTTAGGCTTAGGTAGGGATATATTTTTTTTCTTTGGAACTGAAGGTTCCTTGGAATCAGACTGAGGCAAAGGTTTCTTTTGTTTAACCTTTTTGACTGGAGCAAGCATCTGGGATGCTCCAGTGTTAACCTCGGGGGATTGAACTGGTAAAACATTGGTACTGGACACATCAGGCTCGTCATAAATTGTTTTGGGCCTGGCTTCCTTTGGTAATCGGTCAATGACTGGGACAAGTGATGCAGCATGAGTATTTACATCCAGATAAGCACGTTTTTGAGATGGAAATTGATTTACTGTTGCGTCAAATGGCTTTCTTATTTCTAGCCATGATTTAATGACCTGTTTTTTTTTTCCAAAATCATTTCAAGGTCATATTTTTCTTGAACCAGTTGTTCAGTTACCAAAACCTATGCTTTAAAAGCAAGTTCAATATCTTGCAGTTCTTTTAATTTTGACTGACATGAAGAGAGTTCAGTAAGATCTATTTCAAAACCTATTATACTGTCAGATCTTACAGTTTCAACAAAAATAAGTCAGAATTAAGAGCTTCTGGAATGTCCAATTTTAGTTCAGGGTCAGTCTCAGCATCATATACACTGACCTTTTTTATTACTATGTCTACCCATCTGCCAGATGTGACATCTTCTTTCACCAGATGCTCTTGATCAGCAAGAGCCATATAACAACAATCTCTTTCCTCTTCTTCATCAACAGATGAGTCATCAGAGGGAACCCTTTTTCTTCAGTGGTTGCAATCATGCATTTGTTATTGTCCTATTCAGTAGACATGAGAGCAATCTGAGCCTTAAGCTTTTTGTACTTGGACTTGTAGCTATCATCAGGTTTTTGATAAGAAACAGATGGACCAGACTGGGATACAAATTGACTGGACTTGCATTCCTTCATGAAATGGCCTTTTCTGCCATACTTAAAGCATGTCAGATTGGCCTTATCAGTTGAAGTACTGGATGCATGTTGTCCACTGGACCTATTTGCTTTTGCTTTGAAACAGTTAAATGTTTTAGCAATCATTGCAACAAGGTCATCACTGTCAGTTTCATCACAGTCTGGAGAAATACCAGTTGTTACTCCAGATTCCATTAATTCAGACATCATCTTCTTCATAGAAAATACATTCTCAGAAGACATTAATGCTGCACAAGGTGGTTCAGTATGACTGACCACAATGGAACTACTGGAAGCATGGTTTAAGGCATCTTGCTCTGCAATAATTCTCTGAGCACGATTTTCTTCAGTATACCTGAAGGCTCCATATAAGGATGCAAGAGTGTGTGTGTGTGTGCAAAGCCTTACCTTGCCTTAAAACCAGAATCATATGAGACCATTTTGTTGGTATAATATCACAAAAACTTTCAAGGAAATATCCTTGTCTTTTTCAACTCCTAGACCTCTCAACTGGTTGATAATGCTCATAAATCTGGTGTAAGTACCAGTGAGAGACTCATTGGGAACAGCAAAAAAAGACTCATATTTCTTGTTTAAAGAGACTTTTCTGGTGACAATAGTGTCATCACCTCCTTCAAACTGGGTAACTAGTTCATCCCACATGGTTTTAGCACTGGGAAAAAGAACTAGTGTGGGAATTAGGGTTTCTGGGACAGAACCGAGGATCATGTTTTTGAGCTTGGTATCTAAATCAACCAATCTTCTCTCCTCATCTGACCAGTGTTCCTCCCTTTTCTCCCTTCCTCTTCTAGATCTAGTTGGATCAAGTAGAGGGTTTAGAGGTACAGTTGGCACATAGGGTCCTTCATTTAAAACTTTCATCATGTACCTCTCAATGCCAGTTATGTGAAGAATCATCCTAGCTTTCCACATCCCAAACTCATCACCGTTCCCACTGAATCTAGGAACATGTATGTTTGAGTAGTGCACATGCACATGTGAAAGAGCATGAGGATTAGGAGGTGGGGGATTAGTATTGACAACAGGTGGTAGGTCATTTGGTCATTAAGATTAGGATCAGGACCAAGACCTCCCTGAGCATTTTCTAGGTTGGCCATCAAGAAGCAGATCTAGGCAAGTATGTTAGCCTTCTTCTCTGATACCACTTGTAAGTCCCTCACTTGATGGTTTACCCACTAGTGTAAAATGCTTCAAAGAACAATACTAGAAAAGGACTAGTATTACTTAAATATAAATGCAAGAATATAAGTAAAGTAATACAAGACTTAAAGCAATATAGAAAGTAAATTGATGGAACACAATGTTGCAGAACCAAGATAATACACAAGTGTAACTATCCTAACAATCTATGAATTACAAGTGATCTATACTTGTTAAATATTCTCCTTAGATCGAAATACTTAAAGTTGTGAAGTATTCCTTTTAGCGATCGAGAGTATTTAAGCAAGTTCACCAAATTGCAAAAAGTAATTTGAACAAGGAAATGACTTGGTATTTATAGGCAAATAAATTTACCAGTTAATTTATTATACCGTACAAATATGGTTGCATGCATTTAAGGAAACAACTTTAATTCCTTAAATGCATTGGTTAAAGTACAAGGATAAAGTCACATTGATGTGACCTGTCATACTTTAACCAACCACCTTTACACGCGTGTTGTACTTTTAACAATAGACAAATGGATTGTCCGGATAAAAGTGTGTAAAGGCAAAAAGTCAATTCCTCGTAATCAGTGTTCAGATTTGTAAGGTCTAGAACACTGACAAGATCTCCAGTCACGATCAGTTAAGACTGCCAGTGGGCCCCGCCATTTGTCAGTCTTCTTTCTTCAGACTTTAGTCTTCGACTTCAGTGAGAATGTCTTCAGTGGAATTAGATCTTGACTGGAGTGAAGTCCACTGAACTGAAATCTGGTGCCTTCCAGATTTCCTGTACAAGTAAGGCGTTCACTGGTCTTCAATTATTTATGGACAAATCTTCAGTAGAGCTCCAGTCTTCTTCACTGGAGCAAGTCGAGTAAAACTTGGACTTAACAGATAAACAACAAAATATATAGCATTTGAATAAAATATATAACATTCTAAAAAGTTATAAAAGAATAAAATGTGAATTGTAAAAAAAGGTATAAAAAACAAATATTAAAAAAGATTAAAAAAACACAAATTATATAAAGTTAGGGGGTAAACATAATAAAAAGGAAACAGGAGGGGCATAAAAGAAAAAGCGACAAAAAGAGGGGGCAGAAAAGAAAAAATACAAAAAGGAGGGGGCGAAGTGTAAAAACAAAAAGAAAAAAATAACAGAATAAGGGGGAAGGTTTCGAACCTGTAACCTCCCATCTTTCAGGTGAAGCTACAAACCACTAACCCAAGCCTCACTCTTGTTTTTTATTTGACAAACATTATATTTAAGTTAATACGACATATAAGGACAATTTTTTTGTCCTGCTATTATATGTGTTAACTAGTCCTAATACCCGTACTATGTACGGTAGCTATATAGATTGTATCATAAAGAAATTCGAATATGTCTCATACATGAGTATGAAAGAAATTGTGGTTAAAGTAAATCGATAATCGAAGCTAAGTTATAATATATGTTTAGTTAGAGTTTTGGATTTACCTTAAACTTTTAAAACCACATCAAAATCAGAACTTGTAAGCATAGTGGATGATGACAAATAACCTTGTGATTTCGGATCGTAAACTCAAAATTTTGAAGTCTTCATGTTAATAACTTATTATAATTAATATAAGTAATAGGAGTTGAATAATTGAGAAAGAAAAAGAGACAATTTATTAATGAGAAAACGATCAATCAAATAAGGTTATAATGTCTTTTTGTATTAATAAGCCAAGAGTTAGAGTTTAATTCTAAATCTAATAAGAAAATTGAATTTATATACAACTAAAAAAAGCTAATTTAACAAAATAAATAAATTAAAAGGACACGTATCGATCAAGGATTACGCCACGTGTCGTTTCAAGAACATGTCAATCATGTTTTAGTTTATTGGTAGATTACATGTCTCAATTCTTCAACCAATTGATGAAGAAGAAACCCAAAGTAAATTTACTTAACAAGCAGAATTGTACGCGATATATATAAACTCGATTATATATAGCTACCAAATTTCGATTTATATTTAGCACTTTAGCAGCCTATAGAAAGACATATTTGAAAATCCCAAACACTTATAATTTGGTAGGTTATATATATAGATACTATATAAATATATTGATATATATATATATAATATGGTTTTAGGTAAAATAAAACAAGTATTAAAGTAAAACAAATAAAACAATAGGTTTTTCTTTACTGAAAATCACTGTGCATCATGAAAATCATTGTGCATCAATTGCTTCGTGAATCTTCGTGCATCAATTTAATCATGATCTAAAGGTCAAGATCTTGTCCTATTTGTTTTACTTTAATACTTGTTTTACAATACTCAACCCCTAATAATATATATAAATTTAGATAATTGTTTTACGTATTTGATTGTAACCGGGAATTGTGATACAAAAATCGGTGTTTATGATTAGATATAATAATATTTTTAATAAAAAAATTTAATTATATTAGGTATCTATGTATTAAAATTTGGATAAACTTCAAATAAGGAATAATTATTATTGTTATCTAAAAAATAGTTAGTTAGATATATAGACTAAAAAGGACACGTGTCGTTTAATTAATACGCCATGTGTCGTTTAAATAAACCTTCAATCCTGTTTTAGTTTACTGGTAGATATTGTTGTTAACTAAAATTTTGTATTTTTTATATTCATTCTCGGTTGGCACCAAACAACAAAATTCATTCGTTTTGCACATACTCATTCTTTTTCTCACAATATTCATCCTCTATTACCATTCTCGGTTGCTACCAAACAACAAAATTCATTTTCTTTGCACATACTCATTCTTTTTCTCACAATATTGATTCTCTATTACATTTTCATTCATTATGATCCCCTTCTACTAAAGACCCCACTGTATTTGTAGACCATTTGAGAGTGTCATTTATACCCTGGTTGTTTATATATACAAAAATTTATAATTATGTTGTTTATATTATACTAATATATACTACAGTAAAAGGCAACTGACATTACCTCAATTGACCAATCACAACTCTCAATTTCTCAAAATATAACATCAACATATCTTGGTTTTCTATCACCAATTTACGCTTTAACCCAATTTATAAAGGGAAAACAAATAAGGTTGTCATATTCCCATAGCTAAGCTTAGCTATGAAACCTCTCACATGTTAATTTTGAACCCATAAAATTCAAGGGGGCCATGTTAATTTTTAAACCATAAAATTCATGGGGGCCATGTAATTTTTATAAGGGAGTATAGATATAATTGAGATGTGAGGGCCCAAGCATTTATTCATTAAATAAGAAATATTAAAAAAATTAGTATGTGAGAGGTTTCAGTATTCCACACCTAAACTTAGGTGTCGGACAACCTTATATTCACTTTTCTCATATATACATACATTATATATTTGTAATTTTTTTAAAGTAGAATTTTATTCACAATACTTCCACAAAAATTTTACGCGATATGTCAAAACTAAAATACATCAAACTATACGAAACACCAATCTTCCCAACTTAACAGACATTTCCTTATATTTATCGTTTAATTTCTAAAATAACTACACTTGTAACATCTCAAACTTTTCTATCTTAGACTTTGACTTTGACCGTTAGTCGACTGTGACGCCGTTAGTTGCTTAAATGCTTAAGTAAAGTAGCTATTGATGTTTGAGTAATAAATGTAATGCTTGAAATAGTTTTTAATGATTATAATATGTTATTATAGTTGTCATATAGTAATTAAGGTGCTCGTTCGGTCGTTTGAGTTTCCGATTCGTTAGTTTGAGCCCTAACGGTCGTTAGATTTAAGTTAGGGGCACTTTGGTAATTGTGCAAGGGGGTGGACGGTTTTGAGGGGGATTAGGCAGCCCTAATCCCTAATTTTATCCAGAATGAAGTGTGTGTAATTGAAGGTTTGCCTCCCTTTGTCTTCCTTGTTCAATTCCTTTGATTTCACGTCGTTGGATGTTGAATTAGGTTTCAAAACAAAGGGCTTATGAAGGTCTGAATTTTCATTCATCTTCCAAAAATCATATCTTCTTTAATGAGTTAAGAGATGAATCTTATATTTTTGAAAAAGATCTACGTTTCCTCTAAATCCGATATGAGCAAAGTTTCTTTTGATTTTGCTCAGAGATGGGAGAAAAATGTCTATTTCCCAAAATAGTCAGATTTCGGACGAATCCTGTTGGCCAGTTTTGCAAACGCCATAACGTGTACATTAGAGTTCTTCAGGAGTCAAACCTTACCTTTCTGAAAAGGTCTTTGAGTCCTATACATTTCTTAAGAACTAAGTTTTGTCTCATTTGGTCTTCTTGTATTCCCAAAGTTGTCTGCAAGTGAAGGGTGAAATTCTGAAACTCAATATCGGCGAGTGATGTGACCAATTTATACCCATCGCCCACATCGTTATTGGCCTTTTTATTATATGTTTTTAGTCGATTTTGCTGGCATTTGGCGTGTTTATGGGTTTTGTTAGTGGTTTCAGGTTCTAAACAGGTGACGTGTCCGTTTGGCGCAATTTCGAGTAATTTTGAGGTCAGGTAGTTGATTGGAGAGTTCGAGAGTGAAAAGAAATAGAAAAGATATGCAAGTCTTCATATGTTGATGTAGCCTTTGGTTCAGTAATATTACACTGCGACGCAGTGGGATATGCATTTGCCCACTGCGCCGCAGTCATCTCAAAGAAAGGTGCATCATGACCAGTGTATTTGTACTGCGCCGCAGTGGCAACCACACCTAGCCACTGCGCCGCAGTGAGAGTGCGGGACTGAAAGGTTTTTGGCAGTTTTTGCATCAGATTAAAGGGGGGTATAAATAGTTTTTGAAACCTAATTCCCAAATTATAAAATCTTCTTTCTAAGAGCTGCACTTCAAGGAACACCTTCAAGGATCAATTCAAGATTTCAACATCTTCCGATTCATTGAAGATTCACGTGCACCCACTTAGATCGTATCTATTTTATTGTCTTGCAATTTCTATTCCTCAAACAATTGGTACATCATGTTCTTCCTTTACTTTGATTGTTATTTCGATTTAATCATGAGTGGCTAGTCTTTTAATCACCCACCTTGATGAAACTAGACGGATGATGTGATTGTTATATGTTTTAATTCAAAGAGTTGATTTCAATTATCGTTGTGTCGAGATCTTGATGATTTAATTCCTTTATATTTATTATTATGATATTGGTGGCATGTGTGTTCTTCGTTAGTGGTACTAGTTGAATACATATGTGATTTTCAAACGGTTGCTTGTCTATGAGCAATCATCACTAGTTCATGGTGTGATAGTGAATGTCATTTTAATAAAAGGAATAATTTTGTCAACGTGTTTAGAAACGGTTGGTGGTACCACGTTTTAATTCACATAGGCACAATTGGTAATGTGATGATCAAGTAAACTAATTGTTGGTAAGGTTGTCTAGGCATTGGTGGTACCGGCTTGGGTAATTAAACTAGCAATTTTGGTGTTTGGGTGTTTTGTGAGCGGTTGGTGGTACAAGTTTTAATTCAAAGAGTTGATTTCAATTATCGTTGTGTCGAGATCTTGATGATTTAATTCCTTTATATTTATTATTATGATATTGGTGGCATGTGTGTTCTTCGTTAGTGGTACTAGTTGAATACATATGTGATTTTCAAACGGTTGCTTGTCTATGAGCAATCATCACTAGTTCATGGTGTGATAGTGAATGTCATTTTAATAAAAGGAATAATTTTGTCAACGTGTTTAGAAACGGTTGGTGGTACCACGTTTTAATTCACATAGGCACAATTGGTAATGTGATGATCAAGTAAACTAATTGTTGGTAAGGTTGTCTAGGCATTGGTGGTACCGGCTTGGGTAATTAAACTAGCAATTTTGGTGTTTGGGTGTTTTGTGAGCGGTTGGTGGTACCACGCGAGCATTTTATCCTTTCACGATTATCTTGTCAACTCTTAATGAATTTGGTCTTAATTGAATGCAATCACGTTTGAAGTCTAGCGAAGTCAAGGTGGATGATCTTTACTATTATTGTTTGCAGTTTTACCTTTACCTTTACGCGTTTGTCTTTTAAGTTATTTTAATTTAATTGTCAAAGAGAGATTCAGAGCGTTCCACCCTTTTTCCAAACTACTTTGTTAAACAATTGATTCAAACCAATCCCCGTGAACGAACCTGGACTTACTTTTTAACTATACTGCATACGATCGGGTCCACTGCCCGATAGTGCGTAGTAGTGAGTTCAAGGTATTTCTAGTTTTAAATTTTAAACTCGATTTAGCACATCAAGTTTTTGGCGCCGCTGCCGGGGATTGTGTGCCGTTTTAGTTGTTAATTTAGTGGTTTGATCCTTCCTCACGCGTGAGGAAGTTACTTGCTTTATAGTTTAGTTTTGCTTTTCTTTGCTTATCACAGGTGCAGTTGACGTGTTTGGTTAGTTGTGTTTTACAGGTCTACTTCTTAGTTGATGAACTTGCGGTCTTCGGGTTTACCTCTAAATAGTCCCTTGAGAACACCGACAAGACGTAGATTTAACTTCGCAACACCTACACCATTCTCACCTATTGCTAGACCCACTCCTGATTCGGACGAGGAAGGGTTCTATTTAGACGAGTTTTTCAATCTAGAAGTTAAGTTAGAAGAGGAAATGGGTGACGAAGAAAGGGATCCAAATGATATTCGTTATGGTGAGAGGGTCCGTACTATACCTACCAACCGTGGTAGTCCTATAAGACCTCCAGCCATTGGTCATGATTTCAATCTGAAAGGTAATCATCTTAAAAGCATTGAGGAGCAACAGTTTGATGGTAAAAGGAAATGGGATCCATACCAGCACTTAGAGAGGTTTGAGAAGTTGGCACGATTATACCAATATGGGAACAACCAAATGAATGCCGTTAAACTAGAAACATTTCCCATGTCCATTACCGGTGATGCTTTAGATTGGTTTAATGATCTCCCGGAAAATTCTATAACAACTTGGGACCAACTCAAGCAAGCTTTCATTGGTGAGTTTTACTCACTTAGAACTCAACGGAAGTTGGAGAACTTGATTAGGTCCTTTGCCCAAGATGAAGATGAAGATGTGGTGGATGCATGGATTCGGTTTAAAGAAATGTTGAGGAATTGTCCGGGCCATAACATGACTAAGGAGCAATATGTTGAGCTTTTCTTTGATGGCCTAGATAAGAAGTCCAAACGTGAGTTAGGATATGCTTTTGGTGGTGGTTTCAACAAAATTACACCCAATGAAGGTTTTGATATTTTGGAGTCCATGGCAAAGGACAATGCAAATATGGATGATGATAGATTTTTGAAGAATGAGAGAAGACTAAAGAAAGATACTAGCCAAGGTAGGGTCGCAAAGGTTGAGGCTAGTCATGATTCTGGTATGATTGGAGAGATTAGAGCGCTGTCTGAGCGCATGGAAAAGGGATTTGCTATGCAAGAGAGTCGGTTCGGAGCACTTGAACGGGATGTAAAGGTAGTAGCCGAGGGGTGTGACCATTGTGGTAATATGCATTATTCTGAAGATTGTCCGAGTCGGGGACCAGAAGATGTGAGTTACATTCAGAATCAACCACAAGGGAGCTACCAACGCAATACCGGTTTCCAAAACCGTTCTTCAGGTAATCCTGCTTATAACCCTTCTTTTCCTACTAATAATTCTCGTTTTTCAGGTAACAGGTGGCAAGGAGACAATTATCAGAATCAGCCTCAGCAGCAGACACAGCAAGGCCAAGGATCAGGATCTTCTAATGCCAATCCAAATGACGAGTTGAGGGAGATGATGAAGCAGTTGGTTAGTAACCAGGTTGAAACCAACAATAACATTCAAATGATCAGGGAAGATACTAAGGCTTTGAGCGAGAGGTTGGATGCAATAAACGGGAAGGTGGAGATCAACATGAAGAATCAATGTGTTAACTTTAAGGATCTCGAGAGTAGGATGGCAGCTCTTGCTAGGCCCACGGGGACTCTACCGAGCAATACCCAACAGAATCCAAAGCCTCAGTCGAGTAATCAAGGATCATGGAAAAAGGATACCCAGCCTAATGTCAGAAACGAGCATGTGAATGCTATCACTACGAGGGCAGGTAGCACTTATGATTCAGCTAAATCTTCACCTAATGATTCGTTTCAATCTGTGCAGGTTAATGAAGAGGAGGAGCAAGTTGATGACGAGATTGAGATGGAACCGGAACTAGCCGTGCCAACACCGGCCGTTCCATCCAAACCCGTTGCTAAACCTGTTGAGAAGCCCGCTGAGGAACCAACTGTTAAACCATATAAGCCGAAGGTTCCATTTCCCCAGCGATTGGCGAAAAATAAGCTGAAGGAACAAATGGATAAATTTGTAAGTCACCTCAGAAAATTGCATATCAATATTCCATTTTTAGATGCAATTGTGCAGATGCCAGGATATGCAAAGTGCTTGAAGCAGATTTTGATGAATAAGAAGCATCTGGAAAGGGTGGCTACTACAGTGCTAGAGGAAGTTTGTTCAGCAGCTGTAACAGGTAAGTTGCCCGAAAAACGAGGAGATCCAGGTAGTTTTACTATTCCCTGTAAGATTGGTAACTTAACGGTAAAACGTGCCTTAAATGATTCGGGCGCAAGCATTAATCTTATGCCTTCTTCTCTTTACTCCAAGCTGAACTTAGGAACACCGAAATCTATTAACATGAAGATCAATTTGGCCGATAAGTCTGAAATAAGACCTATTGGAATATTAGAAGATGTGTTAATTCAGGTGGGAGGTTTGGTTTTTCCTGTAGATTTCATAATTATTGAAGCTGACGAGGCATTAAATGTGCCTCTTATTTTAGGGAGACCATTCCTTGCCACGGCCGATGCTAAACTTGAAGTTGGTCGTGGTAAGCTTACATTGAGAGCAGGAGATGAATCCGTTACATTTTCGAACACATGTTCTGTTTCTTTACCTAATGTTGCTAACTTTGTTGAAACTGCTTGTGTTAGTTCTTTGGATTCACAGATTGATAAATGGTTGGATGAGAAGTTAGAGGAGAAAGTGGTTGAATTGAAGTCAGCAGCGGTACCTGGTTCTAAACCGACGGATGGACAGTGTGCTAAGATTCGAAAGCTTTATAGTCGATTGAGGTCTGCCATTTCTCATGGTAATATTAAGTTATCTGCAGAGTTGTGTTCTAGCTTATCAACAAATGAGAAAGCTGAGTTAATGATGGTTGTTGATACGTTGGAACGAGCGAATGATTGGATCCTTGAAAAGGTGAAAGGTAACCGTTTCTCTCCTTTCAAGGGAAGACCGCCCAACACTTTAAGTGTGGGGGCATCGGGGTCCCAACGTTGGTAATTATGAGAGGATCGAGTCTAGCTAAAGACTCGCAAATAAATTAAGCGCTTCTCGGGAGGCAACCCGTGTTATATTCTTTTATTTTATTTTTGTTTTGTTAGTTAGATTTGATGTTGTTTTGTCAAGAAAAATGCAGGTACAATTTGTGGTGAAACTGATTGAGGTAAGTGTTCAAATTTTCATTGTGAAATTTTTCTAAGGAAACTGGGGGTCGAGACCAGTGGTTTTGTACTGCGCCGCAGTGGGAGTACTATGCCCACTGCGCCGCAGTCGATTCTTACTGGAGTTGAAAACACCATCCACTGCGCCGCAGTTTAGTACCCACTGCGCCGCAGTGCTATTGTGTGTTAGCCACTGCGCCACAGTGGCTGGTTTCTGTCTTGCACATGAAATTTGCCACTGCGCCGCAGTGCTATTGTGTGTTAGCCACTGCGCCGCAGTGCTATTGTGTGTTAGCCACTGCGCCGCAGTGCTATTGTGTGTTAGCCACTGCGCCGCAGTGCTATTGTGTGTTAGCCACTGCGCCGCAGTGCTATTGTGTGTTAGCCACTGCGCCGCAGTGCTATTGTGTGTTAGCCACTGCGCCGCAGTGCTATTGTGTGTTAGCCACTGCGCCGCAGTGCTATTGTGTGTTAGCCACTGCGCCGCAGTGCTATTGTGTGTTAGCCACTGCGCCGCAGTGCTATTGTGTGTTAGCCACTGCGCCGCAGTGCTATTGTGTGTTAGCCACTGCGCCGCAGTGCTATTGTGTGTTAGCCACTGCGCCGCAGTGCTATTGTGTGTTAGCCACTGCGCCGCAGTGCTATTGTGTGTTAGCCACTGCGCCGCAGTGCTATTGTGTGTTAGCCACTGCGCCGCAGTGCTATTGTGTGTTAGCCACTGCGCCGCAGTGCTATTGTGTGTTAGCCACTGCGCCGCAGTGCTATTGTGTGTTAGCCACTGCGCCGCAGTGCTATTGTGTGTTAGCCACTGCGCCGCAGTGCTATTGTGTGTTAGCCACTGCGCCGCAGTGCTATTGTGTGTTAGCCACTGCGCCGCAGTGCTATTGTGTGTTAGCCACTGCGCCGCAGTGCTATTGTGTGTTAGCCACTGCGCCGCAGTGCTATTGTGTGTTAGCCACTGCGCCGCAGTGCTATTGTGTGTTAGCCACTGCGCCGCAGTGCTATTGTGTGTTAGCCACTGCGCCGCAGTGCTATTGTGTGTTAGCCACTGCGCCGCAGTGCTATTGTGTGTTAGCCACTGCGCCGCAGTGCTATTGTGTGTTAGCCACTGCGCCGCAGTGCATTGTTTAGGCCCACTGCGCCGCAGTGCTATTGTGTGTTAGCCACTGCGCCGCAGTGGCTGGTTTCTGTCTTGCACATGAAATTTGCTTCACTGCGCCGCAGTGAGGACCATCCAGTCCCACTGCGACGCAGTGGGAAGTTTCTGCCCACAAATTGTGTTGATGATTATTATGATTTCAGTTTTGCATTCCTTCTTTAACATGTCTGTTTGCTTTAATTTTGTGATTGCAGACTGGAGATCAGCAAAGGCAGATGGAAGTTGGTCAAGGAAGCGGGACTGGTTCCAAGAGGGCTAGACAAGAGCCAGAAGTACCTGATTTAAAGTTTGGAGAGAACCAAATGGACGAGTCTCACGCATGGTTGGCGTTCGATGGGGTTAGGTAACCCCATAAGAACAACTTCTTGAACAATCTCTTTGCTCTCCATCGCCAGGTTGTTTGCCCTCCCAAATATCTTGATCCGATTTTTGCTAGGAATTATGGGATACAGGAGGATATCCGTCGTTGGTTTCGCATTGAGGTTCCAATCGGTGACCAGGTGGTTAGTAGTGATATGTGGCATAACATTTTCCATAATCGGGAACCATGTTTTCGTGAACTTTGTCTGGAGTTTTATTCTACTTTGAAGTTGACCAAGGAGCTTAATAAAGTCAACGATATTTTTGAAGAGCGGGTAGTAACTTTTGTCTGCGGGGGACAGCCTAGGAAGTTATCTATTCCGGATTTTGGTTTTTATTGTGGCATGTATACAAGGGATCAGTTGGATAGTCAGGAATTTAGGGCTTTGTTGAGGAGAGGTTTGTATGTGAAACAGGATTTGGGGGATGGAGAGTCGATAACTCAGTATTGGACTCGTATTTTGGGACATGATTGGCCCTCTGGTGGCTCGGGTAGTGTGTCTAAGATTAGAAGTGTCAAGCTGAGGATGTTGCATAGGATGATTGTCACTTTTCTGGTACAAAGGTCCACCCATTGGGACAAGGCGTACCAGCTAGATTTATGGCTGATTAAGTTGTTTACTGAGGGGGCACCGAGGAGGTTTGCTTTGGCCCCGATGGTTGTTCTGGATAGGATGGTGAATCACTCGGATTCGAAGTTGGTGCTTGGGCATTTTATCACCCGTATTTACAAGAGGATGGGAGTTTTTGATACTGATATATGTCATGAGGGATTGTCTTTGCAGGTTAGACAAGAGCATTTAACTGAGAAAGAGTTGATAATGTTAGAGCACGTTAAGTGCATAAATTGTTGTCCGATGCAATAATTCTAAAAGGCTGAGAAATTCGTACATATATGTCTTACGAACTTTAAGTTCGTAAGAACTAATAAGTTCGTATGGCCCAGCACAGTTTGTACGAGTTTGACAGCCCAGCCCATGTTCAGCCTATAAATAGAGATCTTAGGTTTAGGTTTTCAGTTGATGATTTAGTTGCAACGTTAGTCATTCACTAGGTTCTCAAGGTAGATCTATACCTTGAGATGCCGCCCAAAGAATCAGATGTCTACTCGTTTTATGTATTGTAATCTTATGATTAATACAAGATATGAGTTTTATACATCTGAATTTATCTCCTGTTCTTATTATCTTCTTGTGTATTTTCGTGTTCATCACCATTTTCATCATATAAACCTAAAGACGATTATAGATGGATTCCGCACATCTATGACTGTATAGATCTCGTGTTAAACGATCCGGGAACGTGTCTCAACACGTTTTCCAACATGGTATCAGAGCAGGGGAGGCTATTTTGCCTTCGATCACCAGCATTATCAGCATCATCATCATCATCTTGACGTCTTGACACTGATAATCTGCATATCTCTTCAGGCACAAGTCGATCAATTTCTTGTAATGGATCATCATCTCTGAGAGGAACTGGATAACTATTTGGATTAAAAGGTCTTGTCAAGTTTATTTCATATTCAAAATGAATCAATGCATCATCAACCTTAGCGTATACCACAAAGTTTAAAACTTCAGCGGTGCTACTAATTGGAGCTTGTAGCATTCTTTCCTTTACTTCTTTTCTCTTCAATTCTAACACATTTCTTTCTACCATAGACGGCTCTTCAGGAATTGAGTCCCAAACATCATCAAAACCATAAGGTTTCTTGAACATGTTTAGATCCGGTTCAGGAATAATCTCACCTTCCTCAAGCTCATTTCCATTAAAGAGTAATTCCGTATCATCTGTATCATCTGATAAGATTACACAACATAACACCAGAATACAATGATTAATCATGATAATAAAGATGAAATATAATTGCATTGAAATAAGATAAATTACATTTACATGTCATAACTTATTACATGCAACCTAAAATACAATTCATCTAATCAGGCTAAGTTTGAAATGAGTGCTATGGGGGAATTAACTTTCTTCCTTGGACTACAGGTGGATCAACTGAAGGATGGGTTCTTTATTCATCAAACCAAGTATGTTAAAGATCTTCTTACTAGGTTTCGGATGACTGATTCTAAAGATGCAATTACTCCCATCAAGACTGCTCACGGGCTGTGTCCTGATATGCCTAATGATCCACACGTTGATGCAACTCAATATCGGGCTATTATTGGATCTTTGATGTATCTCACTGCTTCCCGTCCAGACATTATGTTCGCTGTTTGTATGTGTGCTCGATATCAGGCTAATCCGAAAGAATCTCATTTGATAGCTGCGAAAAGGATTCTTCGTTATGTGAAGGCCAAGCCTCGACTAGGGCTTTGGTATCCCATGCATGGTTCCTTTGAATTCAAGGCTTATACTGATTCGGATTATGGTGGTGACAATTCGGATAGGAAATCTACATCGGGTGGATGTCAGCTTTTAGGGGGGAGAATTATTTCATGGCAGTGCAAAAAGCAGACATCTGTTGCACAGTCTTCCTGTGAAGCAGAGTATATTGCTGCTGGCTATTGCTGTTCTCAGGTACTTTGGATACAGCAACAATTGCGCGATTATGGTATGAATATCTCAAACTCTCCTATTTGCATTGATAATAAATCTGCCATTGATATTACCAAGAATCCGAAAAATTTTAAAGTCACCAAGCACATAGACATAAAGCATCATTTTATACGTGACTGTTTTGAGAAAAAGCTTATTCATTTGGAAAAGGTTATTACTGATGATAACCTTGCTGATTTGTATACTAAAGCTTTTGATGGACCTCGTCATGAGTTGTTATATCAACTCAATGGTATGAAGAATGCCGAGTAGTTTCTCTCAAAGAACTTAAAATTTTTTTTTTTCGAGTCTTTGTAGTTTAAGTCGTACATAGATAGAGTCTTTAAAATACAAATAAAAAAAATTGTTTTAGTATAAGTTTGTACATATCTAGTGTCTGAAAATCCAAAAACATCAGAAAAATTGGAAAATCCAAAAATATAATAAATGAGGTACGGTCACTGTACTAAATGATTAGACGTGACGATACTTTAGCTTTTAAGCCTACTTAATTGTACTTTAAAATGCTTAGTCAGTGATACCATTATATGATGTATCGATAGGCACAAAGTACCAAGGTTTCCTTATAATCTGAACTTAAATGTATACAATGTTCTTATGGGAAACTTATTCAGATATATGGCTGAGAATACTTGTTCTTAATATAGACAAGTCCTTTAAATCTTATGAAAGATCTTGCATTGTAATTAGGTATATTTGGTCTTTATAAAGAAGGTCTCGGGTACATATATGTGTATGTATTGCTTTTTCGGATGTATATTTGTGACAAGATATGCAAATATCAAATAAATCTATTGAAAGTATGAAGCTAATGTGGTCTTTGAGATTCGAACAAGTAAGTCCTTGGGGTGTCCTTGTATACCTAGCCTACCTAAAGTTTTCAACTTGGGATAGGTTGTCAGAAAGTTCGCTACACGGGTCTCATAGAAAGTCACGGGTTTTCACAAGTGCTTTAAAGTAAATTAATGTCACAAATATGCAAGTACTTGGCATTATGCAATGTTAAGTATATTTCCGTACGTGAGTCAAGTTATGTCGCTTTTCGCGTGAGGAATCACCGACCTGTCACCGCTGACTTGATTCTTAAAGACTTTCTCACTTTAATCACCAAATGTCTTAATCTTAGTGCTTTTTCGATTGTAAGAGTGTATCTGAATATGGGGCACATAAGTTCGCAAACTAAAATTGTGGCATGAGTAACTTACTAGGTTACATGGTGACTGTCCTTGGCTCAAGTAATACGAAAGTGCCACAAACCAAAAGGAGACTGGAAGTACCGAGTGTTTAAGAGGACAAACATATTGGTAATCGTTTTTGGATCACTGTTCATAACTAATAATAAGAGAATTATTTCTCACCCACAGGCTTATGTAATTGCTAAACTGATCTAGTCAGCAGTAACTAAGCATCATGTAAATAATGAATAAATGATGAATAAATTCAAGTTAATTAGTGTATAGTTTAGTTTATTATTCTGTTATTTTAATTCTAATTTATTTTTCTTTATATTGAGTCAAAATAGTATTTTTATAAGTTCTTATTGCACGAGAGATCCTATTCCAATTCTGAGTATATGTCTTACTGAATTCATTCATGAGAATTCTTGATGAGGTTGTGTGGTTTGTGTCAAAAGAAGATTTTCTGATATGGACATTAATTTGTTTAAGTTTAGAAAATGATCTTTTGTTGTCTTGCCACTGCGAATTCTACTGGTTTTCTGGGTGTGTTCCTCTCATAGGCCTTTGGATTTTCTTCGAGGGTAGGAGTCTCCTTGTGGTTTTCCATTTCGAGCTCTTTACTGTGATGTGCGCATTTGAAATTGGTGTCTTCAATTTGGCGGGATAATAGAAAATGATATTTCAAGTGTTTTGTGAAAAGTCAAAGTTATTTGAAATCTCACAAATTTTCAGTTGTTACAAGTTAAGAATTTAATTTATAACTTGGTGACATTTTAGGGTTTGACGATGAAATGACCTTCCTTGATCTTTTGTTAGATTCATTGTTATTTCGTATTTGTTAACCCTGTTTTTGAATGATTTTAGCTTGAAATTTTCTGCATTATTCTGTTATGCTCTTAATGCGTTAATGAGTGTTCATTAAGTGTGCAGTGTTCAGGTTAAAAGGATTACGTTGAAGTGCTATATTCTGCAAATACATTGTTATTCGTATGGATGATATCCTAGAGATAAGATCCTTGCTGTGTGATGACAATTTTTGTGATACAGATATGAGCATGTGAAGGAAGAATACATGAACTTGATATTGGTGTATTTATGATTCATGTATTTAGTGAAAATAATCAGATCTGTTACTTTTAATCTTCGTACTATAATTTATGATATGATTTCGGAAACCTTATAAGGTTCTTAATTGAATTTTTGGACTACTCATTGTTTGACTGTTTTGTAGACGGCATTTCGTATGGAACTTAAGTGTTTCAAGATCATTTGTCGTTAAGCATCTCAATGATTAGTGGAAAGTTCTTCGTTTCATGGTCATGATTGGTAACATTGTTCATATGTTAATTGATTATTTTCAGGTTTGTTGATGATTTGGTTTGAGAGATGTGGAGTTTTGTTATTATTCAAGATTATAATGTTCGTTGAATACTTACATTATGATGATGATTATGTATGATGGAATTTCTTTGTACAAGGCATGAACAGGTTATTTTTAACAAGTTTTTGTGATGTACAGGATTAGGTAAAAGGTCGAATCATGGTACATTTCGTGATGGATATTCTGAAATTTTCTAAGTCCAGAGTTAATTTTTACGAAGATATCATTATCTTCGTTCAAATATTTCTTACGAAGATAACATTTATCTTCGTTCTGGAAGTTAGAATATGTTTGATCCGATTGGTTCTTACGAAGATTAACTTCGTACGAACATACCTGTGACCGGTTTCCTACCCGACCCGTTTTATACCGTTTTTACCATCTATATAAATATAAGTTGCCTTCGTTTTATTGTTACCTTTTTCAAACATAAACGAATTTGAGCAGCTTCACTCCCATAATATCATCAATCAAATCTTCAGTTTTCAGTCGATTTTAGACTTGTTGATTAGATTATCATTGTTATTAGTGATTCAGGTAACTTATTGACCATTATCTTTCGCAAATCACTAATCATAATTGGTTCTTTTGTCCAATTTATGCACGAACTCAATCTGGTTCATAAGACTTTTGATTTTAGGGTTTTAATTTCGTTTTGAGATTAATCCTCTATTATATCTTAAATTCTTGTTATAATCGACCTGGGTTATGCTATAATTAATGGATACAAATTTTTCAAAACGATTTTGGGCAAAAACAAACAGTTAATCAATTTAAATTGTTGATGAAATGCTGCTCAGACATAGCGAACGAATTTAGTGTTCAATCAAACGAAGTTAGCCTTCGTTTATAACTTACGAACTTAAGTTTAGGTTTATAAGTTACGAACTTAGGATTTCTACAAGTGTTTACGAATTTAGGACTTAATTTGTCAACTTACGAAATTAAAGTTTATCTTCGTATGTTATTTTAACTTACGAACTTAACCCTTATGTTCGTTCATTTAGTTCTTACGAACTTATATCTTCGTACACTTTGTTCTTACGAATTTAATACTATCTTCGTACAGTATGCTTACGAATTTATACATTATCTTCGTAAAGCTCCTTCTTACGAACTTAACGACTATCTTCGTACAGTTTAACTTACGAATTTAGTGATTAGGTTTTACAAGTCTGCAAATCATTTTCTATGCTTATTTTACATTTGTTTCAATACTGTGATTTGTTTTGCAGATATGGCTTTAGCACCGAGACAATTCTTTGAGAAGCATAATCTGGCTCTCAACCTTGATCCAGATCAACGTAACTGTGATCATTATCATCAAATGTTTGCATTTATAGCTCGTTCAAGATTATCATTTGTGTTCACTCATTCACCACGACTTATTAGACAGTACATAGATGAATTCTGGAGTACTGCTCATGAAGTAATGGTTGATGGACATGGTTTTATTCAAGCTACAGTTGCTGGGATCACTTTTGCATTCAATGCTGCAAATCTACGTCATATTCTGCGTTTAGGTGAAGAACCAGACGAAGCGGTAGAAATGACATATTCGTTTCAGCTTCTTTATCAATGTTTTCAGAGGATGGGTTACGTTGGTGCAATAAAATTACCTTTTGACAAAAGTGGAATTAAAGGAAGATGGAGATATTTGGCGTATGCTTTGCTAGTTTGTTTAAGCAATCGTAAAGCGGGTTTTGATCAACTTTCCGCTCAAATAGCATCGCAGATGGTTGCATTGGTCTACAATCGCCCGTATCCATTTTCTGTCTACTTTTATCAGGAATTTCTTGAACAACTTAGTGCCAGAGGACGAAAGAGATTTTTACTTTATCCTCGCTTTGTTATGGCCATTGTTAGACACTTCTGTCCGAACTTGGTTTTCGATCAAGGACCTCGTTATAATCTACATGCTTGGCCTTTGCGTCTTTTCGCTGATTTAGAAGCAAATACTCGCAACGTGGAAGGTCTTACTGATCCACCTTTGTTTGGTCACTTGATCAATCCTAACTATCGTTCTCGTATTGAGGATGATATGTTCGTGGACGACGATGACGATTCGGATGAAACAGAAGGTTCTGAAGGTGGTTTAGACAGCTGATGATAGTGATTCTTCAAGTGATGATTCCGATGATGATGATTCAGATCACGGGAATGATGCTAATGAGGAAGATAGTACCAGTAGTTCCGCTGATTATGTTGTTGTCTCGGAAGACACAGGTGAATATGAGCATCGCACAAAAAGGGCTCATGATGTTCCTGTAGCTTCTGCAAGTGATCATTCTTATCACTTATCTCAAGAAGGTGTATCTAGTGAGCTACGTAGAGAACGTCGAAGCAAGGAATGTCATGCTTCTCCGATAGTCTCTGAAAGAACAGGACATTGATAGAAACAGCCAGGACTATGCTTGCTGATTCAGGGCTTCCTATTACTTTCTGGGGAGAGGCGGTGAATACAGCTTGCCACATTTTGAATCGGGTTTTAACAGTTAAAAGGTTTAAGAAGACTTGTTATGAGCTGTTGCACAACAAAAAGCCCAATTTGCAGAATGTTGAGCCGTTGGTGTTCCGTGTACTTTTCTGAAAGTTCTTCCTCAAGGGAAATTTGATCCTAAATCTGAGGAGGGATTCTTTTTAGGTTATGTGCCAAGTACACCGATTCGGCGTGTGTACAATCAGAAAACTGGCAAAGTCGATTTTGGTACAAATGTCGTAATTGTCAGTCATAAACCTGCTGTGCACATTGGTCCTGCTAATGACTTCGACTATGATGGTGTTTTCACTTCTTTTCGTGGTCCTGTTTCTTTTACAGGTGTTCCGATTGTGGAAGATGTAGTTACTCTACATGATCCACTTGATGGTGGACCGGTTCCTGTTTCCACTCCTGTTTCCTCACCATTCATTGAGCCTGCTTCTAAATCTGGTGAATCAAGTGGGACCAAAGAAGCAGATTCTACTTTAGAGATTGCTCCTAAAGATCCTAATGATCCGCTGCATATACCTCTACCTGATGATCCTTTCTATGATACTGATGATGAGGAAGGTGAAAATCAGGATGAACCTAAATCTCCAGAGAAACAGGTGTAGACAAACTTGGGAAGTGATCTTACGGTCGATAAGGTTCCTCAGACAAGAGTCAACAAGGATCATCCAGTAGATCAAATTATTGGTGATGCTTCTGCCTCTACTCGCACGAGGAATCAGCATAAGAAGATGTCAAGTATGTTTGCTGAGGTTAAGGATATTGGGGCAATTACTTGGTACTTGTACTATTGCTTCATCTCTCAGGTTGAGCCTAAGAATGTTGGTATGGCTCTTAAAGAACCGTCATGGGTTGAGGCAATGCAAGAAGAATTGGCTCAGTTTCGGAAGCTTGATGTATGGAAGTTAGTTGACTTACCTGAAGGTGAATCTCCTTTAACAACGCGTTGGGTTTTTCGTTGTAAAAGGGATGACAAAGGTATAGTCACTCGCAATAAGGCTCGATTGGTGGTTGAGGATTTGAGCAACAAGAAGGCTTTGATTACGATGAGACTTTTGCACCGGTAGCTAGACTTACATATGCTGGTGATCGAAGTGATTCTCGCCCAGTTCTTGACAAAGGAAAGGGTGTTGAAGTTCAGGGGAGATAGGGGGAGATCATACTGAGGTTGGTACATCTGGTGCTGGAGATTCAAGTGCTCCTCGTGATGCTGAGGCTATTGAAGCACTTGACTCAGGTAATTCTTCAAAATCAATTGATTATTTAAGTGATGATCAAGTTGAAGCTGAAACTAATCGATTAAAGCGTGAAGTTGAAGCAAAATTTGGACATGACTATTATTCTGAAGAAAACGCCTTTCATGATGTGTTGATGTTTTATTAGATAAACAACAACATGCAGAAAATGAAAGAGAAAAAGAATTACAGATTCAAAAGCAAATAGCTTTGGAATCTGATTACGATTCTGATTCAACTTATGATGTTAATAATGATTAGATGAATTGTATTTTAGATTGCATGTAATAAGTTATGACATGTAAATGTAATTTATCTTATTTCAATGCAATTATATTTCATCTTTATTATCATGATTAATCATTGTATTCTGGTATTATTTTGTGTAATCTTATCAGATGATACAGATGATACGGAATTACTCTTTAATGGAAATGAGCTTGAGGAAGGTGAGATTATTCCTGAACCGGATCTAAACATGTTCAAGAAACCTTATGGTTTTGATGATGTTTGGGACTCAAATCCTGAAGAGCCGTCTATGGTAGAAAGAAATGTGTTAGAATTGAAGAGAAAAGAAGTAAAGGAAAGAATGCTACAAGCTCCAATTAGTAGCACCGCTGAAGTTTTAAACTTTGTGGTATACGCTAAGGTTGATGATGCATTGATTCCTTTTGAATATGAAATAAACTTGACAAGACCTTTTAATCCAAATAGTTATCCAGTTCCTCTCAGAGATGATGATCCATTACAAGAAATTGATCGACTTGTGCCTGGACAAAGGATTAATGATCGTATAGTCACATGGGATACTATGAAACCCAGTATGTATTGGACTCATATCTCAGATAAAGATGCTGAAAATATAAGACAAAAATCTGGAGTTGGTTCTATGATGAAGAATTGAAGCTATTCGTTCTTAAAAGACCAGAAGGTTGTCAGTATTTAGCATGGCGTGAGAGACATTTCAGAAGTTTGTGTGAAGAAGATTTACATGAACTCGGAAATAACTGGATTATCAATCCAAGTGGTTATGGTCTTGCTGATGTGGTTGGTAAGAATCTTCATCATGATTTTAAGTTGAGGTTGAATATGAAAGATTCAGATAAACCAATGTTTCATATTGAACCAAGACAAAAGAAGAAGATGGTTAAGCCAGATAGAAGCGTTGAGTATATTCAACGTGATATCAAGTGTATGATCAAAGTCCCTGCCAAGAAGTGGGCACAAGATGTCTTTAATAAAATGGATAATTGGGAGATTGATCGGATTTCTGGTGAAGCCAAGATGTATGCAGATTCGAAAAGAAGATTTTGCTGAGAAGGATGTATGATCCAATGCAGTTGGTCAACTTCTCAAGAAATGATCTGAGGAAATTATACGATACAGAATGTTCATTTTTGCCATTTTGGAAATATGAAGAAAGTCGATATCGTAAGATTATCCAAGTCTGCTTACATGAAAATATCCATGCAAATAGCAAGCGATTGTTATTTAATGGATGACAGAATTTTGAAGACTGAAGAAATCGAAGGTGCTGCTGTCAAGGGGGAGTTTGTTGATGCACGTTGATGTGCAACAGCAACTTAGATTTGATTATGTCTTATTCGTATATGTAATTGATAGATTATGAACATAATGTTTGGGTAATGATCGATTACATGTTTAGGTGTTATATATGTTTATATATGATGTTTGTTATGTATGGTATACAAGTACAAACATAATATACGTTAGGATTCCTTGTACGTGAAATACTAGGAATATAACTATAAAGCTGATTTACAACTAACGAAGATAATCTTCGTTAGGTACTAACGAAGATAATCTTCGTTAAGATGGGCTGGGCCGCTAAGTTCGTAAGAACAAAGCCCAGCGAGTCCAATATAATCTGAAACATATAAAAACCCTAAATTGAATAGACGAAGTAGTTTTTAATACACCTAAGGCAACTAAGTTCGTTTGTGACATATACCAAACGAATATAGGGCAAGATAAGGCTGATTATACTCTTGTAATTAGCAATATAATAGATAACTAATCAAACAGTTATCTCGTGAGGATTCCGCACTCACGACATAACCATAGACGATCTCGAGAGCGATCCATAGCTATCGAGGGACTCAAAAGATGATCTTTCACATATAGCGGTTTGAACTGTTGAAGTATTGGAGTAATGAAGCTGGTTACTTGTTGTTGAGTATTTGAAGATTGAATCTTATCTATATTCCAAGACATAGAGATGATATCAGGCAATGGTTGCGAAGATAAAGATCTTTGTGTATGGCAGCTTATACAACAGAAGAGGATATCGGATTAGAAAGGCTTCGGGTGATTGGTAGAGTTATGAAGATACAAGACAGAGTCAGACATTGCTAGTTGAGACAGGATTTATGCGACTACATTTTGTGATTCAGTTTACAGAGTTTCTTATTTTTTGTGAGAGCTGATTGATTTGATGCTGATTGTTGGAAATCAACTCCGCCATTACATGCCAATTAAGCAAGATGAGCAGGGTCTCCGGCAATAAATCCTAGGGTGGAAGATTGCTGATGTTTAATTTGGAGGTGCTACTACTGAGGGGGAGAACTACAGCAAGAGGTGTTGGGTTGGTTGGTTTTCATGAAGATATAGAGATTTTGCAGGTTGAAGATCAGGTTGCAGTTTCAGAAGATTGAGTCTCGACATAGAAGAACTGATGTCTCAAGTTAAGGGGGAGGTTATTCACTTAGACTTTCTATAACTGATATTGGAACTTCTTGAAGAATTGATTGCACCGACCAAGGGGGAGTTTGTTAGAGCACATTAAGTGCATAAATTGTTGTCCGATGCAATAATTCTAAAAGGCTGAGAAATTCGTACATATATGTCTTAACGAACTTTAAGTTCGTAAGAACTAATAAGTTCGTAAGTATATGCCAAACGAACTTTAAGTTCGTAAGAACTAATAAGTTCGTATGGCCCAGCACAGTTTGTACGAGTTTGACAGCCCAGCCCATGTTCAGCCTATAAATAGAGATCTTAGGTTTAGGTTTTCAGTTGATGATTTAGTTGCAACGTTAGTCATTCACTAGGTTCTCAAGGTAGAGATCTATCCCTGAGATGCCGCCCAAAGAATCAGATGTCTACTCGTTTTATGTATTGTAATCTTATGATTAATACAAGATATGAGTTTTTACATCTGAATTTATCTCCTGTTCTTATTATCTTCTTGTGTATTTTCGTGTTCATCACCATTTTCATCATATAAACCTAAAGACGATTATAGATGGATTCCGCACATCTATGACTGTATAGATCTCGTGTTAAACGATCCGGGAACGTGTCTCAACACGTTTTCCAACATTGTAAGAACTGGGCGAGAATCACTTCGATCACCAGCATTATCAGCATCATCATCATCATCTTGACGTCTTGACACTGATAATCTGCATATCTCTTCAGGCACAGTCGATCAATTTCTTGTAATGGATCATCATCTCTGAGAGAAACTGGATAACTATTTGGATTAAAAGGTCTTGTCAAGTTTATTTCATATTCAAAAGGAATCAATGCATCATCAACCTTAGCGTATACCACAAAGTTTAAAACTTCAGCGGTGCTACTAATTGGAGCTTGTAGCATTCTTTCCTTTACTTCTTTTCTCTTCAATTCTAACACATTTCTTTCTACCATAGACGGCTCTTCAGGAATTGAGTCCCAAACATCATCAAAACATAAGGTTTCTTGAACATGTTTAGATCCGGTTCAGGAATAATCTCACCTTCCTCAAGCTCATTTCCATTAAAGAGTAATTCCGTATCATCTGTATCATCTGATAAGATTACACAAAATAACACCGGAATACAATGAATAATCATGATAATAATAATAATAAAGATGAAATATAATTGCATTGAAATAAGATAAATTACATTTACATGTCATAACTTATTACAGTGCAACCTAAAATACAATTCATCTAATCATTATTAACATCATAAGTTGAATCAGAATCAGAATCAGATTCCAAAGCTATTTGCTTTTGAATCTGTAATTCTTTTCTCTTTCATTTTCTGCATGTTGTTGTTTATCTAATAAAACATCAAACACATCATGAAAGGCGTTTTCTTCAGAATAATAGTCATGTCCAAATTTTGCTTCAACTTTACGCTTTAATCGATCAGTTTCAGCTTCAACTTGATCATCACTTAAATAATCAATTGATTTTGAAGAATTACCTGAGTCAAGTGCTTCAATAGCCTCAGTATCACGAGGAGCACTTGAATCTCCAGCACCAGATGTACCAACCTCAGTATGATCTCCCCCTATCTCCCCCTGAACTTCAACACCCTTTCCTTTGTCAAGAACTGGGCGAGAATAATCGATAGCTTCTAGTCTAGCTAGGTGCAAAAGTCTCATCGTAATCAAAGCCTTCTTGTTGCTCAAATCCTCTAACCACCAATCGAGCCTTATTGCGAGTGACTATACCTTTGTCATCCCTTTTACAACGAAAAACCCAACGCGTTGTTAAAGGAGATTCACCTTCAGGTAAGTCAACTAACTTCCATACATCAAGCTTCCGAAACTGAGCCAATTCTTCTTGCATCGCCTCAACCCATGACGGTTCTTTAAGAGCCATACCAACATTCTTAGGCTCAACCTGAGAGATGAAGCAATAGTACAAGTACCAAGTAATTGCCCCAGTATCCTTAACTTCAGCAAACATACTTGACATCTTCTTATGCTGATTCCTCGTGCGAGTAGAAGCAGAAGCATCACCAATAATTTGATCTACTGGATGATCCTTGTTGACTCTTGTCTGAGGAACCTTATCGACCGTAAGATCACTTCCCAAGTTTGTCTGCACCTGTTTCTCTGGAGATTTAGGTTCATCCTGATTTTCACCTTCCTCATCATCAGTATCATAGAAAGGATCATCAGGTAGAGGTATATGCAGCGGATCATTAGGAACTTTAGGAGCAATCTCTAAAGTAGAATCTGCTTCTTTGGTCCCACTTGATTCACCAGATTTAGAAGCAGGCTCAATGAATGGTGAGGAAACAGGAGTGGAAACAGGAACCGGCCCACCATCAAGTGGATCATGTAGAGTAACTACATCTTCCACAATCGGAACACCTGTAAAAGAAACAGGACCACGAAAAGAAGTGAAAACACCATCATAATCGAAGTCATTAGCAGGACAATGTGCACAGCAGGTTTATGACTGACAATTACGACATTTGTACCAAAATCGACTTTGCCAGTTTTCTGATTGTACACACGCCGAATCGGTGTACTTGGCACATAACCTAAAAAGAATCCCTCCTCAGATTTAGGATCAAATTTCCCTTGAGGAAGAACTTTCAGAAAAGTACACGGAACACCAAACGGCTCAACATTCTGCAAATTGGGCTTTTTGTTGTGCAACAGCTCATAACAAGTCTTCTTAAACCTTTTAACTGTTAAAACCCGATTCAAAATGTGGCAAGCTGTATTCACCGCCTCTCCCCAGAAAGTAATAGGAAGCCCTGAATCAGCAAGCATCGTCCTGGCTGTTTCTATCAATGTCCTGTTCTTCCTTTCAGCTACTCCATTCTGTTGTGGCTCATAAGGTGCACTGAATTGATGTTGAATTCCTTTGGTCAAGCAAAATGCAGTAATAGTATTATTCTTGAACTCAGTGCCATTGTCACTCCTGATTCTCTTCACTTTAATCTCATGGACATTCTCGACTTGTTTAATGAAATCCATAAATCGAGTAGCAGTCTCATCCTTGGTCTTCAAAAAGAATACCCATGAGAATCTTGAGTAATCATCAGTGATCACCAAACAGTAAGACATCCCTCCAATGCTTCCTATGTTCACAGGACCAAAGAGATCCATATGAAGTAACTCGAATGGTTTGGATATAGAATTTTGCACCTTTGATTTATGGGGATTCTTATGTTGCTTCCCTTTCAAACACGGTACACATTTATCTTCCATCCCAAACTTCTTTACCGGAACACCTTCAACTAATTCAAGACTGACAAGTTCATTCATCTTCCGAAAGTTGATATGTCCCATTCTTCGATGCCATAAGAGAGATTCCGACTCATTGGCCTTGCTCAACAAACAAAGGGACTCCTTTGGATTATCAACACCTAAAACTAAACCATAGATGTCTCTCTTCCTAGGAGCTCTGAGCATAATCCATTCTTCAGGAATAACAAAACCCGGCTTCAAGATGAATGCCTCCTTTTCTGTGAAATGAACATTGTTGCCCTTGTCACAGATCTGTGAGACACTCATAAGATTATGAGTAAGTTGTTCCACAAAGTTTACTCGTTCTAGAGTAAGTTGTCCATTGACGACATCTCCTTGACCGGTGATGTTACCACCCTTGGATCCAGCAAAACTAACATATGACCCATGTATATCAACATAATTGGACAAAAGCTTCTTGTCCCCTGTCATGTGCCTGGAGCATCCACTGTCAAGGTACCACAAATGAATTGGTTTCCTAGGAACTCCCTGCACATAAAATGAGATAAGTTAGTTTTCGTGTGGGACCCAAACCTTCATTGGTTTGGGTCGTCCCTTCTCGTCCTTGAGAAGAAGTTCAGTCCAATATCCATTGCTAGAAGCCTTGGATGGAACACGTTTCTCATCTTGTCTTCTCACTGGAGAAGTCTTCAGACCTCTCGTTGGAGAAGTTCTAGGAGAATGAGGGCCAAAAGAAGGTCGAATACTTGAGTGAATTTTGTCATAATATGAGTTACGACCATGGTTCATGAATCTATCTTCTCTAGGTGATATACTCCTAGATTGAAATGATACAATCCTTTTGATTTGAATTCCTATGAACATTTCCAGATGAAACTTTCAATGGAGATTCACGTCGTTGAGGTATAGTAAACGTTTTTGAAGAAGATGCAACTTGTGACTCATCAACCTTTTTATCATTACCCAACCCCTTTTTATCTTCCGAGGTAGAACCCTTCGACGGAGAACCTGATCTCCGAGGTCTGTTGGGACATACACTATAAACATGACCTTTTTCATGACACGCAAAACAAGAAAGGACCTTGACCTTATTCTTTGTATCTACCTTTTTATCGGTACCTACAGATTCAATTTTAGTCCTAGTGTCCACTGCCTTACTTGTTTTTCTACTGTCATCAAAGTTACGTTTAGTTGGTGAATTCCTAGACTTTCTAGCATCAACTATTTCATCCTTACCTATACTTGGAGACTTCTTAAGTGCAGGCTTAAGGATTTGCTTCAAAGTCCTAGTAGCTACTTCATCAACAGCTGATCTATCCTCAGATTTTCTAGTTTTAGTCTGCCTAGCAAAAGGAGTGAGACGTGACTGACTTAATTTCTTCATGACCCAACCAACCCAACACCTCTTGCTGTAGTTCTCCCCCTCAGTAGTAGCACCTCCAAATTAAACATCAGCAATCTTCCACCCTAGGATTTATTGCCGGAGACCCTGCTCATCTTGCTTAATTGGCATGTAATGGCGAAGTTGAATTTCCAACAATCAGCATCAAATCAATCAGCTCTCACAAAAAATAAGAAACTCTGTAAACTGAATCACAAAATGTAGTCGCATAAATCCTGTCTCAACTAGCAATGTCTGACTCTGTCTTGTATCTTCATAACTCTACCAATCACTCGAAGCCTTTCTAATCCGATATCCTCTTCTGTTGTATAAGCTGCCATACACAAAGATCTTTATCTTCGCAACCATTGCCTGATATCATCTCTATGTCTTGGAATATAGATAAGATTCAATCTTCAAATACTCAACAACAAGTAACCAGCTTCATTACTCCAATACTTCAACAGTTCAAACCGCTATATGTGAAAGATCATCTTTTGATAATACTCCAATAAATAACATGATGATCTTCAAACTCGAACATTATAATACTTTAATCACCATCAACGTTAAACTGAATGAATGAACAGAATAACCTTTGATCTTCAATGAATGTCGAGTAGTTCATATTTTTATTTAGAAATACCGAGGTTTATCCCCCCTATTTCTTAGCAAAAATCTTGAACTTCAGCCTGTCTTAGGTTTTAAATATCTCCCATTCTTGAGGTTCTTCAAAAAGCTTAGAGCTCACGACGGTTAAAACTCTTCGCCAAACAGGGTATATTCGTTTTCCCTCCAAATTTCCGAGGAAAAACACATTTACGTGAAACATTGGTATTCACGTAAATTTTTATTTCTAAGGCTGTGGGAAAAATTTGATAATTGCCGAAAATTTTCATCCAAAACGTGCCGAAATCGCACAAAAACGGACCAAAAATTTTTCGAACGCTACCAAACTTCAAATCTCCATGAATCATGCCATTTTAAGACCATGGACAAAAATTATTTTTCCCGCCAAAATTTTTTTTTTTTTTTTTTTAATTATTATACTACCCTGTTGTGTGCTTCCATGCAATTGATCTTCTGATTAATTTTGAACCTCTTTCTTGAACTTTATCTTCTATGATCATCTTCGTATAGCATCGGCACAGTTAAAGAACTATACCTACGAACTTGATCTCCTGGCTTGAACATATTTGTAATATGTGTTGAACTTAAATGACCAACTTCGTATGTAGAAAATCAAATACCGCCAAATTGGTGTTATCTTCGTAAGTACAATCTTTCTCACGAACTTGTTACATATTGCGAAGATATGCTCAAAAACACTCTTATCTTCGTAAGGTCTGAACGAAGATAGCTTAAGTTCGTTGGCTAAGGTTCGGAACGAAGATAGCTTAATTTCGTATGCTAAATTCGTTTGATGAAGATTCAAAACGAAAATGAAGATAACTTCGTTTTCTATCTTCGTTTGAAGAACTTTAGAACGAAATTAAGTTCAAAGTTTGCTATCTTCGTTTGAATGAACTTCGTTTTGCTAAGTTCGTAAGTCAAACGAACTTAACGACAGAAACTTCATCTTCTTCATATTTTCGAACATAAACCCTAATCCAGATCTCGATCGAAGGCAAAATAGCCTCCCCTGATACCACTTGTGAGTCCCTCGATAGCTATGGATCGCTCTCGAGATCGTCTATGGTTATGTCGTGAGTGCGGAATCCTCACGAGATAACTGTTTGATTAGTTATCTATTATATTGCTAATTACAAGAGTATAATCAGCCTTATCTTGCCCTATATTCGTTTGGTATATGTCACAAACGAACTTAGTTGCCTTAGGTGTATTAAACAACTACTTCGTCTATTCAATTTAGGGTTTTTATATGTTTCAGATTATATTGGACTCGCTGGGCTTTGTTCTTACGAACTTAGCGGCCCAGCCCATCTTAACGAAGATTATCTTCGTTAGTACCTAACGAAGATTATCTTCGTTAGTTGTAAATCAGCTTTATAGTTATATTCCTAGTATTTCACGTACAAGGAATCCTAACGTATATTATGTTTGTACTTGTATAACATACATAACAAACATCATATATAAACATATATAACACCTAAACATGTAATCGATCATTACCAAAACATTATGTTCATAATCTATCAATTACATATACGAATAAGACATAATCAAATCTAAGTTGCTGTTGTCACATCAACGTGCATCAACATATAATAGCCAAGATAGTGAAGAAGCCGAAGAAGAATGAGCAAGCAAGGTTGTTGGATGATACGGGTGTTATCGCTACACCGCCTCCTGAGGTGGAGGATTCTGATGATGATGAGATGGAGGACGCCCCGCAGGAGCCTCAGCGGAGGCGGGGCCGTCCAAGTATTGATTTGACTGATATAGGGTCCCAGCTGCAACAGATTTTGGATGGGCAGCAGGCTAGTGGTATGGCATTTGATGATTATCAACGAAGGATGGATCAAGATATGACTTGGTTGGGATCGCAGCAGGTCCGCACCAACTATACCCTAGATTATTATCAGCCTATGTGGGATGCGCAGTACCATGGGCAGCCGTTCGTTCCAGACACTCCTATTCCTGATTTCTCACCACCACCTATTCATGTTCCGACATATCGTCAGGGAGGCGGTTCTTTCTTCCCACATGATCTAGGAGGATCTCCTCGTGGTCCTGTG
>CM067168.1:81820727-81854563 GCA_034093135.1 Erigeron breviscapus
GGTTTAAAGAAAGAACCTATTGGTACCAGATGGGTCTACCAAAACAAAATGGATGAAGATGGCCATGTTGTAGGAAACAAGGCCAGACTAGTTGCCCAGGGTTATTGTCAAGCAGAGGGCGTTGACTTTGATGAGACTTTTGCTCCAGTTGCAAGACTTGAAGCCTTTAGAATATTCTTGGCTTACAAGAAGTATGAATCCTTCTTTGCCCAATGAAAGTCTAACTGGTACTTACACCAGGTTTTCTAGCCTTATTAATCAGTTGAGAGGCTTGGGTGTAGAGAAGGATAAGGATATTCTTCTTGAGAAGTTTTGTGATATTCTTCCTTCCAAATGGGAAAACATGGTTCTTGGCTTGAGACAAGGTAAAACCTTGCACACTCATACTCTTGCATCGCTCTATGGAGCCTTCAGATTCACTGAAGATAATAATGCTGCAAGACGTGTGGCTGAGCAAGATGCCATGAACCATGCCCAGAGTCCCAAGGTTGCTAGTAACTGAGCGACCTTGTGCTGCTTTAATGTCTGCAGAGAGTGTCCAGGAACACTCAATGAAGGAGATGTTAAACAGTTTCTTGAACTCTGGCCTGACCACTGAAAACAGTGATGGTTGTAATGAAACTGACGATGATGATCTGGTCGCCATGATTGCTAAAACCTTTAACAGGTTTAAGCATAAATCTAAAAGATTTAATGGCTCCCAACAATGCTTCCAGCTCCAACTCTCTGGACAACCAATCTTACATGCTATAAGTGTGGTAAGAAAGGTCATTTTATGAAGGAATGCAGATCTAGTCAGTTGAACAACCAACCTGGCCCCCCTGTCCCTAATTTCAATCGGCCTGATGATAGCTACAAAGCTAAATACAAAAGCTTAAGGCCCAGATTGCCCTCCTGTCCCTGAAAAGGAAAAGGATCAGTGCTTAATGGCACAAACTGAGGGAAAATGGGAGTACTCTGATGACTCATCAGCTGATGAAGAAGAGGAAAGGGACATGTGTTTCATGGCCTTGGAAGATCAACAACAGCATGTGGCAAAAGAGATGTCATCACTGGAAGATGGGTGGACATCATATTAAAGAAGGTATGTGACTATGACAATGAGGTTGACACTGAACTAAAACTGGACCTGGCTGAATCATTAAATGGTGATTTAGCTTTTGTGGAAATTGTTAGAGCTGATAGTGAAAGATATCTTGACACTATCTTAGTTGAACTAAACAATGTTAAACCACAACTAAATGATTTACAAAGTGTCCAGTTGGCTCTCAAGGAGTCAGTTTTAAGAAATGAGGCTTTGGAACTTGATAATCAAAAATTATTTTCTGATTTTGAAAAAGCTCAAAAGATTATCAAGTCATGGGTAAAAGCATCTGGCAAAAACTATGATGCATTTTCAAGAACTATCGATGCCCAGAAGAATGCATGGAAATCTGGAGATCTGGAGATGGCAGCTCTCATACCATATCTTCATGCATTGCCTCCAGCTCAGGTTGAAACACCTTATGATCAACCTGAAGCTGTTGAAACTGAAACCAATGAGACCACCCCCATTGAGTTTAAAACTGGAGCCAAACAGGCTAAAGCTCCAGTCAAAAAGGCCACTGGTAACAAGCCTTTACCTCAAAAGTCTAAGGCCAAGACCCGACAGACTAAAACTCCAACTGAACCAAGGTCCAAGGTTCAGTTGCCTGATGAAAATAATATTTTGATTAATCTGGAAAGTCAACTCCAACTTTTGTCTCGACAGGTTCAGAGTTGTACTGCCCGGATTAACAATCTGGAAGGAGGTTCATTACCTCCAGTTTTCAAACAAAATATTAAATCACTCCCTTCAAAACTTAACAAAGAATGTTCCTTAAGGAACAAAATCTGATAAGAAAAAGATGAGTAGGTATCAAATACCAATCGTTTTTACTCCTGCACCTGGAGCTGGTGAAAAAGCTCCAGATGCAGCCTCCAGTTCAACACCTCAACAATCAACTGTGGCTTCTGTAGAGAAGTCCAGTGGACCCATCAAGAAAAGATGGGTTCACAAAAAGAACTAATGATTTTTGTGTGTGTGCAGGGCGATCGAAAGAAGAATATCTGGTATCTGGACAGCGCAGCTGGCCGGACTATGACCGGATGTAAGCCCCTACTGGAAGAGTTCACTGTCCAAGATGGACCGACAGTGACGTTGGTAATGATCAATCTGGAAAGACTGAAGGATATGGTGTGCTCAATAATGGACAAGTCGAATTCAAAAGAGTTGCATTTGTGAATGGTTTGAAATACAACCTGATCAGTGTCAGTCAACTTTGCGATGATGGCTTCAGAGTTGTTCGATATTGCACAAGGCACCATATTTAACAAGGATTGGAAAGTGGTGATGGTTGCACCAAGAAAAGGAAATGTGTACATCATGGATATGGAACCAGCTCCAAAAGAGCAATGTTTCTATACCAAAGCGGATGAGGACACCAACTGGCTATGGCATAAAAGGTTATCCCACCTTAATTTCAAAAATATTAACAAGTTGTCTCGCAAACAACTGGTTGATGGGATACCTCAAATTTCTTTCAATAAAGAAAAGCCATGTCCAGGGTGTGAGATGGGCAAGCAGAAAAGGGCCAGTTTCAAAACTAGGCAAAACTTTAGCATCACTGAACCTCTTCACATGCTTCATATGGATCTTTTTGGTCCAGTGAATGTTCAAACTAGAGCTGGAAAGAAGTACACTCTAGTTGTGGTTGATGAATTCACCAGATTCTGTTGGGTGGTATTCCTCAGATCCAAAAGTGATGCACCTGCTGAAATCATCTCTTTCATCAAAAGAATTGAACTCAAGTATACTCGAAAAGTTTGTCAGTTGCGAAGTGATAATGGTACTGAATTTCAAAATAAGGTACTTGAAACATTTTGCACTGGCACTGGCATCTCTCAAAACTTCTCATCAGTTCACTCTCCAGAGCAAAATGGAGTTGTTGAAAGAAAGAATCGTACACTGATAGAAGCCGCCAGAAGTATGCTATCTGAATCTGGTCTTCCCACCAGTTTTTGGGCTGAGGCAGTTGCAACTGCTTGTCACCCCCAAAACCGGTCAGTCTACATCAAGAGACATAAGAAGACTGCCTACGAAGTACTCAGGAATCGAAAACCAAATATTGGATATTTCCATGTATTTGGTTGTCCAGTTTATATACTGAACGATTCTAGTCAGCTTGGAAAGTTTGATGCAAAAGCTGATGAAGGGTATTTTTAGGTTATTCAGATATTCGAAAGGCCTTTAGAGTTTATAATTATAGACTCCAAAAGGTTCATGAGACAATTCATGTCACATTCGATGAATCTACTGAAGCAATCAACAAGAGACCAAGCCTTGATATTTCTCCAGTCATTCCAATCAATTTTGGTGAAACTGACCAAGTTCATCCGTCAGTTGTTTCACCAAAGGATGCTTCCAGCTATGACAAACTGGAACCAGTTATAAAGAAGAACACCATCAGTGACACATCATTTTATCCCTCCATCAATTTTAACTTACCACAAGAATTGGTGATTGGATCAGATGTACGTGCCCCTCCAATATCAGCACCAGTTCAACTCTACTTCTCCAGTTCTTCAAGAAATGCCCTTGAATGAAGAATTTCATGATGCAAATAGAGACCTCATTGACTCTGATGAGGATGTAGAAGCAGTTTGGACTGACCCTTCTCCAGATGCTGTTGCAACTGAAGAAGATCGTCAGGTACCTTGCACTGATATTGTAGTTCACCAGCCTAGTCAATACACTAGATGGACTCGAGCACATCCAATTGAACAGATTGTGGGAGATCCAAATAGTGGGGTTCATACTAGAAGAGCCACCAGTGAGCAATGCTTAAACGTCACCTTCTTATCTTAATTGAACCAAAGAAGATTGACGAGGCTATGGCAGACCCAAGCTGGGTGGAAGCTATGCAAGAAGAGCTCCTCCAGTTTGAAAGGAACAATGTTTGGGAGCTTGTTCCTTGTCCACCAGGGTTAAAGAAAGAACCCATTGGTACAAGATGGGTCTACCGAAACAAGATGGATGAAGATGGCCATGTTGTAAGAAACAAGGCCAAATTAGTTTCCCAGGGTTATTGTCAAGCAGAGGGCGTTGACTTTGATGAGACTTTTGCTCCAGTTGCAAGACTTGAAGCCATTAGAATATTCTTGGCTTATGCAGCCCATCTGCAGTTCAAGGTCTTCCAGATGGATGTCAAAAGTGCGTTCCTTAATGGAACATTGGAAGAAGAAGTTTATGTTAAGCAAACTCCAGGTTTCATCGATGAAAAGCATCCACATTGGGTCTATAGACTGAACAAAGCTTGTATGGTCTAAGACAAGCCCCAAGAGCCTGGTATGATACTTTAACTAAACATCTTCTTAAAAATGGCTTTCAAAGAGGTGCAATAGATAATACCTTGTTTATCTTGAAAGAAAGAGGTAATCTCTTATTGGTACAAATTTATGTTGATGACATTATTTTTGGTTCAACTGATGATGCAATGTGTAAAAAGTTTTCTAAAATCATGTCATCTGAATATGAGATGAGTTTAATGGGTGAATTAACATTTTTCTTAGGTCTTCAGATTAAGCAAACTGAAAATGGAATTTTCATAAACCAAGGAAAATATGTCAGAGATTTGTTACGAAAATACAAATATGATTCAATCCCATCGAAAAACACACCTATTGCAGCACCATTGAATTTGGACTCTGACCCAACTGGCAAACCAGTTAACATAACTGACTATAGAGGTATGGTTGGTTCACTGATGTACTTAACTGCCAGTCGACCAGATATAATGTTTGCAACATGTTTATGTTCCAGGTTTCAGGCTAACCCTAAAGAATCACATTTGCACGCTGTAAAGCGTATCTTTAGATACCTGAAAGGGTGTCCTAATCTTGGTCTTTGGTACCCCAACGGCTCAGGATTAGATCTAATGGGTTATTCAGATTCTGATCATGCAGGTTGTAAGATAGATAGAAAATCAACAACTGGTGGTTGTCATTTTCTTGGAGGAAAACTGGTGAGTTGGACCAGCAAGAAGCAGACTTCAGTCTCTATGTCCACTGCTGAGGCAGAGTACATTTCTGCGGCCAGTTGTTGTGCCCATATTCTCTGGATCAAAAACCAGTTACTAGATTATGGTCAGAAGTATACCAAGACCCCAATCTTTTGTGACAACACCAGTGCAATTGCTATCTCTCACAATCCAGTGATGCACTCAAAAACAAAGCATATTGACATCAGGTATCATTTCATTAGAGATCATGTTATGAAAGGTGGTATTGAAATTCATTTCATCCCCACTGACAAACAGTTAGCTGATGTTTTTACTAAACCTCTCGATGAGAAAACTTTTAAACATCTCATCAGCGAACTGGGAATGTTAAACCCTTACCTGGAGCTTTCTTTGTTATTGAACGCGTCAGTGACACTGATGAAGTTCTCCAGTTGAGGAGGTCCAGATAATCTTTGCTCGCCAGGCTATCGAACGCCTTTGTGATACTATCTTGGCACTAATCGATTACTGGATCAGCATTTTAGGGGGAAAGACTCAAAATAATTTTCTGACTAAAATTCGTTTTTGTTTGAAAATGCAACTGGAGAACTCTTCAGTTGGAAACTGGTACTGGACTGATCCTCCAGTTACCAGGTTCAATCTTTGTCTAAATTTTTATAACGTTACAAATACTTGGTCAATATGTGTGACACGTGATGATACTCGAGTGTTTTAAACCACTTGATATCGTGATCTGACGTGTTTGAACCATTTTTAGTACTTGACAACTGTTTGTATTGGGAAAACAAAAAGAGCGTGGGGTCATGGGTAAAGTAAGCCGTCGTAGCATTTAATGCTGACATGGTAACATTTAATGCTTACATGGAAAATTATATTTTATTTTCAAAATATCTTCGAAAATATTTGGTTTAATAAAATATGATTTTTGGTTTTACATTGGGATCTTGAATCCCCTTATAAATACCCTTATTTACTCCAAAACTCATTTACTTTTTTTTTCATTCTCTTCATTTACTCTCTTCATTTACTTCCAATCATAAACATTGCTTCTTTCTTCTCTTTGCTTCACAAATCTAAAACCCTAAATCTAAATTTCAATTTCAGTCAATGGCTCCTAAATCATCCCGTTCAAGAGATGTAAATCTCTTGACTGTTCCATACAATCCCTCACCAGATGTCACCCAGGCACCTGGTGCTCCTTATAGTGCAGCCCTAAAATTAAACCCTAATAATCCATTGGCTAGCCTACAAGGTTCTCAAGGGTCTAATACCCTTATTGGTAGAATCAGAAAGTTTTTGAAGGATTCTCCAATAGGACCCTTATTCACCAGGAACCCACGCAAGATGTATCATGATTACTTGTGTGAGTTCTGGTTCACTGCCACACTTTCTTCCGATTGTTCCTCCATCAGTTTCACTTTAAAGGATGGAACAATCAAGTGTACCTTGAATGTTGAAGTATTGAGGGATGCTCTTCACCTCAATTACTGGAGAGAGGGTGAATCTCCAGTTGTCTTGGCCCCGAATATTAATTTTCGTCAAGTACTCCTTGAGATGGGTCATAAGGAGTGCTTGGACAATGGTGTTTTGAAGACCAAGGGTGCGATGACCATGAAGGGTCTTACACCTTCATGGAGGTATTTTTTCATCCACCTGGTGGAGAGTATGGGTGGGAGTTCTGGTGGTCTTGACCAGATCAACTCCTCACAAGCAGAAATGGCTTACTGCTTATGGAAGGGGTTGAGGGTGGATTTTGCTGATATATTGTATAGGAGTCTTGTACAAAAGCTGAAAGGCTCCAGGGGTGTGTGTATCCCCTTTTCCAGATTTCTATCTTTGTGTTTCAAGCAAATTCTGGGTGAAGAAGAGTATAGAAATACAGACTCTCCGTTCACAAGGCCAGATTTAATGAGGAATTTAGACTCTCTTGTTTCTGAAGCTGGAGAGGTCGAAATTCCAGAGCAGATGCGGCTGGCATTTGCTAAAACTGATGCACCTTTGGAAAGTGAATCAGAAAGACAACTGGGCGGGCCTCAAAATAATGAGGGACCCTCCAGTTCGTCTCAAGTTGTGGTTGAGGATAGACAACCATAACTGAAGCCATTCCTATCACGTCTATCCCTGGTGAAGATGCTTCGGCATCTGATCCTCAAACTGATAAAACCATCCAGGTAACTGGAACTGGTCATCAGGAGCCTGAACTTGATGTTCAGCCATCCCTATCATTTATGAATCTAGGCATAAATGAGGATGAGTTCCATCTTGAATCTTCGGATTCGAAAGGAACACAAGATGATCAAGAAATGGTTGATGCATCTGTACATGCTCAACTCCCTTCTTTCTCTGATCAACCCCTAGAACACCAAGTTTCAGTTTCCCATCCAGATACTCTTACAAATATTTCCCCACAAAGAACTCAATCAACACCGTCGCCGTTGGTCATACCTGAGCATTCTCAGCCTGACCAACACATTGAATCTCCTCAACGTTCTTTTTCACCCCCAATTTTTCCTTCTTCTGCCACTAGAACAACTGGAGAGGCTTCCTTTGTTTTGCCTCCTCCAGTTGAACTGGTGCAGCCTGCTACTGGTCCAATGACATCTTCTCCTTTGTCACTGGAAGCTCAATTTGTCTCGTTCTCAACCGATATCCAAAACCTGATCAAACGGGTGGAGGGTGTTCATAAGACAATTGAGCAAAATGCCAAGTCCCTTTCCAGATTCAACAAGGAAACAATCACAAACACGAAGGTTGTTGATTTGGGAATTAATAAGTTTGCTGCCAATGAGGACTTGGTATTTCAGAAGTTGAATGAGTTAGTCTCAAGCTGTAACAATCTGTCCACATCTTTGAAGGAAGCTTTTGACTTAACCCATTCCAATGTCAATACATCTATCTCCAACCTCTTGAGTAACACTGTTCGATCATCAGAGGTGGATCTGAAGGAGATAGAAAGGCAGGTCAAAGAGTTGTTTGAAAGACCTGGCCCTGATGTAGTTGAAATTGGACAGCAGGTGGCCACTTCTGTTGGCCAGATGATTGATGAAACTGGCTAGTCGAGAAGATGAACTGGTTAAGAAGGTTATGGCTGAATTTGCCAAGCTCCCACCTCCTCAGATTAATCTGGAGCCTCTGGCACTTGAAGTTAGGCAGTTAAGGGGAGCAGTTAATGCTATGAACACTCAGTTGGCCTCTCACACTTCTTCAATCAATAAACTGGAACTGAAGTGGATAGTTTGAAAAAAGATGCTGAAGTAAAGGAACAGGTGGTTAAGGGCCTAAATGAAGACTCACAATTATTGAAAGACTTGAAGACTGGACAAGACCAAACTGCAGCAAATGTATTGTCCAGTCTCAAGAGATTAACCACTTGTGGAGATCCTTTAGAATGATTTGCACTGTGTTTAGAGAGTGCAAGGATATGCAATCGTGGCAGCCTCTAGCCCGTTTGCCCTCCAGTAATGAAGACTGGGCATCCATTCGTGCAGGTCTCGATGCTGCCAAGGGGGAAAGGGATAGAAGGAATATCCTTGCACCTGGACCAAGACTTGCCAGGTCCAGTTAGTGCAAGACAACTGGTTGAAAGGACTGTGGTTGGATCTGATGGGTGGCGAAGGTGATGAGCAGTGTCTGCGCGGCGGCGTCGCCGGGGTGGGGGGACTGTGGTTGGGTCAGATGAAGGTGATGAGCAGGTTATTGAACAGTTTGAAGATGTTGTTGATAGGGGGAATAAAGGGAAAGGAAAGGAAGTTGGGCCGGCCACTGGTGAACAAGCAAAAACAACTGGTACTGAAGCCAGTGTGTTAGAAACTGGCAACATTGATCAGCTTCCTCCAGTTTCAGAAGATGTTAGTAGGCAACTGGCAAGGCTTGGAGATGCAATTAAGGAGAGAAAGAAACATAAGGGTTAATCAAGCAAAAGATAGAAATACTTTAGCCCCAACTCTTCTTGATATAAGTGATGGTCGTCTCCTGGGCATGACACTTGCAGAATATGCCAAAGTCAAGGCTGATCCCAGAATTATTAATGCACTGAAAGAACAACTGGAGATTGAGCTTGACAAACATTATAAGGAGGATGAGGCTGAATATGATGCCAGATGTTTAAATATCACAGTGGATAAGGCAAAAGAAGTAAGAACTGAAGGAATTCTCAAGAGAGCTGAACATGTTAAGAAGGTGGTCAAACAGTTGCTGAATCCACCCAAGTCCAAAGGTAAACCTAAGATGTTGCCAAGAGATGCAGACCTTAGAACCTGGGTGGAAACAACTGAACCTTCAAGTGAAGATATCAAAGCTGCAGTGCATAGTATGAGCACTGGCCAGATCAAACTGGCCAATGAATCTGAAGCTAGAGTACTTATCTGAAGTGCAACAGCGGAGATATCACCCTGGTAAGATTACTGAAATGAAAGTCTCAATTAAACCAGGTACCAAACATTTCACTATTGAGGTTCAACACCTTAATGGACCCATGAGGCAAACTGAGAATCCTGACGTACTTTCCTATGGGTATTCGGAACTGGTGGAAATGGCAAAACTGTTGGAGGCCAAGCAACAGAAGAATAAGGTCGAAAGAGGATGGATGTTTGTTCTTCAAAGTCTGCTCAAGTTTAAGGAAAATATTGAAGAGAGACTAAATGTTGATCCAGAAGACAAACAGCCCATTTCTACAGTTGCCAAAAGAAGGAGAACTGGCGAAGGGCCATCTGTTTAAGTTTTTTCTTCAGTTATCTACTTGTAATTTGTTTTACATTCTGTAACTTGTGTAAATTTCATTCCTTGTATAAATGAAGTTACCAGTTTGTAACCACAAGGTAGATAATAGATTAAAATCTAACAAACATAAAAAAAAACCTAAGGCATTTATTGATCTATAAAAATGCCTTAGATACTTTAGATAGATTTAAATCAAACAAGTCTCTATAGTTCACACTTGTATAGATACAAAAAACTAGAAAAGACTTGGACTATATTTCTAGACAAATAGGGGGAATTTGTTAGGTCCAGTTCACCTGGAACTGGCCAGTCACCAGTTCACACTGACCAGTTCACCAGTTGCACCTGGTGACCAGTAAACTGGTGACCAAGAAGATTTGTCGAGAAATATATTGAAGTCCAGTTGCACCGTACAGTTAACGCAACTGAAGACTTCCTCCAGTTGAGAACTGACCAGTTGAAGAACCTTCCAGTTGAAGTCGAAGACAACAAATGGAAGAAAGAGAATGACAATGGCAGCGAAGCCCAGTTGACATTCTAGTCAGTTACAAACTGGAGACCTTCAGTGGAAAGCCCTTACAAAGCTTTACACTGATTACGAGGAATTGACTTGTATACTTTATGTACCTTTACCATAATAAGCCTTATCTTATTATTTAAAGTATTAAAAGGTACATAAAGGTGGTTATGTAAAGTCACTTTAACATGCGACTTTACAACGCTTTTTAAGGAATTAAATGCTATTCCTTAAATGCTTCCAACCACATTTGTACGGCTAACGTTAACATCCCAATGTTAACTTTGCCTATAAATACAAGTCATTGCACAACCAAGAATAAGTTACTTCACACACAAACAACTTCATACTTTGCAAACCTGCAATATTCTTGGTGAACTTGTGCAATATTCTCTCAATCGCTAAAAGGAACATTTCACAACTTTAAGTGTTTCGATTGTTGAAGAGAATTTCCAAGTATAGATCAATTGTATTTCATAGGTTGTTAGGATATTTACATTCGTGTATTATCTTGTTTCCGCATCAACCTTGTAATTTGTTTAATATCAATAAATAAATTACACTTTGAAAACTACATTTTGTCTCATCAAGATTGTTTACAAGTTATTTGTATTATTGCATTGTTCTTTACTTATTGTCTTTTAGATAAGTAATCTATCTAGAACTTGGTATATACCACTGCAACTGGTCGTCTCCAGTTCAGTAAGTATATTGCAAAGTAACTCCACCATCGACATAGAGGTGTCTTCAGTAGTACCATCTCAAGCTGAACTTAGGAACACCGAAATCTATTAACATGAAAATCAATTTGGCCGATAAGTCTGAAATAAGACCTATTGGAATATTAGAAGATGTGTTAATTCAGGTGGGAGTTTTGGTTTTTCCTGTAGATTTCATAATTATTGAAGCTGACGAGGCATTAAATGTGCCTCTTATTTTAGGGAGACCATTCCTTGCCACGGCCGATGCTAAACTTGAAGTTGGTCGTGGTAAGCTTACATTGAGAGCAGGAGATGAATCCGTTACATTTTCGAACACATGTTCTGTTTCTTTACCTAATGTTGCTAACTTTGTTGAAACTGCTTGTGTTAGTTCTTTGGATTCACAGATTGATAAATGGTTGGATGAGAAGTTAGAGGAGAAAGTGGTTGAATTGAAGTCAGCAGCGGTACCTGGTTCTAAACCGACGGATGGACAGTGTGCTAAGATCCAAAAGCTTTATAGTCGATTGAGGTCTGCCATTTCTCATGGTAATATTAAGTTATCTGCAGAGTTGTGTTCTAGCTTATCAACAAATGAGAAAGCTGAGTTAATGATGGTTGTTGATACTTCTGACGAAGCAAATGATTGGATATGTAACAAGGTTAAAGGTAACTGTTTCTCTCCTTTCCAGGGAAGACCGCCCAACACTTTAAGTGTGGGGGCGTCGGGGTCCCAACGTTGGTAATTATGAGAGGATCGAGTCTAGCTAAAGACTCGCAAATAAATTAAGCGCTTCTCGGGAGGCAACCCGTGTTATATTCTTTTATTTTATTTTTGTTTTGTTAGTTAGATTTGATGTTGTTTTGTCAAGAAAAATGCAGGTACAATTTGTAGTGAAACTGATTGAGGTAAGTGTTCAAATTTTCATTGTGAAATTTTTCTAAGGAAACTGGGGGTCGAGACCAGTGGTTTTGTACTGCGCCGCAGTGGGAGTACTATGCCCACTGCGCCGCAGTCGATTCTTACTGGAGTTGAAAGAAAAAATGCCCCACTGCGCCGCAGTGGGGGAGGACTATGCCCACTGCGCCGCAGTGGGCCTTTGACCGGTCAACCCTGAGTGTATTATTACCAGCATCTTGGGGAGTATTATTTTTACCACTCATTTTTTATCAGTTTTGTTTTCCCTCTTCCTCTCAAAACCGATCTCAAGCTGCTTCACTTTTGCTCTCAAATCACCATTCTTGCATTTTCTTCTTCTTTTTCTCCTGCATTACCAGTATTCTTTCAGTATCATGGGAAAAAAGGTAAGATTCCTTGCTAGTTTTTCTTTTTTTTATTTCTTTAATTTTATTTTTTAATTTTTAGGGTTTTAATTTTCAAATTAATTAGTGGGTTATGTTAGTTATGGGCTATTGATACCAATGTGGTGTTTAATTTTTCGATTCTAACACTTGTTCATCCGATTTTGAGATAAAATAAATGCTAGAGTTTTGTAAACTTGGGGCTTTTTGATGGACAAGTGTGGGGGAGGTTAATGTTAGCCTAGTTGTTGTTACATTGTTGAAATATAGTAGTTTGATGGTTTAAATCGACCATTTTTGCTGAAAGTTGTGATGAACACCATCTTCTTGCCCAGATTTTTAGGCCCACTGCGCCGCAGTGCTATTGTGTGTTAGCCACTGCGCCGCAGTGGCTGGTTTCTGTCTTGCACATGAAATTTGCTTCACTGCGCCGCAGTGAGGACCATCCAGTCCCACTGCGACGCAGTGGGAAGTTTCTGCCCACAATTGTGTTGATGATTATTATGATTTCAGTTTTGCATTCCTTCTTTAACATGTCTGTTTGCTTTAATTTTGTGATTGCAGACTGGAGATCAGCAAAGGCAGATGGAAGTTGGTCAAGGAAGCGGGACTGGTTCCAAGAGGGCTAGACAAGAGCCAGAAGTACCTGATTTAAAGTTTGGAGAGAACCAAATGGACGAGTCTCACGCATGGTTGGCGTTCGATGGGGTTAGGCAACCCCATAAGAACAACTTCTTGAACAATCTCTTTGCTATCCATCGCCAGGTTGTTTGCCCTCCCAAATATCTTGATCCGATTTTTGCTAGGAATTATGGGATACAGGAGGATATCCGTCGTTGGTTTCGCATTGAGGTTCCAATCGGTGACCAGGTGGTTAGTAGTGATATGTGGCATAACATTTTCCATAATCAGGAACCATGTTTTCGTGAACTTTGTCTGGAGTTTTTTTCTACTTTGAAGTTGACCAAGGAGCTTAATAAAGTCAACGATATTTTTGAAGAGCGGGTAGTAACTTTTGTCTGCGGGGGCAGCCTAGGAAGTTATCTATTCCGGATTTTGGTTTTTATTGTGGCATGTATACAAGGGATCAGTTGGATAGTCAGGAATTTAGGGCTTTGTTGAGGAAAGGTTTGTATGTGAAACAGGATTTGGGGGATGGAGAGTCGATAACTCAGTATTGGACTCGTATTTTGGGACATGATTGGCCCTCTGGTGGCTCGGGTAGTGTGTCTAAGATTAGAAGTGTCAAGCTGAGGATGTTGCATAGGATGATTGTCACTTTTCTGGTACAAAGGTCCACCCATTGGGACAAGGCGTACCAGCTAGATTTATGGCTGATTAAGTTGTTTACTGAGGGGGCACCGAGGAGGTTTGCTTTGGCCCCGATGGTTGTTCTGGAGAGGATGGTGAATCACTCGGATTCGAAGTTGGTGCTTGGGCATTTTATCACCCGTATTTACAAGAGGATGGGAGTTTTTGATACTGATATATGTCATGAGGGATTGTCTTTGCAGGTTAGACAAGAGCATTTAACTGAGAAAGAGTTGATAATAGCCAAGATAGTGAAGAAGCCGAGAGAAGAATGAGCAAGCAAGGTTGTTGGATGATACGGGTGTTATCGCTGCACCGCCTCCTGAGGTGGAGGATTCTGATGATGATGAGATGGAGGACGCCCCGCAGGAGCCTCAGCGGAGGCGGGGCCGTCCAAGTATTGATTTGACTGATATAGGGTCCCAGCTGCAACAGATTTTGGATGGGCAGCAGGCTAGTGGTATGGCATTTGATGATTATCAACGGAGGATGGATCAAGATATGACTTGGTTGGGATCGCAGCAGGTCCGCACCAACTATACCCTAGATTATTATCAGCCTATGTGGGATGCGCAGTACCATGGGCAGCCGTTCGTTCCAGACACTCCTATTCCTGATTTCTCACCACCACCTATTCATGTTCCGACATATCGTCAGGGAGGCGGTTCTTTCTTCCCACATGATCTAGGAGGATCTCCTCGTGGTCCTGTGCAGTTTGGTTCTTTTGGTGGGAGATCTTCTTTTGATGCAGGTACTAGTGCAGAGTGGAGGCCATGGACAGGTGCCGCTAGTCAAGCTGGTGGTTCTGGGGGATTTGTTGGTGGTTCATCTTCTTTCGCTCCTGGTTTTGTTGCAGGTTCTGGGTCAGGATTTGGTGGTGGACCGTCTGGAGGAGATGTTGGCGCCTCTAGTTCAGGTCAAGAAGGAGACCGCAATTGGATCACCGATCTTTTTGATACTTCTGGTCTTCCTTATGGCTATCATGGTCAGCAGCAGTGACGACAGTGATGATCATTATGGTTCCCATCCGGCACCGTGGGATGAATCATGTTATGGTTTGTGATGATGGTTTGATTATCTGGATGACTGTACTCCATACATTATTTCTTATTTCTTCGGGTATCTACCCTACGGGGTGATGGAACACTGTATTTTGACTATTTCTTTTTCTTTTGGTATGTTTGCATGAACAGTGTTACTTTTATATGATTGGAATGTGGTTTGTTTGTGGTGCAAGTGACAGGACTATTCAATTTGATGGCTATTGTGCAACACATGTGTGGGGGGAAAACTCATTGGATTCTCTTCTCATCTTTACTTTGTGGCATCAAATTGTGATTGTGTGATGGTGTGCATATGCTGGCAGTAAGTTCAGCGCCGCTATATTTTTGTTTGGTATGTTTGTTGCACACACCATTCTCGCACTCTCCGTTTTGGTACAAGTTGTTTCTCCCGCCAAGCAAAGGGGTCTTCCTTTTTAGGAAGCACCATTTGTGACACGGGGTCGACTGACTTGTTTCGAAACAGGATGTGTCCTTACTCCGGTATGTGCTCTGATTTTTCTATGTTGCTTACCCCTATTTACCTTTGTTTGACCGAATATGGACATTGAGGGCATTGTCCATCTTAAGTGTGGGGGGGTGGCAAATAGGTTTTAGCTACCGGGTACATCACTTTTGTTGTTTTGCCATTGAGATTTCTACCAGTTTTGTTGATGTGTCCCTCTCATAGGCCTTCGGATTTTATCCGAGGGTAGGAGTTTCTATTTTGAGCTCTTCACTGTGATGTGCATGTTTGGAATCGGTGTTTTCAATTTGGCGGGATGATAGAAGTTGATATGGTTTTGATACTTGAGTTGAGTTTGTCCTTGTGGTAAATTGCTTTTGTCACTTAATTCATGATAACTTAACAAGCAATTTTTACTACAAAATTTTCCTATGGCAAAAATTTTAATCGGCGAAATGTGTTCTGAACGGTTATTGGGCTTATCCTTGTGGATTGATAACATTACTTGCATACTCAAATTTCCCAAACACCTAAAGTTGTGAGATTCATTGTTCATATATAGATGTGCTAGTTGTTTGCGGTTTTGGTTTGATTGCCTTGTAATTTGTCCCTCTCTTAGGCTCTTGGATTTATTCGGGAGTAAGGGTTCCATTTCGAACTCTGCACTAAGATGTGCGAATTTGAGGTTAATTTATTCTATTTCCGGGTTCTTTTCTTTGATTTGAGTGTGCCGGTGATGTGTTGAGCTAGAACTTGGCCTTGTGATCGTGACGAGACCGCAGTGAGATCACTTTTGTGATTAAAGTACATTGGATGACGAATTGGCATATAGGTTTGACCCATACTTTTCTTTCTTGCTTTATTTTCACTTTTCCTTTTGTATATTCATACCCTTACTATACTTATACTCACTTACATATACATCCTTCCTTTCTTTGTAAACCTTTCTTATACACCATTTTAACTTAGCCTTTTCCATTGTATATATCCACTCATTTATGTAAACTTTACCTAATTATACATTACCATACCGATAGTCTAATCTGGGGGGCCTTTGATTGCTGTTGGTTGGTTTGCACGGTTTGTGAGAGTTTTGGGGGTGGATTGAATGGATTATGCTTTGACTTGGGAAAGACGTAGATTGGTTTAAGTATTGGAGCTTGTTTTGGAATGTTCAAAATTGATCATATTGTGTTTTTAGACATTGTTCATCATTGTAAGAGGGTGCCTACTAGTAGAGTAAAAGTGATTTCAATTAAAAAAAAATAAAAAATAAAAAAAAAATGGAAATTGGGCTACTAGTGGGTACGTCTCATTTTTATATGTCTAGAGTTGTATTGTATCGTTAAGAATGGAGGGCTTGGTTGATTTTAAGTTGTTTGAAGTTGATACACCACATTGGTGTCGAGTTTGCTTGGTAATTTTGAAGTGTCTTAGCGGATTTGCAATTTATGGGTTGTTGGCAATCAAGGGTACGGGTTTGATTAGACTATTGTGTACATATTTCATACTTACCTTATACTTTTGATTGATTCCTTTCATTTCTAACCTATACTCCCTCACTCATTGTAAATTACCAATATATATGCCTTAGCCTAACAATACAACCATCTTATATGCCTATTTTGATGATGTACTTGGTGCTTACGCCATGTCGGTGGAGCTATGATCCTTGTTCAAGCCTATGGTAAGATATGCATCACGACCGTGCTATGAGTGATTCTTCATATATTCAACCCCAAAAGTAAGTTCGTTGGAGTAGAATGATATTGATAGGTTCATTTGTTTCACTTGTGCATAGTCGTGTTATTAAGGCTTGTGGATTGTTCAGATATTGTCAAACATTTCGGGTTTTCATTTAAGATTAAAACAACTTCACCCAACTTCTTTGTCTTTGACATACTTGGTGTTGCTTCTTTTTTATACTCGTAATTGTTTATTTAGCTTCTTTGCCAAGGATTACTTTTTCTTTAAATGTTGGATTTGCTTGAGGACAAGCAATGCTCAAGTGTGGGGGGATTTGATGTGACCAATTTATACCCATCGCCCACATCGTTATTGGCCTTTTTATTATATGTTTTTTGTCGATTTTGCTGGCATTTGGCGCGTTTATGGGTTTTGTTAGTGGTTTCAGGTTCTAAACAGGTGACGTGTCCGTTTGGCGCAATTTCGAGTAATTTTGAGGTCAGGTAGTTGATTGGAGAGTTCGAGAGTGAAAAGAAATAGAAAAGATATGCAAGTCTTCATATGTTGATGTAGCCTTTGGTTCAGTAATATTACACTGCGACGCAGTGGCAGTAAACAAGCCCACTGCGCCGCAGTCATCTCAAAGAAAGGTGCATCATGACCAGTGTATTTGTACTGCGCCGCAGTGGCAACCACACCTAGCCACTGCGCCGCAGTCAGAGGATTGAAAAGCATGGATACGACCAGTGTATAAGCACTGCGACGCAGTGGGATGTGCATTTGCCCACTGCGCCGCAGTGAGAGTGCGGGACTGAAAGGTTTTTGGCAGTTTTTGCATCAGATTAAAGGGGGTATAAATAGTTTTTGAAACCTAATTCCCAAATTATAAAATCTTCTTTCTAAGAGTTGCACTTCAAGGAACACCTTCAAGGATCAATTCAAGATTTCAACATCTTCCGATTCATTGAAGATTCACGTGCACCCACTTAGATCGTATCTATTTTATTGTCTTGCAATTTCTATTCCTCAAACAATTGGTACATCATGTTCTTCCTTTACTTTGATTTTTATTTCGATTTAATCATGAGTGGCTAGTCTTTTAATCACCCACCTTGATGAAACTAGACGGATGATGTGATTGTTATATGTTTTAATTCAAAGAGTTGATTTCAATTATCGTTGTGTCGAGATCTTGATGATTTAATTCCTTTATATTTATTATTATGATATTGGTGGCATGTGTGTTCTTCGTTAGTGGTACTAGTTGAATACATATGTGATTTTCAAACGGTTGCTTGTCTATGAGCAATCATCACTAGTTCATGGTGTGATAGTGAATGTCATTTTAATAAAAGGAATAATTTTGTCAACGTGTTTAGAAACGGTTGGTGGTACCACGTTTTAATTCACATAGGCACAATTGGTAATGTGATGATCAAGTAAACTAATTGTTGGTAAGGTTGTCTAGGCATTGGTGGTACCGGCTTGGGTAATTAAACTAGCAATTTTGGTGTTTGGGTGTTTTGTGAGCGGTTGGTGGTACCACGCGAGCATTTTATCCTTTCACGATTATCTTGTCAACTCTTAATGAATTTGGTCTTAATTGAATGCAATCACGTTTGAAGTCTAGCGAAGTCAAGGTGGATGATCTTTACTATTATTGTTTGCAGTTTTACCTTTACCTTTACGCGTTTGTCTTTTAAGTTATTTTAATTTAATTGTCAAAGAGAGATTCAAAGCGTTCCACCCTTTTTCCAAACTACTTTGTTAAACAATTGATTCAAACCAATCCCCGTGAACGAACCTGGACTTACTTTTTAACTATACTGCATACGATCGGGTCCACTGCCCGATAGTGCGTAGTAGTGAGTTCAAGGTATTTCTAGTTTTAAATTTTAAACTCGATTTAGCACATCAGCGAGACCACTAATGTTCTCGGCGATATCGTTGTATGGAAAACCTTTTGGTACTTGCTGGAGCTTGATATCGGCGAGACAACCCTTGGTATCGGTGATATCATGCATCAGAAGGGTCCACGGTGTGTTTAAGTACGTAGTTGACTTGTACTTCCATCATTCTTGTACCATAGGTTGTCGGAACTTGTAGCTTACTCGGTATTCACGTTGGTGAGTTGTTGTGCATCTCTTGAGGTAAGATAACTACCTTTTGACACGAGGAACACAACAAGAACTTAGTTTTCATAATTAACGATGGTTAAAGCCCCTTTCATACGCTTGTTAAGTTATGGGAACTTCGGGATGGCTTACGGTTAATTTTATGCATGTTATGCCTTAGTTAAATTTAGTTATTAATGTAATGCATGCTATAGCTTGTGATGATTGATATCATTGGTTTGATAGTATATGGTTGATATGTTATTATGATTTGCATGATTGATTGATATTGCGATTATACGATTGATTGAGATTGTGATTGATTGTTTGTGGTTGATTGATTGGCCTATACATGTAGTGCACTAGACTCATGTAGGTTTGCCATGTTCACGATTGCACGATAGGGGCCTAAAATGAGATTGAAACGGTTGATAAAATTATGCGATTGAAACGGTTGAAAAATGTTAAGCTTAACCCATGCTAGTCCCAGGAGGGGCTGGTGTGCTACGGTTGGTCGGACGGGGTAGTCATGATGCCCCTTACGACATGGTCACGATTGCTTGAGTTTTCCGGGTGGTTAAGACCGATCACCATGCTTTGCTAAACGGCTTGCTCCTGGATTTGGTTATGTCTATCCTTAACGACGTCGATGGACCCCGAAAGGATTACCCATCATGTCGGGTGCAAGGTTCCTTGAAAGGTCGAATGATCGCCTATGCAAAACCCGCGATTGATTTACTTATGTGACTTAAGTCACTACTTAACGATTGAAAATGGCATAACCTACGATTGATATTGAAATTGAGATTGAAATCGAGATTGATAATGATGATTGATGAGATGATTGAGGTTGCTAGGCACATGTAGGAATGATATCTTCATATTGTGTTATTCGATTGACATGTGATGATGATTGTTAAATGCTTGACATGTGATGTTGATTGCTATATGCTTGACATGTGATGATAATTGTTATATGCTTGACATGCGTATTATATTTATAAGATTGATTTAATTGCTAACCTTTTTATACAACCTGTGGTTATCTTACTCGGCTTTTTAAGCTGACACTTGTTTTGTTGAAAATGTTGTGTCTCCTCAGGTTGAACATTGAAGCTTGCTTAGAGTAAGGCATGGGTAGATGGTTGCTATAACGAAGACTTATTGTTTCCATAGTTTTGCCTCATTTAACTAGACGTTTATTTATTATGTCGATTGAGACTTTATTGTCATTTTGTTGTTTATGGATTTCTTGAATTGTCGTTGTGACGCAATAAGTAACACCAAAACTATAATTGACATTTCCATTAGGAAATGATAATGTTTTAAAAGGGACCTTTCCGCATTAAATGATTGTTTTATTTAAAAAATTTTGAAATCCATATTTTTATAATGTTGGGTGTTACAAGTTGGTATCAGAGCGATGGTTTAAGTGAACCATATTCTATAGGCATAGGATTGGACTTAAACCGTACGATAGATTGTTTCTAGGACGGGTTGGGTTGAGTGCGAGTGTAGGAATAAGGCCTTTTATACATGTTACTTGTTACTTGTATATTTTGTCGATAGGTCTTATATCCTTTCATTTCTCGTTATATCCGTTGCCGATTCCTCTAGTTTATTGATAGACGATTCCTTCTAAGGCATTGTATTATTTTCTTTGCGGTAAGTTTGTGAAGTGTTGTATATTGAGGATAATATGTTGAAAGTTTAGGAGTAATGGAAGTGGTGAATGAACATGGAAGTTGGTGGTGTGATTTACAGTCAATGTTGTCAAGCTCACTAGGCTAGACAAAGACTTTGGTAGGGATGAGTTGTAAGGATTGTGATAGTTGGGTTTATTGGTGAATACCCAAAAGAGGGGTGTATAGTTGGGGGTAGACAAGTGAGGTAATGAACACACGTGTGTAGGGATACATTTACAATTATGGTCCGAAACATAAATGCAAATGTATCACGATGCAAGTGTGTTTATGTCACCATACTTGTGCTAACTAAGGTGGGTTGTATAAGAGATAATGGGATTGTTGTGTAGTGTTATACTATTATGGGTTGCATGTGACCAATCGGTTATAACCCTAGCGGAATTGATGATTAATGTGTATGTGTGACGTGTTTTCTCATTGAGGTAATTGAAGTTATTTGTGAATTATGTGGATGGTATGATTATTGCCTTATGACTTGGGGTAACTCCCGGGTCCCGAGGTCAAAGGATCTTGTGTGTGCACAACGCATACACAGTAGGTGATTGGTTATGCTAAGGTTTGTCAGTAAGGTAATGAGTTTCACTCTTTTCCATATAAAGGGATATAGAAGTCATTCGCGATGGTTATGCTAAGGTTTGTCAGTAAGGTAATGAGTTTCACTCTTTTCCATATAAAGGGATATAGAAGTCATTCGCGATGGTTATGCTAAGATTTATAGAACCCAGAAGCAACCACTTTACACCGTTGGTGGCAGTGGCCGCGCCAAGTAGTGTATGTTATTGATGTAAAATGGGTGGTATAGTTATTTTCGGAGTTGAGGGATTACGCTGTAATTAATTTCATTAAGTGTAACTAAGCGTATTACGATATATGAACGTATTAAAGTATTTAGTTGAATTATTTTATTTCGGTTTATAGAAGCGGTCTTTAAAGTCTCTACCTTTGGATAGAGGTAAGACTGTCTACTGTTCACCTCCCCACACACCGCTCAGGGATTGTGTCGTGTTGATGTATTTTATCTTAGGTTAACCAACAAAATAAGTATTTTATTGTATATATAAACAATCAAGGTTTACAATGCCACTATGAATCACTACAAAGAATATGCTAGTTGATTAAAAAAATTTGTCACGGTTTTATTTGTGTAAAATTGTCTTGAACTAAAAGTGTGTAGAAATTCATCCACGTTAACTAAAAGTGTGGATAATTGTGAGATTATTTGTAGTGAATCTACAATTATACATAGTAATAAAATCAAAGGACAAGATTATGAAAAAAGAATTAGTGGAGTACAAATGTATGTCATGTAATGAAACGAAGATCTGAGTCACATTTACTGTATTTGTAGTGGTGGGTTATCGGGGGTTTTAATTTAAGATAAGGTCTAGATAATATGCGTGCGAACAAAATAAGGCTAAACTAATAAAAAAATTAGCTCACGCCCGTATAGTGGTTAATTGAGCGTATGTCTACTAAACCCTAGCTATATAATCTGCTTTTTCTCATTTCGTTCGTATTGACCCTTACGAATCATCTCCACCACCTATCGGTCATATCGTGCCGGCATTATCTAAAAAGGTATATATATTCTCCATCTATTTCCTAATTGTCCAAACATTTGAATCTGCATCTTATTCTATTTGATCACATCAGAATCATCAGTTTGTGTTGCAGTAGATTTAGGTTTGCTGGATTTTATTTGTGCGCTTGATCTTGTTAAAATTGGCAAGTTTATTATTTAGTATTAAAAAAAGGATATTACGGCCAGATCGAGTTATTCCGGCAAGTATTCATATTTTTCTGAAAAATAATATACTTTTCTTATTCGCAATGACTTGAACTAATTTAAAAAAAATGTTCCATCTTTCTTTTCTAAAGATTTATCGTTGTAGGTTAAGCTATTCTGTAATAACTCTTTAATAAAATCCTTTTTATTAGATTTTAGAAAGAGAATTTATTTCTTCTCGTAGATCTAGATCTGAGATCGAGATCGGTTTCTTCTCTTTCGGCTTTGCTCCTTATTTTTCTAAAGATTTATCAAAGGAGGAAAACCTTAAGTCAATAAAGACCTTTTTATTAGATTTTTAGAGAAAGCGTTTTTCTCTCTTCTATTTAACCTTGTGTTCTCGAGTTATTTCATAGAAGAAATGAAATGAAAAGAAGATGGGTGAATAGAAAAGAAGAGGTAAGTTTCTTTCCTTTAATGTCATCCCAAAAGTGAGATGATAATTTCTACTAGATTTTCTATTCATTTACTTTCTATTCTTTTCACTTCCTTTGCTAAAAAAAAACTCAAGAACACAATACAGTATATTTTAAAACCTCTTTGAATCATTTCCTTTCCATCCTAAATCAAACTCAAGAACATAAGGTTAAATGCTAGAATGGTCCTGTGTTTGCACACTTTTTACAAAATTGATACAGTTACGTCGTTCACGTTAGTCAATCCAATTGTAAATGTCTCGCACCACATTCCAATCTCTTTTCTTTTTTCAAACACATAACCAGTTGAAAATCTCTAACCACCATTCACTGTTTTCCACCACCACACCGGTGGCCATCTCTTTCTCCATCGGCCATTTTGAACTCCACATCGTCGGACAGAATCATCTATACATTTCTGAACTAAATGATACGGGTAGTATTTTTTTTTCATTTTGTTTTTTCATTTTTTTTTGGTTTTTGTTTTTTTAGATGTCAACGGATACGGCTACATATGCTGAGTCTACAAGTTCGGACACATCAACCAAAAGAAAGAAGAAACCATTTTTTCCATGTACTAATTCAGACTACCATCTTATTGCCTACCCACATATCAAGTTCCAACCAGGCAGCGACTACCACAAGCGTTTTGAGCGGCTGAAAGGAAGTCAGATCGAGCAGGGAGGCTCTATCCACCATGACGACCTGCAAACATTCGGGCTTCTCGATAGGGCTGTGGCAGTTATTAGGACGGATACCCCGTGGTCTCGTTTGTACTTTCAGGTTAGTTTTTTTAGAACATCATATTCTACCATCAAAATTTTAAGTTGTTTTTCCATATGTAAATGTTCGAACACATATTCTTTCCACTTTTTGTTATCAGCTGGTTCCAAAAAATAAAATCGATTTTTGCATGTTCGACAAAACCTACATTATGGATCTCTGCAGGTTCGCCACTTTGACAGGCCTTTCCCATGTGGAAGAGTTGATAGAGCCGATGTTCATGTAGGGGGTAACAAGATGGGACGAGGACAAGGTGTTTTCGTTTTGGAAAAAAATCACTCCCGGAAATGGGCTTTTTTACCCTCGTCTAAAAAAAAGGTCATCAAAGATCAAGTAAGTGTGGAGCTTGTGGTTGGTTTTTATTTATTTGTACCTCGTTCGATTTTTTACTTTTATTAAGTTCGTACATGTCCTTTTGAAATAGGGACCCTCTGTACAGGTACATCCATCATCTGAACTCGAGAACCATAGCCGGACGAAACAAGGGTGGGGAGTGGGTGAATAAAGACGACTTGTTTTTTCTTTTTTTTTGGTTTTTGTTTTTTTAGATGTCAACGGATACGGCTACATATGCTGAGTCTACAAGTTCGGACACATCAACCAAAAGAAAGAAGAAACCATTTTTTCCATGTACTAATTCAGACTACCATCTTATTGCCTACCCACATATCAAGTTCCAACCAGGCAGCGACTACCACAAGCGTTTTGAGCGGCTGAAAGGAAGTCAGATCGAGCAGGGAGGCTCTATCCACCATGACGACCTGCAAACATTCGGGCTTCTCGATAGGGCTGTGGCAGTTATTAGGACGGATACCCCGTGGTCTCGTTTGTACTTTCAGGTTAGTTTTTTTAGAACATCATATTCTACCATCAAAATTTTAAGTTGTTTTTCCATATGTAAATGTTCGAACACATATTCTTTCCCTTGTTTTAGGATGAACCAACCTACGTAGAGCTTACCGTGGAGTTCCTTTCCACTTTTTGTTATCAGCTGGTTCCAAAAAATAAAATCGATTTTTGCATGTTCGACAAAACCTACATTATGGATCTCTGCAGGTTCGCCACTTTGACAGGCCTTTCCCATGTGGAAGAGTTGATAGAGCCGATGTTCATGTAGGGGGTAACAAGATGGGACGAGGACAAGGTGTTTTCGTTTTGGAAAAAAATCACTCCCGGAAATGGGCTTTTTTACCCTCGTCTAAAAAAAAGGTCATCAAAGATCAAGTAAGTGTGGAGCTTGTGGTTGGTTTTTATTTATTTGTACCTCGTTCGATTTTTTACTTTTATTAAGTTCGTACATGTCCTTTTGAAATAGGGACCCTCTGTACAGGTACATCCATCATCTGAACTCGAGAACCATAGCCGGACGAAACAAGGATGGGGAGTGGGTGAATAAAGACGACTTGTTTTTTCTCTGGTGTGTTTGCTGCACAAAATCCCCTGCAATCTGGCCCATTGGCTGGCGCTATACTTCGATGAGTTTCGTTTTCTATAATTTCAAGCCTGCCTGGATGCGCAAAATGTGTTATGATGTACGAATCTTAGACATAATTCTAATTCATATGTGGTTCATGTAGGAAATATGGAGGAGGTATAGTATGTGGGCACATGGTAACGCGGATTGCATGCATTCTGATGCTTAATGATGAGCATACAACCCTCCGTAGTACCCCTGTATTCCCCCGTTTTCACTGTAGAAAGACAATGTATGCGATGAAGATCGCACAGAGGATCGACGGCGAGCCTACGTTGATAACCAAACTTAACGTACCTTGGGATGAGGTGGTGCTGCCGTTGGACGTGCCGCAACAGTTGTTGAATATCCCGGTGGAAATTTGGGAGGTGATGGATGGAGATGAGGCGGCGGCCCACGAACCGTCATGGATAGGGCATCGCCATCGACGTTCTCAGCAGGTATATCAAACTAAGTTTTTGTATATCTTATTCGATATTATTTTTGGATTTTCTATTGACAGCCCTTTAGGCTGTTTTTAAGCAATAACTATATATCAAATTTAGTTTAAGGTTTCATGTTTATCTACTCACATTGCAATCTAAATACACATACGAAAAACTATATCAAAAAAAATTATTCTTGTGAGTGTTATCGGATGCATAGGATAGGAAATCATATATATGATAGTTAGTTGTATCTTCTTGTGAGTTAACAATGGATATAGGTTCTATATAGTTTAGTTTGTTCTTCTCGAAACAAACTCACTACTTATTGAAACATTTTTATATCTCCCTCCATTCCAAAATGAGTCTCTTAATGAAATAATAAATAAATATGTTTTAGAATATGACAATATTATCATTGTTTTTTGGATATAAATGCATCAAGAGTTAAATGGTAAGTTTGATATGCTATTTTTTTTAAGGAGAAATTTAAGTAGGTTCAAACTAAAATAGTAGAGATATTTTTTTGGACATAAGGAGTACCATATATATCTTACTATATAATTCAATACTTTGTTTGCTACTAGACTTTGTTAACAATCAGCTTGATCTTGTTATCATCAGGTCGTGCGTCTGAATCTCAAGACACAACAAGATATCGATAATCTCATAACAAGGGTGACAAGTATCAGTTCATTGGCCGCAAGTATTTCAGCAAAAGCGGCAAAAAATATTGTTATGTTGGAGTCGATTTTCAAGGCACTCCTCCTCATCTGCCGCCAGTTAGCAGGCTTCTTGATCCCCATCCCCCCGTGAATTAAACTGTTTTTATGGACAATTTATGTTTTGTTGCACTTGGTTGTGTTTGTGTAATAACTTTTAATGTCTTTGCATGGAGATTTCGAAATTGCCGCATTTGTTGTCCATACTTTATTCCTGATTGCATTTTCTTTTAAATGGGAAGTGTATATAGGTTATCATTTTCATTCATGCAAGACTACTCACTGTTACGGTAGCAAGTTGGCAAGCTCGCATAACTTTACAGCATCAGGATTAACTTCGGCCCAACGAGAGACTCAGGGCCCAAAAGCATTTTGGACATGGGTTATTCTGTTGGATTAATCCACCTTATTGTACACCATTAAGAAAGTAGTTAGTAAGTTACCAACAGTTACCTGGTTTGGGAATTGGGAATAGATATTGTAATTGTCCAGTGCAGTCAATGTGGTGAACCCTCTTCCGGATCGTGTTCTTAACCCTGCCTAAATATGACTATTTAACGGTCAACACAAGCAGCGGTAGAAATTTTTTCCCTGCCAATCCTCTTACTTTTGGATTATTCACGTTAGTCGGTGAGTGTATCGTGTGGTTCAACTATAGGTTGATAATAGATTGGTTTTGATCCTTTGCGAATTTATCAGGTCCGTTAGTAGTATTCCGCATGGCTAATGGATTTCTTTGTTTTTGTTAGTATATTTTTGAGTTGCCGGGTATTGATCATGTCTTTTGGAAATGAGTTTGTTGGATGATTTACATTAGCTATACTGCAATATCTGGAAACATTTAGTTGGAAAATATATTTACCATATTATGCAACCTTAGGTAACTTATTATGTTATACCTCATATATGAAACGTTGTTTTATATATAACTATGTACAAGTTAATTGAAAATATTATAAGAAATTTAGGTTAACACATTAACGTTGTTCTATATATAACGTTAGCTTTAAAAAATAACTCAAAAGTGATTATGTATGAAAAATAATCATATGAACTTGCATTTGATCAAACATATAATATCCATAATGTAAGTGCACTTTTGTGTGACATTTAGCAATCTAGATAGGTTATCATTTTGTTTATCAAGTTTGTAATTGGACATTAGATATGGACATTATGTTTTGGACTTTAATGTTTATTTACTTGTTTATCTAATGTTGGTACATGATATTATATGCTAAGTGTTTCATTAGAACCTAGACCATATGAGGCTTTCCCATAGGAGGCTTGCTGCTTAGAGGCTCCTCATTCGAACCCCGTATGAGTGAGGGTCATTTCACATGAAGGCCCATCGGGCTGCACAACCAAGGGTCGTTTGGGGCCCAGCCCAAACGAGGCTCATGTGTATCACTATATATATATGAAACCCTAAGTCGAGTTTCATAAAAAAATTTATCATCTAGAATGACTCATATTGCCAAAAATCTGTCGTTTTCGTTTCTCATTGCTTTAGGGTAGACTACCAGGGCGTAGTGAACCAAAAAGCTAAACCAAACATAAAAACCGTGATAGTAATATCAAATAGGTTATCTTGGAGGATTCCGCACTCCAACATAATCATAGCTTTCCTGTAACGATCTAGTTACTAGGGGACTTACAAGTGGTATCAGAGCCCCGTGTTTTCTAACCAAAGGTTCAGGATCGCTTTTTGATATTACAGTCAGTTTAGGATAGTTTTGCACAAAGTTTTGTGCATTAGAATCAAAAACAGCGGTTAGTGTGTTAAACCCATATTTCGGCCGTGACATATTTAGGGTTCTAAGTTTTCACTCGAAAATATAGGATCTAAAAAGTGTCAAACCCGATTTAAACCTTGGACTAGTTCGAACCTCTAGTCTCATTCGAACCTCAAGTCCCATTCGAACCTCGTTTGGACTTTGAACCTCATTTGGACTTCAGTCTCATTCGAACTTCGAATCCCATTTGAACCTCGAATCTCATTTGAACTTCGAATCCTATTTGAACTTTTAATCTCATTTGAACTTCGAATCCCATTTGAACTTCAAACCTCATTTGAACTTCATTTTCTGCACTTAACCGAATTCGGAGATGGCAGCTAATTACCAAGCACTTATTAATCAGTTAGTCCTTATGGATCATGAAACAGGCCGGACCAATGTACCTCCAAAGTTGCTAAGTTTAGAGAGGTATTTCAACTGGAAAGGTCATTTTGAATCATATTGTCGACTAATGGATATAAGGATGTGGAATTGCATCATTAAGGGTTATACTTTTCCTGTTATGGAGCCAAATGAAGCTGATAAGGATAAAGGAGTTGAACCAAGTGAACCCAAGTATCTTACTTATGATCAAATGACTGCAGAAGCCAATAAGGATTATGAAGCGAAAAGTAAAGCTTTAGGATCTCTTAGAATGGCTTTGCAAGGGGATTACTTGCATTTATTTGAGAAGTATGAGACATCTAAAAGTCTTTGGGATGCTCTAAAGGAACACTGTGAAGGAGATGTTGATCTGAAGAAGAGAAGAAAAGAACTTCTGAAGAAGCAATATTATGTATTCAGTGGACTCAAAGAAGAGACTTTGGATGAAACCATCAAGCGTTACAGTCATTTTCTAGTTGAACTTGCTTACTTTGGATATAAGCCGGATCAAGATTGTTGAATCCCAATGTTAATTGTAAATTTAATGATGACAAATCTGACCTATAAACACTTAGTAATCTTTTGGTTCTTGTAATCTGATCTGGGTCAGACTAAGCTGACACAACTTGCGATCTGTAACTGACCCAGATCATGCTTCATACTTTGTAATGTAATATGTTATGGAAGCTAGTGTTATTCAAGCTGCATCAACAAGTATATAGCATTCAATCCAAGTTGAAGAGGAGGATTGAAGATAGAAGACCAAGCTGGCAGTGGAAGGCAGCTTGGGATTAGCAGTCAGCTTAGAAACACTTAGGCAGATTAGTGCCTTGACAAACGGCCCAATCTGTGTCTGACAATCAAGTGAAGATAACAACCTGGATTGAAGATAAGGACAAATGACGTGACTAGGAAGAATCCTAGGATCCAGGTTGGTGGTTGGTTTTACATATGCGTGTCCATACTCTTATTGGATGATGAAGAATGTGCAGCTGTACGTAGGGGACCACAAGTACGAGGTGAAGGCACGATTGATTATTCCTTTATCATCCAGTGAAAGAAGAATACGTGGCTGAATTGGATACCAAGAGAAGAAGAGCTTTCGCCTATAAAAGATTCATTCCTTGATTGCATATGTGTGGCATTCCTGAGAATCATTCTTCACACAAGTTTCTTTGCTCTTAGACACAGCTTAGTCTGTACAAGATCAGCTTGGGTTGATTCTCTTGAGCTAGAACTTATTGATTGTTGTTTGTCATTTCAAGGGTTGTTTAGATATCTGTAGGCTATCTTTATTCTGCAACAACCCTGTAATTCTTTGTATAGATTATTTCTTAATAAAGGATTACATTTGAAACCACAATCTGTGTTCAAGAATGTTTATTTACTGCTTTACTGTTTTAATGATTCCTGTTCTTTACTTACTTTATATTTAAGTCTGAATCTTTAAAACGTTTTATTTAAAAGTTTGTAAAGTTTAAGGAAAGTTGTATTCACCCCCCCTCTACAACTGTTCTGTGTACAATATACTTTGGTATATTGATACACCGTGGGACGTATCAATTGGTATTAGAGCAGGGGTTAAGAATTAACTTGACTTGATCCTTGCATATTTTCTTTAATAGTAAGGCATAATGTAATCTTATATTGATAATGGTTCTTCAACTAGACCACCCATGTTTGATAAAGATGATTTCAGTGGGTGGAAAGGTAGAATGTCTTTGTTCCTTGAATCCATCGATAACAATATGCCTGACATCCTTGCGGATGGTCCTTATGTTCCTACACAAACCATTGTGGTAGAAGTTGTGGTTAGGGAAGGTCAACCAACCATTCCTGCCACAGTTAAATCTATTGTTAAGGACAAGGCAGATTGGGGGGATGAGGATAGGAGGTTGGCAAACTTGGATGTGAAGGCTAGAAATGTCATTGTCCAAGCAGTGCCCAAAGACCTTTATCATTCTCTTAAAATGTGTTCTACAGCTAAGAAAATGTGGGGTACATTGACTATTATGTATGAGGGTTGCTCTACCTCCATGGAATCTACAATTACCACTTTGACCAGGAGGTATGAGATATTTTTTTCTTTGAGAAATGAATCCTTGACTGACACTCATACCCGCTTTGAAGCTTTAGTGAATGATCTAACTGCTGTTGGAATAACCAAGAAAAATGAGGTTCTAAAGAGCAAATTTCTTGATTCATTACCACCTAAATGGAATAACTATATTTCATCTGTTAAGCTAAGTTCTGTTTATCATGATCTTGATCTCCCTGGACTTTTTGGTTTGCTTCATAACCAAGAGTGTTCAGAGGCAGAAAAGTTAATTGCTATGGGTGATTCTTATAGTCAGCCTGCTGCTGCACTTGTTGCTTCAATGTCTGAACACCCTAGTTCAATTAGCAATGAGATCATTCCTTATGTTAATGATGATATTCCTGTGATTTCTCATCCTAACTCTGTTTGTGCTGAATCTGAATGTGATGAATCTGATGGTGATGAACTAGCTAATGAAGTAGCTATGTTGGCTGAAAGGATCAGAAGGAGATCCTTTGGTAAGTTCAAAGGAAAAGGAAAAGGTGGCCAAGCTGATAAGATAAAGAAGCCATTTGACATGTCCAAAGTCACTTGTTACAAATGTGGCAAGACTGGACACATGGTTGGAGATTGCAGATCTAAGGAGTCTTCTCAAGCTGTGCCAGCCAAAGGTGGAAGAGGTGAAAAATACTCAAAGCTCAAGACTAAATACAAAGCCTTGAAAGCACAAGTTGTTGAGCTGAGTGAGAAGGTGAACAAAAGTGAAAAGAGTCTGGTAGCCAAAGACTGGGCTGAAAGTGCCACTTCATCTGATGATGAACTGTACAAAGATGCCAAGTGTTTCATGGCTAAAGAAGCCACTCAGAAGTTTGCTGAAGATCTTGTTAAAATACAACAGCAATCTGAGTCAGCTCACCAGGCATCCACCAGTCAGACTACTCCACCTGAGGTATTTTCTTTTTCCAATCTGTCTGATAATGAGAAACTGTCTAGACTAAATTGACTGGGTGATGAGGTACTTTTACAAAAACACTTTAATCAAGAACTCAAAAAGGAAATTAAAATTTTGAAACTTGACAACAACTCTAAAAGTCACACCATTGAAAAACTGGAATCTGAAGTTAAAGCTCAAAAACATTTGAACTCAATTTTGGTTAAAAATGCTAAGACTGGGGAAGAAAAGTTTTTGAAAGTTAAACATATTACTGAATCTTGGTGTATTTGTTCCAAAAGAGTTGCCAAGTGTGTGAATGACCAAATACCTCATCAGATCCAAGCTATTTTTGATGGTGATTATGATAGGGCCATAGCTATTGCTGAAGTATGTGCTATGGAGCCTTGTTATCAGCCTCCTTTACCACCCAAAGTCCAAACCAAAGGAAAGAATTCTAAACCAATTAAGTTGGTTCAGAAATTTGGTATTGGGTTTAGTGATCCTGAAACCATTGGTCAGACCATTGCTGAAGCTGATAAGGTTGTTGAGTTAAAACCTGAAGAAAGTCTTGACTTCTCCAAGCTGACCATTACCCAATCTGTGTCAGATTAAGTGTCTAAAACTAACAAGAGTAATTCAAAGAAAAATAAAAGAAAGGTTAGAGATCATAGTGTTCCAAAAGAGAAAATAAAGCTTTTAAAGAATGAGAAGTCTGGTTCTCAAGAAAATTTGTCACAACCCAAATCTGAGTCTATTTCAAATAACACCAAATCTGACTCTGACAAAATGATTTCAAAATATGTTGAGTCCAGAACTGGTAAGATTTCTACTGATAATAACTTTCTGAAAAATGTGTCTGATCCAAATATTGTTGATCAAAGGAAGTTAAGGGCCGAATGTAAGAAATCTGGAATAGGCAAAGGTTTTGTCAAAAAGGAAACTCCAAATGTTGCTAAAAAGAATTTCAAATCTGGTAAAGGACAGATCAAGCAACAATGGGTGTCCAAATGTGATAAGAGTTTATGTTCAGTGTCCCAGTCTGAGTCAGACCAGAAGGTCAGCTCTGGTGAACCCATCCTTGGATGGGTTCCCAAAATGAACTAATCTCTTATTGTAAATTCAGGGCAGTCATGACGATAATACCTGGCACTTGGACAGTGGGTGTTCCAAGCATATGACCGGATGTAAGTCCCTGCTATGTAGCTTTAGGATTCATACTGGTCCTAATGTTACTTTTGGAGATGACTCTCAAGGAAAGACTGAAGGATTTGGTATACTTTCAAATGGTCCCCTTACATTCAGAAGGGTCTCATATGTAAATGGTTTGAAGCACAATTTGATCAGTGTAAGTCAATTATGTGATGCTGGTTATGAAGTGAGATTCAGGTCTGATAAGGAATTGTTCTTGATTTAGAAGGCAATGTGGTTCTTATTGCAAAGAGGGATGAGTCTTTGTATTCTTTTGACATGAGAAAGCCAACTGTCACTAGAGAAGTTTGTTTCTTGTCAAAGACTCAAGATGAGCTGAATTGGTTGTGGCATTATGAATTTTAAAGATATCAACAAGCTGTGTAAGAAACAGTTGGTGTCTGGTTTTCCAGTGATAATTTATGAGAAGGACAAGCTGTGTGGTGCTTGTGAGAAAGGCAAACAACACAAAGCTACTTTTAAGTCTAAAACATGCTCAACCATTGATAATTGTTTGGATCTGCTTCATATGGATCTCTTTGGACCAATTAGTACTCCCTCATTCACTGGAATGAGATACTCTTTGGTCATAGTTGATGAATACTCAAGATACACCTGGGTTTTCTTTCTCAAGCACAAGAGTGAAGCTGCTGACAACATTATTCATTTTCTCAAGCAAGCTGAAATTCTTTACAAAAGGCCTGTTAGGCAGTTAAGGAGTGACAATGGTACTTAAATCAAAAATATCACTCTTAACTCATTCTGCAGTGAAAAGGGAATTTAACAAGTCTAATCAGCTGCCAGAACTCCTCAACAAAATGGTGTTGCAGAAAGAAGAAACAGAACTCTTATTGAAGCTGCCAGATCCATGATAGCTCAAAACAATGTCAAGTCTCATTTCTGGGCTGAAGCAGTTCACACAGCTTGCTTTACCCAGAACAGATCCCTAATTGTGAAAAGACATCAGAAGACTTTATACCTAAACACAACACGCAAACCCTAATCCACACACAAACACGCATATCCGGCCCATTTGGCAGAATACACAAATTTAAGCCCAAAGTGAAACACGCATATCCAGCCCACTTAGCTTAACACGCATATAACACTTAGCTTAAAATTTCGATTCAAGTGAACCATGATTTTCCAAAAAGTCAACCTTCACAAACTTGATTAACACTTTGAAAATTCACCAAGAATTTTCTCGAACCCGGTATGATTAACGAAAAAGAATTCTTTAGAGAACACGATAAGACAGATACTGAATCTTATTCTGTATCACTATTATCAGTATTTTTCTCGATAAA
>CM067168.1:81855563-81870237 GCA_034093135.1 Erigeron breviscapus
AAGTATGAGATGAGCATGATGGGAGAACTAAACTATTTTCTGGGTTTACAAGTTAAGCAGACTAAAAATGGAATTTTTATAAACCAAGGAAAGTATGTTAAAGATCTCTTAAACAAATTTGGTTTTAGTGATTGCTCACCTATGAAAACTCCTATGGGAACTGGTGATAAGCTGGGTGAAGATAAAAATGGCAAATTTGTTGACATTACAGCTTATAAGGGTATGATAGGATCTTTACTTTCTTAACTGCTAGTAGACCAGTTATTATGTTTGCTACATGTCTTTGTGCAAGATATCAAGCTTGTCCTAAGGAATCACATCTTAAGGCTGGAAAAAAAATCTTTAGATACCTTAAAGGTAGTCCCAATCTGGGTCTTTGGTATCCCAAAGACTCAGGATTTGATCTAATTGGCTATTCAGATTCTGACTTTGCAGGCTGTAAGATTGACAGAAAAGGTACTTCAGGAGCCTCTCAATTGCTTGGCAATAGACTTGTAAGCTGGTCCAGCAAAAAGAAGCATTCAGTTTCTATGTCTACTGCAGAAGCTAAGTATGTTGTTGCAGGAAGTTATTGCTCTCAAATCCTTTGGATGCAATATCAGCTTCAAGACTATGGTGTCACTGCATCAAAAACTCCAATCTTTTGTGACAGTACCAGTGCCATAGCAATCTCAAACAATCCATGTAAGTCCCAACTCAATAGATGGTACTACCTGAAGACACCTCTATGTCGATGGTGTAGTTACTTTCCAATATAAGCGCTGAACTGGAGACAACCAGTTACAGAGAGTATATACCAAGTTCTAGATAGATTACTTATTTAAGTGACAATAAGTAAAGAACAATGCAATAATATAAAATACTTGTAAAGTAAATTGGTGAGACAATATGTAATTTTCAAGTGTAATTTATTTATTAACTTTAAAATAAATTACAAGGTTGTTGCGGAACCAAGATAATACAAAGTATGTAAATATCCTAACAACCTATGAACTACAATTGATCTACACTTGGAATTTCTCTAAACAATCGAAACACTTAAAGTTGTGAAATGTTCCTTTTTACGATTGAGAGAATATTGCACAAGTTTACCAAGAATATTGCAGGTATGCAAAGTGTATGTTTGTGTGTTATTCTTGTTGTGCAATGACTTGTATTTATAGGCAAAGTTAACATTGGGATGTTAACTTTGGCCGTACAAATGTGGTTGAGATCATTTAAGGAATAGCATTTAATTCCTTAAAATGCTGTGTAAAGTTGTAGTATAAAGCAACTTTACTCAACCAGCTTTATGTACTTTTTTGTACTTTATACATAGATAAATCTTATTATCCGTGTAATAGCACATAAAGCATAAAAGTCAATTCCTCGTAATCAGTGTAAAGCTTTGTAAGAGCTTTCCACTGATGGTCTCCAGTTTGTAACTGACTAGAATGTCAATTGGGCTTCGCTGCCATTGTCATTCTCTATCTTCCACTTGTTGTCTTCAACTTCAACTGGAATGATTCTTCAACTGGTCAGTTCTCAACTGGAGGAAGTCTTCAGTTGTGTTAACTGTACGATGCAACTGGACTTCAATATATTTCTGGACAAATCTTCTTGGTCTCCAGGTGCAACTGGAGACTGGCCAGTTTCACCGAAACTGGTCCTAACAAATTCCCCCTATTTGTCCTGAAATATTGCCAAGTCTTTTTCAGTTATTGTATCTGTACAAGTGTGAACTGGAGAGACTTGTTCGATTAAATCTATCTAAGTTTTCCAAGGCATTTTTATAGATCAACAAATGCCTTGGGTTTTTCTTTTGAGTTTGTTAGATCTAATCTATTATCTATCTTGTGGTTACAAACTGGTAACTTCATTTATACAAGGAAATGAAATATACATAAGTTACAGAATGTAAACAAAATTACAAGCAGATAAACTGAAGAGAGAACTTAATCAGATGGCCCTTCGCCAGTTCTCCTTCTCTTTGTCACTGAAGAGATAGGCTGAGAGTCTTCAGGATCAATATTCAACTTAAGCTCCAGATTCTCTTTGTGTTGAATCTTGCCCTTCAAGAAGTTAACCCAAGCTTTCTCAACTTAAGCTCCAGATTCTCTTTGTGTCTTCAGGGTCCCTCATTATTTTGAGGCCCGCCCAGTTGTCTTTCCGACTCACCTTGGACTGGTGCATCGGTTTTTGCGAATGCCAGCCGCATTCTTTCTGGAATCTTGACCTCTCCAGCTTCAGATACTAGAGAGTCAAGATTCCTCAACAAATCTGGGACAGTGTAAAGTGAATTTGTGCTAAAATAAGCTTCACTGCCCAGAATTTGTAGAAAACAAAGAGAGAGAAACCTGGAGAAGGGGATACATAGTCCCCTGGTGCCCTTCAATTTTTGAACCAGGCTTCTGAAAAGGATATCAGCAAAATCCACTCTCAATCCATTCCACAAGCAGTATGCCATTTCTGCCTGTGCGGAGTTAATCTGGTCAAGTCCACCAGAATTCCCACCCATACTTTCCACAAGGTGGATGAAAAAGTACCTCCATGAAGGTGTAAGGCCCTTCATGGTCATCGCACCCTTTGTTTTCAAAACCCCTTTTTCGAGGCACTCCTTGTGTCCCACATCAAGGAGGACCTGGCGAAAATTGATGTTAGGGGAGATGACAACAGGAGACTCTCCTTGTCTCCAGTAATTGAGGTGTAGAGAATCCCTCAATACATCTGCTGATAGGGTACACCGGACTGTTCCACCTTTTAAAGTGAAATTGATGGAGGAGCAGTCGGAAGAAAGAGAGGCGGTGTACCAAAACTCACACAAGTAGTCGTGAAACATCTTGCGTGGGTTTAAGGAGAATGAGGGTCCGATTGGAGAATCCCTCAAAAATCTTTGGATTCTCCCAATAAGGGTATCAGACCCTTGGGTTCCTTGTAAACTAGCCATCGGATTATTTGGATTTAGTTTGATGAGCGTAGTATTACCAGGAGCACCAGATGCCTGTTTGACATCTGGTGGAGGAGCATATGGACAGATAGGAGATTTACATCTCTAGAACGGGATGATTTAGGTGCCATATGAAAATGAAATTGAAACTTTGTAATTAGGGTTCTTGATTTATGAAGCAGAGAGAGAAAAGAAGCAATTTTAGATGATTGGGTAGTAAATGAAAAGAATGTAAAGGGAAGTAAATGTGATCGGAGTAAATAAGGGTATTTATAAGGAATTCAAGATCCCAATGAAATACCAAAAATTATATTTTATTAACAAAATCAATTTTGTAGATATTTTTACAAAATAAGTTTGAATTTTGAATCAAAAACATAATTCACCGTGTCAGCATTAAATGCTACGACGGCTTAACTTACCCATGCGCCCACTAATTTTCATTTTCCCAATAAAAACAGTTGTCATTTACCAAAATGACTTTAAACATGTCAGATGACGATATCAAGTGGGTTAAAACACTCGAGTACCATCACGTGTCACAAATATTGACCAAGTATTTTCTAACGTTATGAAAAATTAAGACAAGACTGAACCTGGACACTGGAGGATTAGTCCAGCGCCAGTTTCCAATTGGAGAGTTCTCCAGTTGCCATTTTCAAACAAAACGAATTTTAGTCAGAAAATTATTTTGAGTCTTTCCCCTAAAATGATGATCCAGAAATCGATTAGTGCCAGGATAGTATCACAAAGGCGTTCGATAGCCTGGCGAGCAAAGATTATCTGGACCTCCTCAACTGGAGAACTTCATCAGTGTCACTGACGCGTTCATAACAAAAATCTCCAGTTTTAAGGATTTAACATTCCCAGTTCGTTGATGAGATGTTTAAAGGTTTTCTCATCAAGAGGTTTTGTAAAAACATCAGCGAGCTGTTTGTCAGTGGGGATGAAATGTAATTCAATGTCTCCTTTCATAACATGATCACGAATAAAATGATACCTGATGTTAATATGCTTTGTCTTGGAGTGCATCACTGGGTTGTGAGATATAGCAATTGCACTGGTGTTGTCACAAAAGATTGGGGTCCTTGTATACTTTTGACCATAATCTAGTAACTGGTTCTTGATCCAGAGAATCTGGGCACAGCAACTGGCCGCAGAAATGTACTCTGCCTCAGCAGTGGACATAGAGACTGATGTTTGCTTCTTGCTGGTCCAACTTACCAGTTTTCCTCCAAGGAAATGACAACCACCAGTTGTTGATTTTCTATCTATCTTACAACCTGCATGATCTGAATCTGAATAACCATTAGATCTAACCCTGAGCCTTTGGGATACCAAAGACCAAGGTTAGGACACCCTTTCAGGTATCTAAAGATACGCTTAACAGCGTGCAAATGTGATTCTTTAGGGTTAGCCTGAAACCTGGCACATAGACATGTTGCGAATATTATATCTGGTCGACTGGCAGTTAAATACATCAGTGAACCAACCATTCCACGATATTCAGTGATGTTCACTGGTTTGCCAGTTGGGTCAGAGTCCAAATTTAATGGTGCTGCAATAGGTGTGTTTTTTGATGGGATAGAATCATATTTGTATTTTCTTAACAAATCTCTGACATATTTTCCTTGGTTTATGAAAATTCCATTTTCAGTTTGCTTAATCTGAAGACCAAAGAAAAATGTTAATTCTCCCATTAAACTCATTTCATACTCAGATGACATGATTTTAGAAAACTTTTTACACATTGCATCATCAGTTGAACCAAATATAATGTCATCAACATAAATTTGTACCAATAAGATATTACCTTTTTCTTTCAAGATAAATAAGGTATTATCTATTGCACCTCTTTGAAAGCCATTTTTAAGAAGATGTTTAGTTAAAGTATCATACCAGGCTCTTGGGCTTGTCTAAGACCATACAAAGCTTTGTTCAGTCTATAGACCCAGTGAGGATGCTTCTCATTGATGAAGCCTAGAGTCTGCTTAACATACACAACTTCTTCCAATGTTCCATTAAGGAACGCACTTTTGACATCCATCTGGAAGACTTTAAACTACAGATGGGCTGCATAAGCCAGAAATATTCTGATGGCTTCAAGTCTTGCAACTGGAGCAAAAGTTTCATCAAAGTCAACGCCTTCTGCTTGACAATAACCCTGGGCAACTAATCTGGCCTTGTTTCTTACAACATGGCCATCTTCATCCATCTTATTTCGGTAGACCCATCTTATACCAATGGGTTCTTTCTTTAACCCAGGTGGACAACGAACAAGCTCCCACACATTATTCCTTTCAAACTGGACGAGCTCTTCTTGCATAGCTTCCACCCAGCTTGGGTCTGCCATAGCCTCGTCAATCTTCTTCGGTTCAATTAGTGATAAGAAGGTGACGTTTAAGCATTGCTCACTGGTGGCTCTTCTAGTCTGAACCCCACTATTTGGATCTCCCACAATCTGTTCAATTGGATGTGCTCGAGCCCATCTAGTGTATTGACTAGGCTGGTGTAATACAATATCAGTGCAAGTCACCTGACGATCTTCTTTAGTTGCAGCAGCTTCTGGAGGAGGATCAGTCCAAACCACTTCTACATCCTCATCAGAGTCAATGAGGTCACGATTTGCATCATGAAATTCTTCATTAAATGGCATTTCTTAAAGAACTGGAGAAGTTGGAGTTTGAACTGGTGCTGATATTGGAGTGGCACGTACATCAGATCCAATCACCAATTCCTGTGGTAAATTGAAATTGATGGAGGGATAGAATGAAGTGTCACTGGTGGTGCTCTTCTTCTTAACTGGTTCCAATTTGTTATAACTGGAAACATCTTTTGGTGAAACAACTGACTGATGAACTTGGTCAGTTTCACCAAAATTTATTGGAACGACTGGAGAGATATCAAGGCTTGGTCTTTTGTTGATTGCATCAGTTGATTCGTCGAATGTGACATGAATTGTCTCATGAACCTTTTGAAGTCTATAATTATAAACTCTAAAGGCCTTTCGAATATCTGAATAACCTAAAAATACCCCTTCATCAGCTTTTGCATCAAACTTTCCAAGATGACTGGAATCGTTTAAAATATAAACTGGACAACCAAATACATGAAAATATCCAATATTTGGTTTACAATTCCTGAGTACTTCATAGGCAGTCTTCTTATGTCTCTTGATGTAGACTGGCCGGTTTTGGGTGTGACAAGCAGTTGCAACTGCTTCAGCCTAGAAACTGGTGGAAAGACCTGATTCAGATAGCATACTTCTGGCTGCTTCTATCAGTGTGCGATTCTTTCTTTCCACAACTCCATTCTGCTCTGGAGAGTGTGCTGATGAGAAGTTTTGAGAGATGCCAGTGTCATTGCAAAATGTTTCAAGTACCTTATTTTGAAATTCACTACCATTATCACTTCGCAACTGACAAACTTTTCGAGTATACTTGAGTTCAATTCTTTTGATGAGAGAGATGATTTCAGTAGGTGCATCACTTTTGGATCTGAGGAATACCACCCAACAATATCTGGTGAATTCATCGACCACAACTAGAGTGTACTTCTTTCCAGCTCTAGTTTGAACATTCACTGGACCAAAGAGATCCATATGTAGCATGTGAAGAGGTTCAGTGATGCTAAAGTTTTGCCTGGTCTTGAAACTGGCCCTTTTCTGCTTGCCCATCTCACACCCTGGACATGGCTTTTCTTTATTGAAAGAAATCTGAGGTATCCCATCAACCAGTTGTTTGCTAGACAACTTGTTAATATTTTTGAATTTAAGATGGGATAATCTTTTATGCCACAGCCAGTTGGTGTCCTCATCAGCTTTGGTATAGAAGCACTTCTCTTTTGGAGCTGGTTCCATATCCATGATGTACACATTACCTTTTCTTGGTGCAGCCATCACCACTTTCCAATCCTTGTTAAATATGGTGCCTTGAGCAATATCAAACAAAACTCTGTAGCCATCATCACAAAGTTGGCTGACACTGATCAGGTTGTATTTCAAACCATTCACAAATGCAACTCTTTTGAATTCGACCTGTCCATTATTGAGCACACCATATCCTTCAGTCTTTCCACTTTGATCATTACCAAACGTCACTGCCGGTCCATCTTGGACAGTGAACTCTTCAAGCAGGGGCCTACATCCGGTCATAGTCCGGCCAGCAGCGCTGTCCAGATACCAGATATTCTTCTTTCGATCGCCCTGCACACCCACAAAAATCATCAGTTATTTTTGTGAACCCATCTTTTCTTGATGGGTTCACTGGACTTCTCTGCAGAAGTCACAGTTGATTGTTGTGGAGGTAAACTGAAGACTACATCTGGATCTTTTTCACCAGATCCAGGTGCAGAAGTAAAAACAATTGGTATTTGATACTTGCTCCCCTTTTTCTTATCAGATTTAGTTCCAGATGGAACATTCTTTTGTTTTGGTTTTGAAGGGGGTTTAATATTTTGTTTTACAACTGGAGGTGATGAACCTCCTTCCAGATTTTTAATCCAGGCAGTACAACTCTGAACCTGTCGAGACAAAAGTTGGAGTTGACTTTCCAGTTTAAACAAAATATTGTTTTCATCAGGTTGCTGAACCTTGGACCTTGGTTCAGCTGGAGTTTTAGTCTTTTGGGTCTTGGGCTCCTTAGACTTCTGAGGTAAAGGCTTGTTACCAGTGGCCTTTTTAACTGGAGCACTAGCCTGTTTGGCTCCAGGTTTAACCTCAATGGGGGTGGTCTCAATGGGTTCAGTTTCAACAGCCTCAGGTTGATCATAAGGAGTTTCAACCCTGAGAGCTGGAGGCAATGCATGAAGCTCTGGTTTGAGAACTGCCATTTCAAGATCTTCAGATTTCCAAGCATTTTTCTGGGCATCAATAGTTCTAGAAAATGCATCGTAATTCTTTCCAAAGGCTTTTACCCATGACTTGATAATCATTTGTTCTTTTTCAAGATCAGAAATTAATTTTTGATTATCAAATTCTAAAGCCTCAATTTTTAAAACTGACTCCTTGAGAGCCAACTGGATACTTTGTAAACCATTAAGTTGTGGTTTAACATTGTTTAGTTCAATTAAGATAGTATCCAAATATCTTTCGCTATCTGCTCTAACAATTTCCACAAAAGCCAAATCACCACTTAATGATTCAGCAAGGTCCAGTTTCAGTTCTGGATCCACCTGATTGTCATAATCACATACCTTTTTCAAAATGATGTCCACCCATCTTCCAGTGATGACATCTTCTTTCGCCACGTGTTGTTGTTGATCTTCCAAGGCCATGAAACACATGTCCCTTTCCTCTTCTTCATCAGCTGATGAGTCATCAGAGTACTCCCATTTTCCCTCAGTTTGTACCATTAAGCACTGATCCTTTTCTTTTTCCATGGACAGGAGGGCAATCTGGGCCTTAAGCTTCTTATATTTAGCTTTGTAGCTATCATCAGGCCGATTGAAATTTGGGACAGAGGGACCAGTTTGGTTGTTCATCTAACTAGATCTGCATTCCTTCATAAAATGACCTTTCTTACCGCATTTATAGCAGGTAAGATTGGTTTTATCCAGAGAGCTGGAGCTAGAAGCATTGTTTGGGCCATTAAATCTTTTAGAATTATGCTTAAACCTATTAAAGGTTTTAGCGATCATGGCTACCAGATCATCATCGTCAATCTCATCACAACCGTCACTGCTTTCAGTGGTCAGGCCAGAGTTCAAGAAACTGTTTAACATCTCCTTCATTGAGTATGCCTGGACACTCTCTGCAGAAATTAAAGCAGTACAAGGTCGCTCAGTTACACTAGCAACCTTGGGACTCTGGGCATGGTTCATGGCATCCTGCTCAGCCACCAGTCTTGCTGCATTTTTATCTTCAGTGAATCTGAAGGCTCCATAGAGCGATGCAAGAGTATGGCTGTGCAGGGTTTTATCTTGTCTCAAGACAAGAACCATATTTTCCCATTTGGAAGGAAGAATATCACAAAACTTCTCAAGAAGAATATCCTTATCCTTCTCTCAAAACAAGAACCATATTTTCCCATTTGGAAGGAAGAATATCACAAAACTTCTCAAGAAGAATATCCTTATCCTTCTCTACACCCAAGCCTCTCAACTGATTAATGAGGCTAGAAAACCTGGTGTAAGTACCAGTTAGACTTTCATTGGGCAAAGCAAATAAGGATTCATACTTGTTCAAGGCAACCTTTCTGGTGACAATGGTGTCATCACCTCCTTCAAACTGAATAACTAATTCATCCCACATTGACTTGGCACTGGGGAACAACACAAGTGTTGGAATTAGATCTTCAGGGATAGCTCCAAGGATCATGTTCTTGAGTCTGGTGTCCAGATCTACAAGTCTACGATCCTCATCAGACTAGTGGTCTTCGAGCTTTTCTCTGGAACCTCTTCTTCCAGTTGGATCTAGAAGAGGACTTACCCCAAGAGACATGGGTATATACGGTCCATCCTTAAGGATTTTCAGCATATATCTCTCTATCCCACCAAAATGCAAAAGCATTCTGGCCTTCCATGTACCAAAGGTCTCACTGTTTCCATCAAATTTTGGAACAGGAGTGTTAGAATAATGTACATGGACATGGTTTGGGGCAGTAGAAGGAGGAGGGTTAGTATTAACATTTTGAACAGGTGGTGTATTAGTATTCAAAGGGTTTTCACCTTGACCAGAACCATCTCCACCTTCAGTAGTAGTCATCTAAGCAGATCTAGGCAAGTTTATTAGCCTTCTGCTCTGATACCACTTGTAAGTCTCAACTCAATAGATGGTACTACCTGAAGACACCTCTATGTCGATGGTGGAGTTACTTTGCAATATAAGCGCTGAACTGGAGACGACCCGTTACAGAGAGTATATACCAAGTTCTAGATAGATTACTTATTTAAGTGACAATAAGTAAAGAACAATGCAAGTAAATTGGTGACACAATATGTAATTTTCAAGTGTAATTTATTTATTAACTTTAAATAAATTACAAGGTTGTTGCGGAACCAAGATAATACAAAGTATGTAAATATCCTAACAACCTATGAACTACAATTGATCTACACTTGGAATTTCTCTAAACAAGCGAAACACTTAAAGTTGTGAAATGTTCCTTTTTACGATTGAGAGAATATTGCACAAGTTCACCAAGAATATTGCAGGTATGCAAAGTGTGAGGTCCCAAATACGATGGTTAACCCAGAAGTGTATAATACAACAAGTCTAATAATCACTAGAATGGACTAGTATTACTTGTAAATAAATGCAAGAATATATAAACAAAGTAATACAAGACTTAAAGCAATAAACAAGTAAAGTGGAACATTATGTATTTTTCAAGGTGTATTTTATTTATGATGTTAAATAAAATACAAGGTTGTGCAGAATCAAGATAATACAAATATGTAAATATCCTAACAACCTATGAATTACAAATGATCTATATTTGTCAAATAACTCTTTTGGATCGAGATACTTAAAGTTGTGAAGTATCCCTGTTGAAGATCGAGAGTATTTAGACAAATTCACTCTAATGCTAAATGTATGCTTTAAAGTAATTTTCTCAAAGAAATGACTTTGTATTTATAGGCAACAAAATTCACCAGTGAATTTTGTGCCGTACAAATATGGTTGCATGCATTTAATGAACCGACAAGAACATTAAATGCATTGGTTACGGTACAAGGATAAAGTCACATCAATATGACTTTATTCTTTTAACCAACCACCTTTATACACGTATAAACTTTGGTAAAGAACAAGTGGAATGTTCTTTGGAAAGTGTGTAAAGGCAAAAGTCAATTCCTCAATATCAGTGTTTAGACTTGTAAGGTCTAGAACACTGACAATCCTCCAGTGTACAGATCTGGTAAGACTTCCAGTGGACTCCGCCATTTGTCAGCCTTCTTTATTCTGACTTCAGTCTTTGACTTTAGTGAGATCGTCTTCAGTAGAGTAGATCTGAACTGGGGTGAAGTCCAGTGAGCTAATCTGGAGAATACTCCAGATTTCCTATACAAGTATTTGCTCACTGGTCTTCCATTATTTCTGGACAAATCTTCAGAGGGACTCCAGATTCCCAGTCTGGAGTAGGTCCAGTAGAACACGTTTCTGGACAGATCTTCAGTAAGGCTCCAGTAGTCGAGTCTGGAGCGAGTCCAGTAAATCTGGACCTAACAAATTCCCCCTATTTGTTTAGAAATAATGCAAGTGTTTTCAAGCTTAAATCTATACAACTTTGTATGCTTGAAAAACACAAGTTTTGACTTAGTCTAAAAAATCTAAGTTACTGGAAAACACTTTATAGATCATGAGTGTTTTCAGTTTCATCTTTTAAGTTCTAACTTAGACTAAATCTGGTCATTTACTTTTATGAATAAAAACTGCAACTAATATTACATACATCAACTGATAAATAGTTACAATTTTTATCAAATGATAAATTACAATAAGTAAATGATATAAGAGTCAGGCCCTTCTCTTCGATGTCTGTCCTGGAGCATCTTCAGAAGCCTTTCTCTTTGGTGATGGAGAAGATGGTACCGATTCTGGCGATTTCATGCCTATTGCAACTTCCATCTGTTACTTTCTTCTCCATACCTTCTCAACCCTCTTCAGAAATGCTTTAACATCAGTCGACAAATCTGTCTTCCCCCTGAACGTTAAGGCAATCTCCTTCAGTTCAGTCCATCTAAACGCCTGGACTGAAGTACTCTTTCTTTCATAAGTAAAGTTACCTTCCCTGGTCAACTTTATTTCAAACTTTGACATACCTTCATGATTATCAGCAAGCTTAATCTCTGCACCAGTGATCCTTCTAGCATCAGCCCTGAAATTCAACATTTCATTATACTTGTCTTTCCATTTGGCTGTCTGGATCATTGCTTCAGTTTCCTTTGACACTCTCTGTTGTTCTACAGCAAACTGGAGTTGTTGACGATTGATTTTCAGAGAAGTGTCCAGGGGAATGAATGTGCTCACATCTGCATCTTTAATTGCTTTGACCTGTTTGGCAGTAAGCTTAGGTAAGCCAGTCAATTTCTTTCTGTACTCTAACTCCAGAGCACCAGCATTTTTCCTTATCTTTTTCTGGAGGTTCACCAGTTCCTCCTTCCTCTGCCTGATAAGTTCTGGTACACTAACGCTATAAATTATTGAATCATAAATTTGTTCTTCTTCAGCGTAAAAGGAGCGTACATGAACATCATTCAATGCATTCAGACATTGATGAACTCTGGGGTCTTCCTTCATCTTTTTGTACACATCAATGTTTATGCCCAACCTGCCAGCATTATAGGAATCCAGAGTCCCCATAGTTGCCATCTCCCTTTGATGGGCCAGCAGTTCATCTTTTTTATTTCTCTTAAAGATCTCTATCATTATGCATTATTGTTCAAGTTTCTTAGAGGTTTCATCATCAGCAGTAGGAAACTCTGATGATTCTTCAACAGTTTGCTCTTCTTCACCAGATACCATTTGTTCTTTTCCTTTAACAGACTTCAGAGTAGTTGGAATATCTGGGAAAGATTCAAACTGGGGCTCACTGGCTTCAGTACCAGCAGCTTCTTCAGTCAGCATAGTGGCTTCAGTGCCAAATGCTCTCTGTGCTAATCGTGCACTGGCATCAGTACCAGTCACTTGTTTTTGTTGTACAATGCTTTCAGTAGCAAAGGCCTTTTCAACAGCACTGGCAACAACTTCCTTCTTCTTTCTAATCAACCCTTCTTGGACACCAGACGACTTTTCCCCCTTGGAATGATCACCAGTTCTGGACTTGAGATCATTCCATAATTGTTCGAGCATGTTTCTGTCCAGTGCACCAAAAGTTCTTCCAGTCACTGGAGTTGTATCATTCACATTCTTTCTGAGTGCCTACACTTCCTTTTTAACATTTTCAACTTCTTGAGGCAAGTGCTTTGGCAATTCTCTTTCTATCAACTTCTCCACTTGGGGTAACAGCCCATCTTGAATAGTTCGAAGAACAGACTTAGAAATTTCTTCAGATATTTTTTCAACATACTAAGTCTGAACTTCTTTGCACATTCATCACTAATCGTGCTAACAACAGCAGCCTGATCAAGTGTGGGCCTGCTTTCCAATGAACTAACCCTGGTAACCAACTTCTGAACCTAATCCTTCAGACCTGCCAGTGGTTGAACAAGTTCACCTTTCACTGCAGTCTGAACAGCATTCACCAGCCCTGTCTCCAATCCTTGGACTGCCACTTTGATGTTTTCAGTGTTGTTATTAGTGGCCAGTACCAGCTCATCCAGCTTCTCAAATATATTCATTTCAGATGCTAGATTGTTCGATAATAAAGATTTAAAATCAGAAACAACCTGGGATGATGACTGGAGTGATCTCTCCAGGTCCGCCACCTTACTTAAAAGGCCTTGGACCTCGGCTGAAGACGAAGTGGAGAGACCACTGGGAGGTTCAAGATTGGAAGTCAATCTGGTCATGAGAGGTACTTGTGCCCAGACCTCTTCAGTTACAACTTCAGATGTTACAACTGTTGAGTCCAGCGCACTAGGTTCAGATAAGTTAACTGGAGTTTCAAGTGGTGGAGGTTGAGATTGTGAAGTTTGAATGGTTGGAGGAGTGAAGTATTGAGTATTTTCTGGAATTGAAGGTGGTGGTGGTGGCATGTTTGAGTCTGGTGGGGGTGGTGGCATTTCTGATTTTGGTGGCGGCATATTTGTTTCTGGTGGAGGTGGTGGCATTTCTGGTAGACTTTCAACTTGTACAACATCCTCACCCAAAAAGTTCATATTGACATCAAAATTCTGATCTTCTGACATGGGAGAATCAGCCTCATCCCAAAACATTTCACCAACAGTTGTATCACCAGCCTGACCACCAACCAGTTCACCAGCCTGTTCACTTGCTTCAACATTCAAATCGATTCGAGCCTCTTGCTCACCAGATACTTGTTCATCAGCCTGAACAACTTGTTCTACCTGCTCAACAACCTGCTCAATAATCTGGGCCAGCTTGAACATTTTCTTCTCGCACGACAGTCTGTACAACATTTTCTGTCTGCTCAATAACTTGTATATTTTCAACATTTTCCTCTTCAAAAATAGGAGACCCATCAATGTTCATTACATCACCAGGATGTCTTTCTGGATTCACCTGAACTCCAGCTCTCATCAGACACCTGTTTGATCTAGGTCGTCTGGAAGGCTCAACATTTGGTTGTTGACCTTCAGGAGCCACTTGTCTGATGGGTTGTACAACTTCTATAATCTGAACATCTTGGTCACCAGAGGGTCCTTCACCAACTTGACCTCTACCTGGAGCCAATTCTACTTCTTCCCTTTGAAAAGAGAGCATGGACTGAGGAATATCTACCTCATTCAGTGGAGATCTTAGGTTGGTTAGATCCCTCATATACTCACTCACAGAAAAGTGAGTAGTTTCAAAATCGTACTGGTCTCCTAGAGCTCTTTTAAACATCAGTGAAAGAAAGCGTATATATGGAACAAAAGCTTTTCTACCTTTCACCTTAAGACGCTCTACCAGATCATCAAATAGGATCTGAGCGAAATCCACTCTAAGTCCAAACCAGAGGCAGTAGGCAATCTGGAGATGAGTTTGATTTATCTGGTCCAACCCTCCAGAACTGCCTCCCAAACATTCAACGATATGTGTGAAGAAGAATCTCCATGAGTCTGTCAGTTTGCTCATGTAGACTGTTCCCTTCCTGGATAGCTGGCCATGCTCATCCACAATATCTGTGTGCCCCATCAGTCTGC
>CM067168.1:81871237-81910074 GCA_034093135.1 Erigeron breviscapus
TAAGGTACAATTTGCAAGCAACCTAGATTATTTGAAGTTCGGAACAAGCCTATGACCCCTTGGAACGATGAAATGCCACAAACACTAGGAAAGGAAAGCTAAAGGTAAACAATCTCAAGTTTTATCCTAGATTAGCAAAATTCAAAGTCCCCATTTCTCGTCTTTGCACAAAACCTATAGCCTCAAAAATTTAAAAACATAACCAAAATGCTAGTAAAGGAAGGAAACTTCAAAAAATTTCATTTTTCCAATTTACCATCCCCCTCCCTACACTTAAGTTGTACATTATCCTCAATGGACGAATAACTAAGGCAAACAATGGGAAAAGGGAAAAATGCAAAATGTAGAAAGGAACAATGAAAAACCTCCGGGTGAAAGCAAGAATTCACCAATGCAAAGTTGAAGCCAAAATTAAGTGGGTGCTGAACTGACTGCCAGCATAAACCCGCTTGTTTGTTCCAAAAATTCCAAAGGCATTCTCTCACAATTCAACTTGCAAACTCTTAATAATCACCTGACAATCACCAAAAGCAAAATACCAAAACCACTACATAGTTCATAATGAAGGAAATACGGGGCTTGACATTCAGGGGGAAAACTGATCTGTCTCCAGATGTCAAAGCATTTTTGAAGAGAATTAAGAAGGTATGGAAAAGGAAGCAACAGATGGAAATTGCATTAGGCATGAGATCTCCAGATGCTTCACCTTCTCCAAAGAGAAAGGCCACTGAAGATGCACCAGGACAAGCTTCAAAGAGAAGGGCCTGACTCTTTTATCATCTTACTTGTATTTGTATTTATTTTAAATCAAAGTTGTAACTTTTTTATATGTTGATGTCTGTAAATAAAGTTTCAAGCTTTTGATTCACAAGTAAGTGATCAGATTAAGTCTAAGTTAGAACTAAAAGATTAAAACTGGAACACTGATGATCTATAAAGTGTTCTCCAGTAACTTAAATTTTTAGACTTAGTCAAAATCAATTGTTTTTCAAGCATACAATTGTATAGATAGAAGCTTGAAAAACCTTGCATTATTTCTGAACAAATAGAGGGAATTTGTTAGGTCCAGTTTGACTGGACCCACTCCAGACTTGAAGACTGGAGCGTCACTGAAGATTTGTCCAGAAATAATGGAAGACCAGTAAGCATCTCACTTGTATAGGAAATCTGGAGTTCACCAGATTTCAGCTTACTGGACTTCACTCCAGTCCAGATCGATCCTACTGAAGACATTCTTACTGAAGTCAAAGACTGAAGTTAGAAGAAAGAAGACTGACAAGCAGTGGAGCCCACTGACAGTCTTACCAGATCTCCTGACTGGAGCTTTGTCAGTGTTCTAGACCTTACAAGTCTGAACACTGATTACGAGGAATTGACTTTTGCCTTTACACACTTTTACACGGACAATCCATTTGTCTATTGATAAAAGTACAATACGTGTGTAAAGGTGGTTGGTTAAAAGGATGACAAGACACATCAACATGACTTTATCCTTGTACTTTAACCAATGCATTTAAGGAATTAAAGTTGTTTCCTTAAATGCATGCAACCATATTTTGTACGGCATTATAAATTCACTGTCGAATTTATTTGCCTATAAATACCAAGTCACATACCTCGTCCAATTTACTTTTTTGCATAATTGGTGAATTTTTCTAAATACTCTCGATCGCAACAAGGAATACTTCACAACTTTAAGTGTTTCGATCAAAAGAGAATATTTAGCAAATATAGATCATTTGTAATTCATTGGTTGTTAGGATATTTACATACTTGTAATATCTTGGTTTCGCAACAACCTTGTATTTTATTTAACATCATAAATAAAATACACTTGAAAATTACATTGTGTTCCACCTTTACATTATTTATTGCTTTAAGTCTTGTATTACTTTATTTATATACTTGCATTTATATTAAAGTAATACTAGTCCAATCTAGTGCATACTTGACTTGTTGTATTTTACACTAGTGGGTTAAACCATCAAGTGAGGGACTTACAAGTGGTATCAGAGCAGAAGGCTAACATATTTGCCTAGATCTGCTTCTTGATGGCCAACCCAGAAAATACACAAGGAGGTTTCAGTCTTGGTCCTGATCCTATTCAAAATGATCAAAATGAAACACCTGTTAGTAACAATAATCCCCCACCTCCTCTTACTCATGCTTCTCCACATGTGCATGTGCACTACTCAAACAATCATGTTCCTAAATTTAGTGGGAACAGTGATGAAATTGGGACGTGGAAAGCTAGGATGATTTTACATGTTACTGGCATTGAGAGGAATATGATTAAAATTTTAAATGAAGGTCCTTATTTCCTAATTCTCCTCTCAACCCACTTCTTGATCCAACTGGATCTAGATCTGGAAGGGAAAGAGGGAGGAACACTGGTCTGAAGAGGAGAGGAGACTGGTAAATCTTGATACCATCCTTAAAAACATGATCCTCGGGGCTGTTCCAGAAACCCTAATTCCCACACTAGTTCTCTATCCCCGTGCTAAAACCATGTGGGATGAACTGGTGAACCAGTATGAGGAGGTGATGATACTGTTGTTACCAGAAAAGTCCCCTTAAACAAAAAGTATGAGTCATTTTTTGCTCTCCCCAATGAGTCCCTTACTGGTACTTACACAGATTTATGAGTATTATTAAACCAGTTGAAGACTGGGGATAAAGACAAGGATATACTTTTGGAGAAATTTTGTGATATTCTTCCAACAAAATGGTCTCACATGATTATGGTCTTGAGGCAAGGTAAAACCTTGCATTCTCATACTGTTATCAACCTTGTATGGAGCTTTTAGACTTACATCTTCAACGATTAAATCTTTAATTTCCATAATTCTGTCTTAAAGATTTTTACAAATTTTCTTTATTTAAAGTTCTTCATTCGCATTATTTTCATCAGCAATTATCTTACTTTATTTTAAGATTCTAAACACCTGACCTCACTTACAAATCTTTGGTCAGAAAATTATCTTGAATCCTTTTACAAAACTATCTTAGGTAATTTTTGTCCAAAACATTATTAATTTATCAAACTTGAATTAAGTGCTTAACTAGTCTGCATTAAGGTAGTAAGATTGAGCTGTAAGACATGTGGAATTATAGAACGGTTTTAGAGGTATTAACACGAATATAAGGTTAACTTTTAGTTTTGATTGACTGATTATCTTTACCTCTAGCTATAGCTTACTGATTTTGTCTTAAAGCTTTCTCAAATCATTTTGCATGACTAATCTTTGAAATGTTTTAAAAAGTAAGAAAACTTGTACACTTAAGTTGTCCGCTCATCATTGTTTTTATTTTTCTTGGACTATTTGCTTGAGGACAAGCAAAGACTTAAGTGTGGGGGTATATGATGAGCATTCATTTTGTGATAAATTCCCCTATCGTTAGGCCACATTTTAATGTCTAAATGAGTTAATATTCGTGAACTGTTGGTACTTAGTGGATTCGATATAAATGCAGTTTCATAGAAGATGCGAGCGAGGGTTAATGGAATCTATCAACTCAACATGAAGGCCGATGAAGTTACAAGACAGAAGGAGGCAAGACGGGAGTCGAACGAAGCAAATCGAGGAGACGCAGCAGCTGCCAGCGCCGCTGGAGCCCATCTACAGCGCCGCTGGGCGGCCCAGGTTCAGTTATGACTTTTGTCTTATAAATACAACAAGAACCCTCAAACCCTAAGAGAGAGCAGATTCCAGCCGCTAGGTCGACACCCAAGAACCCTGGGTCGAAAATTACAGATTTCCAAGGAGGATTTGGAGCTTCTAACACCTCTTACTTTCTTTTACTTTTCAGTTGGTAAACAATGTCTTTTATCTTTTTGTTATTCCTTTAATAATGTCAAGCTAGTAGGCTGAATACTTGTTTGGATTGATGTGATCATGTAGACTTTTATTTATCTTATTTTACTTGTTAGATCTGTTGGATAGTGATTACTGTTTATCGTAGATCCATGGTTAATGAGTTCTTCATATTATTATAGGTTCTATATCTGCATGTATTAATTTAATTCTGATGATCGGTCTATAATCATACACTAGTACTAATACATAAAGATGGAAAACACTAATCGGTCTTTAATTAGATGTGAAAGGTGATTCAGTTCTAACGGACGGATCCAGAACCATAGTAATTAGAACAAGTTGAACATGAAGCTTAACAATGTCAGACGCGATCTAGTGACATGGAAACGTGCATTATGGTCACCGGAGGGAATTATTATCTGGTCATGGCTTAAGAGCCGGGTATAGTTAAAGACAAATCTGTAACACAAACTTAGGTTAATAAAGCTTAAACAATGAATCTAACGAGAATTTGTTTAAAGAGTAGTGTGAGTCTAACGACAACACTACTTACATAGGTAAAGTGAATCTAACGAGAATCTGAGCCGTGAATAAGTTTTCCAACAGACTAGCAGTAAATAGGATAGTAATTGTCATATGCATGTGATCGGAGATGCCAAACAAGTATTTGTTTTAATTACTGTTATTTGCTTTATATGTAAAATGTCTAATATGGAAGGGGGCATATTGTAATATGTGTATAGGTATATAAACCCCCTCCATAATGCAAAATGTAACCTTTCACCCATTTTAATGCAAACTAATCTTTCCAGCCAAACACACTTTCTCTCTCTTAAAACCTCCATTGTTACACACACTAACACACACATAAGCTCGAATTCATCACTTTACAATTGGTATCAGAGAACAATCAGAGTTGCTGAACGATCCACAAGCTTAATTCAAGCTTAATTTGTGCTTATTTCCAGAATTTGGCTTATTTTCTGAAAGGTTCATTTGCCGAGATCACTGTTTGAGTGATTTCTGCAAATTAAGTGTGTTTTTGTTCAAATTTTGTTCATCGATCGATTCATATCATTATTGTTATAACACGATTTCTATCACTGAATTCAATTCATCAATGGCGGTTTGGATAGTGTGTGTTCTTGGTGTTTGTGTGTGTTTTGAGAGAGAATCAAAGGTAACTGTGTGTGTATTCACTGGTATAAAAATTATGTGTAAAATGTTATGAGTAAAAATTATTATGATCTCTAAGGTATGAGAGGCTATTTATATTCTAATTCTACAATTATGCTAATTGTCACAATTAGCCCCTCAACCTTAGTAATCATTTATCTATGAATTAACAACAAGAAATTCCTCTAATCTAGATTACAATTTATCACTATTTTTGGATTTCTAACATTCTCCCCTTAGTGATACATTGTAATGAATGAAGTACGTGTTATATTGTCTTGTAGGAATGAATTTGATGAGCCCGGTGGTGAAGACAATTGGGGTGTTGAAACAAGTCTTCAAAGCTTTCTCTTTTGTCTTTGGAGAACTTGATTCAGTCTTGATCTTGGTCTTGAACTTCTTGAAGTTAAATCATGTGAGGATTCTCAATGTTCTTTTAGAACAGAGAATAATGAATGCGTGTGAGTCTTGAATGAATTGATTGAATCATGAATCAGAGTTGTCTTTTGAAATGCGGAAGGTATGAATCTTGGTTTCGAATGTTTCAATCTTCTATTCTTGAGTGAAATTCAACTTTTCAATTCTTCAGTTTTAATTCTTGAATGAATTTCATCTTCTTGGAATGAAGTTTCATGAATATGAACTCTCCCCTTGATGTATGCATTGGAGTTTCTTGAACAAAATGTTGTTGTATGACTTGAAGATCTTTGAATGAAGTGTGTTTGATGAAGACTCTATTAAAGCTTTTACTTCTTTGACTTGAATCTTCTAACCAATCTCTGATCCTTTTTGAAGCTTTGATCTTTGTCATATCAATTCGAACACTTTGGAGAGTAAGCAATTGAATGAGATTTGGATGAAATTCTTACAAATTAATCATGCTCCCCCTCAATCCATGATAATAAACATTTTGGAGCATCTTTGAACTTTTGAAGCATCTTGAGTGAAAATCTTTTCATTTTCGGTTTCATTCTTATCTTTGACGTCAATTCAGATTCCCCCTTTTTTTTAAAATCAAAATTTCAATCACCAATTGTCTAGTGAAAATCTGAATCTATTGTCACATCATGAATAATTTTCTCCCCCTATACACAAACTTTGATAAGCCTAGAACTTTGATAAGCCTAAACCCAATTAAACAACCAAACATAAACTTTTCTCCTTGTTTCCTTATCAATTAGTGAATCAATCATAATATTTTCTCCCCCTCATAATGACATCATTGGGAACCAATGTCATTATGTACACATTTGATTTGATTAAATGTCAAAAGAAACCATAAAGAAACTGCAACCAACAAAACATCAACCCAAACCATTAGCCCAACCCAAGAAATCCTAGGGGTGACTAAAATGTAAGATCGAAGTTGTTGGTACAAACGTTATATCATGGTGTTGGTTTTCTGTGTTTGTGTGATGAGAAATGAAACCGGATAAGAATGATCCGTTAGCATGTTTAAAAATCGAAAGGATTAATGAAATGACCGATTGAAATGTATAACATTTTTCGGATTTCCTATGTATCATTGAGATATGCACAAAACAATTCTCTAACATAGTTTAGTCTGCGGCTTTGCAACCACGAGATTGCTTCAAAGAATATAAATCATGGTTAACACTACCGAAGCATTTGATAACCACAATTTTATCCTTAAAGACTTTTTAGGGAAAACCGAGGTCACTTAGACTTCTTGTTAACTCATTAATCACATAAATGTAATTATGAGACCTACGTTCAACGTTGGAAAAGATGTTAGCATTGGTAGGATTTCCATTCGATCATCGTGGAATATCAATTGAGATATCACTACGAATGTTCCGGCTATATCACAAAGATAAGCAATTATATCACAAGATATGACTCGAATGTGTTCTAATACAAATGAATGATGATCAAATTAATGACCAAACAAGATAGCTCTAGACACATCATGATCAAACTGAAGTCGGGGACTGGAGCAGAATGTCGCCCTTTTTCAATATCAACATCTTCCAAATGAAGAGTCAATAGAAATGTGAAAATCTCCGTGAGAAATGAAACAAGTATTTGTTAAGAAACACTTGAGTGGTTAGGTAAGATGTGCATTGCTTCACTGGGTCCATGAAGACTTCTTCAATATCGAGAAATCAACAAATGAAATCCGATAGGACGTGTTTACCTGGCTTTTTGAGAATTTTGGGGAGAGGACTTTTGTTTCTTAGCCCTTTCTCACATCATATCACCTTAACCTCTCACTTTTCGACTTTACTCCCTCCATCCTATTTGCACGAAAACAACATCACTCAAAATACCCTCACTATCTAATGAAAGAAGTGAATACTCTGGGGTTAGAATTCATCGGCGATGATGAAATTCATGGAGTAAATTTTGAGAATACTTATCACTCATGTGCAAACTAATCACCGAACTCCATTTGATTGAAAATCATTGGAAAAACATCAAATGTGTGCATGAAAAAACATTTGAAACACATTTGAAGTTTTGAAGGTTGTTGAAATCACAAACTCCTCCTTAATCTATGCAAGAATAGATCAAAAAAAATTTCATAGAAAGGTGGAGCAAAAATTGGTTTTGTGAGATCAAAAGTAGTAAAATCTTTGTTGTGATATTTTAAAAAAAAACTTTGAGAGTCTAAAGTGAACAAGATTTTGAGAAAACATAAAGTTTTGCTTCAACAACAATGTTGATAGTAAGATAGCTAGGGAGTACACAAAGGCGTTCAATCCTTCGCATCTTACAACAACAAGTTGGAGGCAATTAAAACGTTTAAGCAAAATGAAAATCCAATCAATTGTTCAAGATGAGACAACAAGGGAGTACACAAAGGCGTTCGATCCTTTGCTTCTCATATCAACAATTGAAAGTTTGAAAAAACTTTTATTCGTAGGAAAAAATTTGATTGCTATTACACATACATATTCATATAAGAATTGGAAGTACACAAAGGCGTTCGATTCCATGTTATCTTATATCAATTTATATGTATAATAACAAAAGCTTAGAATGTAAAAACATTCTACAAATAAATATATCTTTTAAGAACGGGTTACATACATAGTATATGCAAGCCACTGATAATAAAAATCTTTTTGTTTATTTTTGAAAATATGCAATTTTGTATTTTGGTTTTCTGGAATGTGTCAAGAATACCTTCAAAAGAGTTAAGGTTTAAGATTTAACATACCTAGCTTGGAGATAAGAAAGTTAAACCTCTTTTCATCAAGTGGTTTTGTGAACAAATCTGCAAGTTGAAAGTCAGTACCCACAAAGTAGAGCTCGATGTCACCTTTCTCAATATGATCTTTGAGAAAATGATATCTAACATCAATATGCTTTGAGCGAGAGTGGTTTACTGAGTTGACTGCAATGGCAATGGCACTCTGAGAATCACAATAGATAGGGATATAATCATATTTCAGACCATAATCAGTTAGTTGTGTCTTCATCCATAAAACTTGAGCACAACAACTAGCCGCAGCCACATATTCTGCTTCAGCCGTTGATAGAGACACACAATTCTGTTTCTTGGAAGACCAACTCACAATTTTATCACCTAAAAATTGTAGAGTACCGGAAGTGCTCTTGCGATCAAGTTTACAACCTGCATAATCTGCATCTGAATATGCAGTTAGATTGAATCCAGTATCCCTTGGATACCAGAGACCTAAATCAGGTGTCCCCTTCAGATAACGAAAGATTCGTTTCACAGCTTGATAATGTAAATCAGTTGGAGCAGCTTGATATCTAGCACATATACATGTTGCAAACATTATATCTGGTCGAGATGATGTTAGGTACAACAACGAACCAATCATACTTCGATATCTCTTTTGGTCAAATGGTTTCCCATTTGTGTCAGCATTTATGTTTGTTCGAGCAGCCATTGGGGTAGATATTGAAGAACATGAAGTCATATCAAACTTTTTCAACATGTCATTTATGTATTTACCTTGTGATATAAAAATACCAGTTGGTAACTGTTTGATTTGAAGACCCAAAAAGTAATTCATTTCCCCAATCATACTCATTTCAAAATGATTGACCATAAGAGATGAAAAGTTTCGGCAAAATGTTTGACTGGTCGACCCAAATATAATGTCATCAACATATATTTGAACAAGTAGAACGTGCTTACCTTGTTTGTGAATGAACAAGGTAGGGTCAATTGTGCCTTTGGTAAAGCCACCTCTTAGTAAGAAAGTAGTTAAAGAATCATACCATGCTCGGGGTGTTTGCTTAAGACCGTAGAGAGCCTTGTCTAACCTGTAGACATGGTTTGGCCTTTGAGGATCAACAAAACCTTCCGGTTGATCAACGTAAACTTCTTCTTTGAGGTCACCATTCAAGAAAGCAGTCTTCACATCCATTTGAAACACAGTAAAGTTTCTGAATGCGGCATAAGCTAAGAATATCTGAATGGCCTCCATTCTTGCTACTGGAGCAAAAGTTTCGTCAAAGTCAATACCAGGTTGTTGGCAATAACCCTTTGCAACAAGTCGAGCTTTATTCCTTACTACCACTCCATTCTCATCCTTTTTGTTTTTGAATATCCACTTTGTTCCTATTGGATCATCTTTTCTAGGATTTGGAACTAATCTCCATACCTTCAGTCTTTCAAATTGCGCGAGTTCATCTTGCATTGCCTTAACCTACTCTGGATCACGAAGAGCTTCAGATACGGTTTTGGGTTCGATGTTGCTAAGAGAAAGTGCAACAAGACACTCATTTACTGAGGTACGAGTAGTTACTCCTGCTTGTGGATCTCCAATTATTTGATCAGTAGGATGGTCTTTCTGCATACGTGTCCACTTGTGAGCATGAGAAAGAGGATCTTGTTGTTGAAGATCAACTTCACCATCATTAAAACTTGAGTTTTGTTGAGAGATGGAGTCATAACTTGGTATAACTCTTTCCTCATAAGCTGGATGATCAAAATCAAGTGGTACATACACATTTGGAGTGTTTAATGGATTTGTTGTCTGAGTTAATCGAGAAGGTTGTTCTTGAACATTCACTTGAGAAGAATTATCAGGAGAGGATGATGGAGAAGAATCATTAGAAAAGAATTCTTGCTCAGAAGAACTTGATGAAGATTCATGAATGTTGTCAGGAACTGGATCGTTGTTATGAAGAGGTTCATTGGTTTGAATTGGTTCAATGAAGACTTGAGGTTCTTGATCATGAATCGGTTTTGAATTATAGAATTCTTCAAAAAGAATATCTAATTCATCACTTGTTGGAGTTGGAAACTTCTTGAATTTTGAAGCTAAGGTAGAATTCCTTGTAGAAGTACTTGAAGTTCTTGGATCATTACTTGTTGGCAGCAAACCTTCTTGCTCAAAAATCATGCCTGACATCTCATCAAACCAAACATTCATTGTTTCTTGAATTGTGTTGGTTCGACGGTTATAGATTTGATAGGCAATTGATGTTTTGGAATAACCAACAAAATATCCTTCATCACCTTTCTTCTCGAACTTTCCAAGATTCTCCCGATCATTCAAAAGTATAACAAACACACCCAAATATATGAAAATAGTTGATGTTGGGTTTGCGTTTGTTAATAACCTCATAAGGAGTCTTTTCGAACCGCTGATTGATAATGGACCGATTCTGAGTGTGACATGCAGTGTCAACAGCTTCAGCCCACATATTGGATGGCAATTTGGAATAAGCAAGCATTGTCCTTGCTGCTTCCACCAGCGATCGATTTCTCATTTCAACAACACCGTTTTGTTGTGGGGTGCGAACTGCTGAGAATTGATGAGTAATACCTTTGGATTTGCAGAATTCATCAAAAACAGCATTCTTGAACTCAGTTCCGTTATCCGAACGGATGTAACGAACTGGAAGTTGAAGATTTACTTGAGTATTAGTGATGAAATCTATCAACATCTGAGTTGTTTCATCTTTGGATGCAAGGAACTTGACCCAAGTATATCTTGAATAATCATCAACAATAACCAAGATGTATTTCTTCCCATTTCGGCTTTGTACTTTCATCGGCCCACAAAGATCCATGTGAATCAAATGAAGAGGTGCCAAAGAATTTGGAGATTTCTTCGGTTTATGAGAAGCTCTCTTAATCTTCCCAACAGCACAAGAAGGACAAACATGTTCACTTTCATACTTATAGTCAGGTAAGCCTTTAACAAGATGCTTGTTAACCAAAATATTGATGGTTTGAAAATTCAGATGCGACAGCCTTCTATGCCATAACCAAGAATTCTTTGAAGCAGCCTTTGAAATGAGACAAATATTATCGGTTGGTTGGTTATCATCGAGATTGACGGTAAAGAGATTATCATCACGGTCACCACAAAGAATATCAACTTCATCTAGAGTTTGGACTTTGCAAAGAGATTTTCGAAACAGAACTTGAAGATTGTTATCACAGAATTGTCCAATACTGAACAAGTTGTGACTTAATCCTTCAACATAGTGAACTTTCTTGATGATAATTCCATTTCTTTCAATGTCTCCATAACCTAAGATAGGAGCGAAATTGTTGTTTCCAAAGCGAACTGTTCCCATGAATCTTTCAACAAAGTTCTTGAGCAAAGATTTATTTCCAGTCATGTGCTTCGAACACCCGGAATCGAGTATCCAAACACAGATGGTTATTTCCTGCAATCAAAGAATTTAACCGTTTTTAGGTACCCACTTGAAGACGGGTCCTTTATGGTTAGTTAAAACAAGCAGGGTATATAACTTAGGAATCGCATTCAAACATGTTTTTGAATCAACATAAGCATTGACAAGCACATTATCAACAAACACATTTGAATAAAAAGTACGAACATTCACATGAGAATTAAAAGTAACATGTCTACAAGCATCAACTTCAGTCACACAAGTACGGGAATTAAGATTGTTTACAAGCTCACAAGGCCTTGCCTTGGCATTTTCAACATTATTTAACAAAGAAAAATTGTTTTTACTAACATGAACATCCTTCCTCCTATTAACATGCTTTCTCCTTTTTGTATTCTTCTTTTTCTCAATTTCCTTTTGATTACTAGTGATCTTAGGTACTAATGTCTTAGCAACCCATTTAGCACCACTAGTTATGCTCTTTCCACCTGTTGAATTGAAACTAAGAAGATTAGAACTAGGAGTTTTAAACACTTTCATCCTTTTGGAATCTTTTGGAGGTGAGGAAACTTCTTGCTTCTTTGGTTTATCATGATAAAACCATCCATATCTATCCCTATATCTAGTTGTACCATTTGATGCATCCTTAGTTAGCGAAACTGTGCTAGACTTAGACACCTTAGGTATAGAACTAGATTGAGAGATAGATTGAGAAGCATTAGGATAGTCTTTCGGAAGTTTCACTTTGGTGTACTTTGTCCTGTGTGGGTCTCAGCTTGTTCCTTTTTGACATGTTTCACTGGGGTAGCAACAAAGGTTTCTAATTTAATGGTCTTTGGTTCAGTCTTCACGAGTTTGGTCTTAACTCGTTTCTTTGAGTAATATGAAGTTGGAGCTTTGGACAATGGTTTTTGAAATTCCACTTTTGTTTTCACTTTGATTTTGGTAGATTCAATCTTTTTCTCTGTTTCTGAATCAAAAACATATTCTCCCTCCATGAATTTATCAAAATCATCTTTCGTGAAATCTTTTGAAAAATCAGGAATCTTGGTGTCCAACTTCACATTATGGTTAGTCTCGGAAATTAGGTCAACTTGAACTGACACATCTTTGGTTTCACAAAAAAATTGAGTAGAGGTATCAACACCTATACTAGCACTAGGCTTAGGGTGAACAACTAACTCATCAACATTGTTGCATGTGAAAACCTATAGAAGTACCATATCAAAACTAAACTATGTGCAAGTTCTTCATTAGAAAAATCAGATTGCACATAATCCTCAGCTATAAAAGTAGCAGTATTTTGACAAGTACATCCAAGAAAATCAGTCAAGGTCTGAGTAGAGGTATTGGTAGATGAATCACAAGTAGTTTGTGTAGAATTGTCTACTAAAGTACTTTGGTCAGTTTGAGTAGAAGCAATCTCACAACTTTCTTAGTATCAACAACAATACATTTATCCTCTGAATTCGGACTTTGAGACTTGAGATGATCAATAACTTTTTGTTGAGATTCTACCTTTTGTTGTAAACCTTCTATTTGTTTTTCCAAAAATGTGATTGGAAAATACATTTTAGTTGGTTTAGGTGGAGTACAGACAGATTCTTGGTTTTGAAAATTTGATTCAATTTCTTCCAATTTGAAAATTGAAGACTCTTTTGTTTTGTATGAATCATTTATTACATCATAATTAACCAAAAATTCTTGTTTTGGTATTCTCTCAACTTCATCAGTCTCAAATTCGTCATCCAATGGACGAATAAATTGTTGTATCATACCAAGTCGTAGGAATTTTCATCATACAAGGGTTCAATTTCCTCTTTGGCTTTTTGCAATGGTGTGATATTCTCAAATCCCAACCCTAGAAGAAATTCTGTTTTGTCAATTTTTGACTTGTTGAAATAGGCAGTGAAATTCAAGAGAGGATTTTGTTCAACTTTATATAACTTTTCTTGATAGAAAAGTATATTCTTTTTAAATTACTCAACTTGTTTTTCAAGATTCTCAATCTCAATGCCTTTTAGAAAACAATTATGATTTAAATCAGAAATCTTCCTTTCGAATTCAACATTGTTTGGTTTAGCTTCTTGGAGTTTTTTATTAAGAATATCAACATCCATTTGTCTTGCATTTGCCCGAAGCCATTCATTGGTCTTTTGGATTTCAAGATCTTGATTGGCCTTTTCAAGATCATGAATGGTCTTTTCAAGATTTTGACATTTTTGTAATAACTTAGAATCAGGAGATACATTCAACTCACATTCTTTAACCAACATCTTATCTTTGTAAGCTTGAAAATCTTGTTTAATAGCTTCATGTTCAAAAAGTAATTTTGAATGTTCTTCAAGAAGTTTTGAAAATTCACTTTTAGAAAATGAAATGCTATTTTTCAACTTTTTGTTTTTGTTGGCTACAGAATTGATATGAGTTGTTAAATCTGATAAAGCTAATCTACATGACTCTTTGTCCTTAATCAAAGAAAAAGTAGAGTCGAGATTTACCTCATCATCTGGGTATTCATCATCAGTGCTTCTTCTTTAAAGACTTTGTTCTTGGCCAACCTTGCCATATAGCAAACATTAGCAGAGAGATCTTAATCTTCATCATCTGTGAGTAACAGCCATTTGTCATCTTCAGCTAGCAATGCATGTCCTGCTTCGAACTTGTTTGGCTAACAGCATCTTCTGCTTGTAATACTCATAGTTCCGCTTTCGAGGTTGTTTGCAATCAACAGCAAAATGTCCAGAATTCCACAATTGTAGCACTTTTTGTCTGATGCCTTACCCTTCTCAACAACTTGTTTCTCATACATTTCCTTCTTTTCACCATACCTTGATCCATTAGCTTCACCTTGCTCATTACTCCTTGGATGATAGTGTTCCTTCTTGGGAAATGCACTTGTAGAAGAAGTGCGGAGATTGTTGTTTGTTGGCCTCGCTTTGCAAAATTTCCTCTTGAAATGCTTTGTTACCGCGGCAAGAGCTTGATATAGTTCATCTGAAACACCATCTCTTGTAGCCATCAGATCATCTCCCTCCTCATCAGACGAAGAAACAACTACCATTTGCCTGTTAAGAGCTTCAGAATTCTTCTTCTCAACTATCAATGCCAAAGGATCAGAAGATACAACTTCTGGCATTTTGTTTGATGAAGCTTTGTTTAGGACTTGGTTTTCATTGAGTTTGAAAGATTCATAAAATGAAACGATCTTGAGAATGACAGAAAATGAAACGATCTTGAGAATAACAGAAAATGAAACGATCTTGAGAATAACAGGAAATGAAACGATCTTGAGAATGACAGAAAATGAAACGATCTTGAGAAGGACAGAAAATGAAACGATCTTGAGAAGGACAGAAAATGAAACGATCTTGAGAAGACAGAAAATGAAACGATCTTGAGAAGGACAGAAAATGAAACGATCTTGAGAAGGACAGAAAATGAAACGATCTTGAGAAGATAGAAAATGAAACGATCTTGAGAATAACAGGAAATGAAACGATCTTGAGAAGGACAGAAAATGAAACGATCTTGAGAAGACAGAAAATGAAACGATCTTGAGAATAACAGAAAATGAAACGATCTTGAGAATAACAGAAAATGAAACGATCTTGAGAAGAACAGAAAATGAAACGATCTTGAGAAGGACAGAAAATGAAACGATCTTGAGAAGACAGAAAATGAAACGATCTTGAGAATAACAGGAAATGAAACGATCTTGAGAAGGACAGAAAATGAAACGATCTTGAGAAGACAGAAAATGAAACGATCTTGAGAATAACAGAAAATGAAACGATCTTGAGAATAACAGGAAATGAAACGATCTTGAGAAGACAGAAAATGAAACGATCTTGAGAAGGACAGAAAATGAAACGATCTTGAGAAGGACAGAAAATGAAACGATCTTGAGAATAACAGGAAATGAAACGATCTTGAGAAGGACAGAAAATGAAACGATCTTGAGAAGGACAGAAAATGAAACGATCTTGAGAAGGACAGAAAATGAAACGATCTTGAGAAGATCGTCCTTGGTAAGATCGTCTTTGGTGAGATCGTCTTGAGTGAGATCGTTTTGAGTGAGATCGTCTTAGGATTTTGATGAAATTTGGTTAAGTATTGAACTTGAAACGATCTTGAAATGAAACGGTCTTGAAAATGAAACGGTCTTGAAATGAAAATGATCTTGAAATGAAATGATCTTGAGAATAACAGGAAATGAAACGATCTTGAGAAGGACAGAAAATGAAACGATCTTGAGAAGGACAGAAAATGAAACGATCTTGAGAAGGACAGAAAATGAAACGATCTTGAGAAGATCGTCCTTGGTAAGATCGTCTTTGGTGAGATCGTCTTGAGTGAGATCGTTTTGAGTGAGATCGTCTTAGGATTTTGATGAAATTTGGTTAAGTATTGAACTTGAAACGATCTTGAAATGAAACGGTCTTGAAAATGAAACGGTCTTGAAATGAAAATGATCTTGAAATGAAATGATCTTGAAGTGAAACGGTCTTGAATTAAAGTGATTTTGGTTTGTAATTATTCAAGGAAATGAGACGATCTTGATGAAGATCGTCTTGGGTTTTCGAGGGTATGAAACGATCTTGGTGAAGATCGTCTTATGTTTCTAGGAAATGAAACGATCTTGGATGAAGATCGTCTTGTTTTCTTTCTCAAAAACTTATAAGTATTTGAATTGACCAAACCAATCCTTTCGGATTAATTAGCCAGAAACAAACACTTCACAACACACACTTGTCTAGAACGATCTTGAGAAGATCGTCTAACAAGCCACAATGCACAAAAATGAAAAACGAGCTTTAAGCGACTAAGACGATCTTAGGAAGATCGTCCTAGTGAAGATCGTTTTGGTGTCATCTTCTTCATTTTATCAGTTTTCCAGAAAAACTCCATTGACAACTTTTTAAAGCTTCAATAACTTTCGAATTACTAGGAGTTTGAACTTGAAATCACTTGCAAACTGATTGAATTCATGTCCGCAACAAGTTTATGAACAAAATTCAGCACAAAACACAACAGATTCAAATCCCTCAAAATTCGCGCCAAAACTCAAAATTCAATCTCGAGATATAGATTGAATTGGAACTTGAAACTTGACAGGATTATGTTATTAATAACCACGAATCTATTGGTGAACAAATAACTGTGATTTTATGTGATTTGAAGTGTGAATTTTGATGAACCAGTAGGTAAAAAAATTACGAACAGAATTGTAAATAATTTTGATTTTGTTGAATTTGTGATTGAATTCAGTTATGGATCGTCATCAGATTGATGTTTCGCTCTGATACCACTTGTTACAACACGATTTCTATCACTGAATTCAATTCATCAATGGCGGTTTGGATAGTGTGTGTTCTTGGTGTTTGTGTGTGTTTTGAGAGAGAATCAAAGGTAACTGTGTGTGTATTCACTGGTATAAAAATATGAGTAAAAATTATTATGATCTCTAAGGTATGAGAGGCTATTTATAGTCTAATTCTACAATTATGCTAATTGTCACAATTAGCCCCTCAACCTTAGTAATCATTTATCTATGAATTAACAACAAGAAATTCCTCTAATCTAGATTACAATTTATCACTATTTTTGGATTTCTAACAGTATATCATCCTTCGTTGTCGATTTCAGAAGTTAATTTCATCGTTTGAGTTGTTTTTGCTCGAGCTCGGCAAATCGCATGTTCGAGTGGGTTTGAATTCTAGTGGAAATTAACATCTAATTTGTTCAAGGATTTGTGCGCATTGTTTTCCTGATCATTTTGATATAAAATACGAGCTTTAATTCGCAAAAAATGAAGGAGAAATCGAAGATTTACAGTCTGCTCTGCAAATGAAGGTCTGGCTGAACGAAGAAGACGAACAGTAACCGACTATTTTGTCACGTAGTGATTACTCGTGTTTGTAGAGGTCGTTGGCTTGGTTTGATCTTACTTGTACTATTTGCAGAGATCACTGCTCGGCAAATACGTATTTCAAGAAATTTGGCTAAGGCTTGATCTTACTTGTTCTATTTGCAGAGTTATTTGCTCGGCAAATAGTTATTTCGAGAAAAGTTGTTAAGTATTGGTGATAATTGTTCTATTTGCAGAGCTCTTTGCTCGGCAAATAGTTGTTCCAAGAATTTTTGATTTGACACTGGTGCTACTTGTATTGTTTGCAGAGGTTTAAGCTCGGCAAACAAGTGTTTTTGGTTGGTGTGACTAAGTACAAGTTCTATTTGTACTATTTGCAGAGATATTTGCTCGGCAAATAGTTGAATTAAATTCTTCGACCAAGTGACTTTCTTAGTTGTGCTGTTTGCAGAGATATAAGCTCGGCATTCAGTTGAAATTGATTATTGATCAAAGTACTTGGGTTGCAAATTGGTCACTTACACCATTTGCAGAAGATTAAGCTCGGCACTTAGTTGTTTTTGAAATTCTCAAATCAAAATTTTTCAAGAAAATCAATTCAAAACCATTTTCCTCAAGATTCTTCAAGTGAGAAGAAAAACAAAAATTTTCAAATTTCTACTTGTTTTAGTTGCAGAGGTCTAAGCTCTGCATCTAGTTAAAATAGAAAACTTTTCAATTCTCTTTGGAATTTATTTGGAATGGCTTCAAGGGAAGCTTTAGCACTTGGTTCTGAAGGAAGACCTCCTGTCTTGTTTAGAGGTTCTTATCCTCAATGGAAGAAAAGGTTTCTGAACTGGATAGACAGACAGAAGAATGGAAAACTTTTGAGGAAATCATACAGAGATGGTCCTGAAATTCCAAAGAATCCTGTTAATGGAGAAGCTTTACCTGAAGAGAGTTGGAATACAGATCAGAAAAATAGAGTTGAGGCTGATCAAAGTGCAATTGTCTATCTTTACCAAGCACTTCCTGATGACATTTATTGTAATGTGGATTCCTATGAAACAGGAAAAGACATATGGGATGAAGTGGAGAAGCAGATGGAAGGATCTGATGTATCAAACACCATCAGGTTGTCGACTGTTCTGAACATGTATGAAACATTCAAACAACAAAAAGGTGAACCATTGAATGAGGTATACATCAGATTCTGCAATGTCATCAATGAGCTTAGAAAGAATGATGTGAAGAGAACCAATATGGAACTGAACATCAATTTCATCAAAAATCTGGAAGAGGAATGGCAAGTGTATGGAACCCAACTCAACCAACAATCAGACTTTGGGAAACTCACCATTCACACCTTATATGAAAAATTGAAGCTGAATGTTGAGGATGTTCAGAGGATCCAAAAGAAGAAAGAAGAAAGTTCTTATTCCGATCCATTAGCCTTGGTAGCTGAGAAGAAGACTTCAAAAGTGTCAAGACAAAGCTTTGTTGAGTATGACACTGATTCTGATACAAGTGAAATGAGTGATTGTGATCTTGATGAGAAACAAAAAGAGATGTACAAAGAACTCGCTTATTTCACAAAGGCTTTTAAGAAGAAATTCTTCAAGAAGAAACCAACAAATAATCAGCTTAGGACTTCATCAGTCTCTTCGTATGCAAAAAATGCGAATGCTCCTAAGTTTGATCAGAAGAAAGATTTTGTTGGTGGTGAGAAGAAGTATGAGAATCAGAAGAAGTTTGAGAAGAAGGTCATGGAGAAAAGGAATGAAGACAAGAAATGCTACAACTGTGGTCTAACTGGACATTTTGCCATCAATTGCACTAAACCTCGACAAAAGAACTCCGAGTACTACAAGTACAAACTTTTGCTAGCAAGACAAGAGGAAAGTGGAATTGCTCTGCTCGCTGAAGATGACAAGTGGTTACATCTTTCTGATGAGGAGACAGACGAACTTGCAGCAAATGTTTGCTTCATGACGAAGATCAAGAAATCAAAGGAGTTGGATGATGTTGAGGAAAGTTCTTCAGAGGATGATCAGGTACTAACTCTCCCAAATCAGTGTTAAAACACTATATGGATATGAGTGAAACAGCAACAAAAGATTGCATAGAGTTGAGTAAAAAGAATTTAAAATTAAAGAAAGATTTGGAAGACAAAGAAAAAGATTTTCAAAGTAAATTTGATTTGCTTCAAAAGGAATTTGAGAATTTGAAATCTGAAAAATCAGCAGTCATTTTCACTCCAAACTCTAAAATGCATCTTGAACAACAAGAACTCGAGACCAAAGTTCTTGAACTGAGCAAAACTGTCAGACAACTTCAAGTCGAAAAGACCAATGAGATGTTTCGAGCAAATGCTTTGGCTGAGGACATTGAGTCTTTGAATGTGAAACTGAAAGAATCTATCCCTGATTTGACGGAATTTGAAAACAAAATTTCTGACCTAAAATATGAGTGTGTATAAAAGATTCTCTTAAACAAAAACTTGATAAAGAAAATGATGAGCTTAAAGCTGAAATCAAGTCTTATCAAGACAAATTGTATAAGATTAATCGTTCATATCAACAAATCTTTTTGAATAGGCCAAGAAATTCAGAAACAATATTCACTTCAGGGTTAGGTTATGTCAATCCAAATCATTTGGTCAAAGCACAAGAAGAAGTCCCATCATTATATAAGGAATCTTATTTGAGATGTGGGATGACTGACCAGTTTGTGAGACCGAATGATAGTGATTTTGAGGCTGATGATTTTCTAAAGAAGGGTGCAAAAGTCTATTTTAACTATGAGTTAATGGATGAGTCATATGATTTTTTCAGTCACCCTGCACATAAAATTGAAAAAGAAAATCATGAGGCTATAATTCCTGAAATTCTTGAGTGTTTTAAAGAAAAACCTTTAGAAGAAACTATTCCAATTCCAAAAGCTGAAAACTTGAGACCTTATGTTCCACAAAAAGTTTTGGAAAAGGTAATAGAGGATCTGCAAAAGGCTCTTGATGAAAAGCAATCTTTAATAGATAATCTGAAGACTCAAAATCACTATGTCATCGATCAACCCAAATTTGACTCCAAAGTATGTGAACAACCTGGTTGTTCAATTTGTGAAGTTGTCAAAACATCAACTCAGACTGGCCGTTCTATTTGTGAAATCGTGAATGCATCTGTGCAAACTGAGAGTCAAGTTGTGCATGTTTCTGTTCAAACTGATGGTGATTTAGATGATGTGCATGATGTTGATGATTATTTCTTCCCGATTACTTCTAAAACTGAGTCATTTACCAAGTTTTCTGACGGGAACTCAATCATACTTGAATGAAATTGATGCTTTCAAACAACAGTTTGAAAAAGAAAGAGAACAGAGGTTAAATGTGCTAAAGGAACTTAATGATCTAAAAGTTGAATTCCAATTTCAGAAAATAGCACTTCAATTTTTTAAAGAAAAAGAAAAAGCATCAATTCCACTCAAGAGAAGTCCATGTCCGATAAAGAAAAGTGAAGTTAGTGTGAAGTTGGAAACTGAAAATATGACAAATTATTTGGAAGAAAATCATGATTTTGATCCTGAATTTGAAAAACATTTTGTTCAAAAGGAGGAAAAACTTGATTTTTATCTAAAGAAGATTCCAAAGTCACACTCTTCACAACCTTCCTCAATCGATAAGTTCCAAAGATCAAAGACCACCCAACCACCAAAGACCAACCTTACCCAAGACCAACCGATACCCAAGACTAATTCAAAACCAAAGTCCAATCAATCACTCAAGAAGGATTCAAGTCATAAATCAAAGAAAAGTCCCACAGTCCCAAAGACTTGTAGGCAACCAAAGATGTACAAGGTCAAATCTAAACCTCAGTCACAAAAAGAAGTCAATACAAGTAGTGGTCGGAATATTATTAAGAATGAAACTTTCTCGTTAGGGAACAAACAACCTCAGCAGGTTAGGTATTCTAGTTTTCCTAGGTATTCTCAGAAAAATCCTAAGTGCACTTTACAAAGGGTTAGAGATACTTTTTCTGGAATAACTAAGTACAAAGATCAATATGGTTGGTTGTCACCTAATAATATAAAGAAAGTAAACAAGACCATAGAAACCATCAAGAAGAAACCTGTTAAGTCCGAAAATAACAAATTGTTTGCTAACAATAAGACTGTTCGTGTTTCAGGTGACTTGTGCTTAACTAGTAGCAGTAGATGGATTCCTAAGGATAGATTTTTGCATGCTTCTAGTAAAGTCAAGCTTGATGGGAATACAACAAATGTGAAACAAGTGTGGATTGTCCGTAGATCAAATTCTCAAAATAGTGCCAATACATCTAGGACTACTCCTACTTGTACCAAAACATGTGTATAAACCTTGGATTTTTAATTGCTTGTAATTCGTATCTGTGTTTTGAACATTTATGTGTTTTTGTTTGTGATTTGAATAAAAAGTTTGTTTGTGTGTTATTTTCTTGATGTTTAATTTTATGAATACTTGCATGTTATCCCTCTATCCTGCAAGGACCCAATCTACATGGGTACCTAAATCATATTCATTGTCCTTGCAGGAATTTCTCATTTGTGTTTGGTATGTTGACTCGGGATGTTCTCGTCATATGACTGGAAACAAGTCCATTCTTACAAACTTTGTCGAGAAGTTCATGGGAACCGTCAGATTCGGAAATGATCATATCGCTCCTATTCGGTTATGGAGACATTGTTAAAAATGGTGTCACTATCAAGAGAGTTTCCTATGTTGAAGGACTAGGACACAATCTTTTCAGTGTTGGACAATTTTGTGACAATGATCTTCAAGTATTTTAGGAGATATGAATGCAAAGTGCAGACTGAAGATGGTGTGGATATTCTTACTGGAACAAGAGACAATAATTTGTTCACTATTGATCTCAACAACATTCCATCTAACTCTTCAGAGATTTGTCTTCTTTCTAAAGCAACTGCACAAATTTCTTGGTTATGGCATCGCCGTCTTTCTCATCTTAATTTTCAAACAATCAATGCTCTCGTGGATAAACAACTTGTTGAAGGACTTCCGGATTACAAGTATGAAAGTGAACATGTTTGTCCAACTTGTGCAATTGGTAAGATGAAGAAAGCTTCACACAAACCAAAGAAGTATCTAAGTACTGAAGGTCCTTTGCACCTTATACATATGGATTTGTGTGGCCCAATGAAAGTTCAAAGTATCCATGGCAAGCGATACATTCTTGTGATTGTCGATGATTATTCTCGTTACACTTGGGTATTCTTTCTTCATGCAAAGAGTGATACTCCAAATGCAATTATTGATTTCATAAAGAAGACCCAAGTAAATCTAAAATCATCAGTTAGAATTGTTCGCTCAGATAATGGCACTGAATTCAAGAATTCAACGATTGATTCTTTCTTCAAGTCCATGGGTATTACTCATCAATTTTCCGCTGTCAGGACACCTCAACAGAATGGAGTAGTTGAACGTCGAAATCGAACTCTTGTTGAAGCAGCTAGAACAATCCTTGCTTATTCTAAGTTGCCTCCGAATCTATGGGCTGAAGCTGTTGCTACTGTCTGCTTCACTCAAAATAGATCAATCATAAACAAGAGGTTCGATAAAACTCCATATGAGGTGATAAACAATAGAAATCCCAATGTGAACTTCTTGCACATTTTTGGATGTGTATGTTATGTTCTCAATGATCGAGATATTCTGGGAAAGTTTGAACCAAAAGGCGATGAGGCATATTTTATCGGTTATTCGAGAGAATCGATAGCATATCGTGTATATAACCGAAGAACCAAGAGAATTGAAGAGAGTATGAATGTTAGATTTGATGAACTCTCGGGAATGGTTCTTAAACAACACAGTTCAAGACCCGAACTTCAAAGTCCACAAGCTTCCGCAACAAAGACTGCTTCAAATGTCAAATCATCATTCTCTACTCCAACAACACAAGATTTGGATATCTTGTTTGAAGAATTTTTCCAAGTTCCGAAGAAAGATCCTGAATCTAAAGAAAATGAAAATGAACCATCTAGTTCAAATTCAAAACAGATGGATCCCAATGAGTCTTCACCTTCACAATCATCAGATGTTAATTCATCATCTGATTCTCCTCCACCTACCGATATTTCAGAGTTACATACTCAACCTCATAATATCTCACAAGTGACAAATTCATCAACCAATCCTGAAGATTATGATCACGACCACTTTGTTGAACCAATTGCAACTTCGTTTGAACAATTAACAGAACAACATTCTCCTGATTTTATTGATTCTGAAGAATCTGGTGATCCACTTGATCCAATCCTCACACAACCAAATGGACAAGAGCTCATCCAATTTCTCAAGTCATTGGTAATCCAACAACTGGAGGTCAGACAAGATCCGCATCCGCGAATGAATGTCTGTTTGTAAATTTTCTGAGTATTGTTGAACCAAAGACAGTGAATGAAGCTCTAAGTTGTCCAGATTGGGTGAAAGCAATGCAAGAAGAACTTAATCAATTTGAACGTCTTGAGGTGTGGAAATTGGTTCCCAATCCTTACAAGAACAAGGAGCCAATTAAGACCAAATGGATCTTCAAGAACAAAAAGGATGAAACTGGAGTTGTTGTACGAACAAAGCACGATTGGTTGCAAAGGGATATTCCAACAAGATGGAATTGATACGATGAGACATTCGCACCAGTTGCACGAATTGAGGCTATTCGGATGTTTTCTTGCCTATGCTGCCTACAAGAACTTCACAGTCTACCAAATGGATGTCAAAACTGCCTTCTTGAATGGAATTCTCAAAGAAGAAGTGTATGTTGAACAACTAGAAGGTTTTGTGAATTCCAAACATCCGGACTATGTTTACAGGTTAGATAAGGCTTTATATGGTCTGAAACAAGCGCCTCGTGCATGGTATGATGCTCTATCCTCTTATCTTGTGAAATCTGGTTTTAGCAAAGGTTCGATTGACACTACCTTGTTTATTAAACGACAAGGGAGTGACATCATTCTAATCCAGATTTATGTTGACGACATAATTTTTGGGTCAACTAACCCTAAATACTGCAAGAATTTTTCAGCCTTAATGATCAAAAAATTTGAAATGAGCATGATGGGTGAATTAAACTTTTTCCTTGGTCTTCAAGTAAAACAGTTGTCAAATGGTACTTTTATTTGTCCATCTAAGTACATTCTTGACATGTTGAAAAAGTTTGATATGATGGATTGTCAAACAATTGGGACACCCATGGAAGCTCGAACAAAGATTAATGCTGACTTAAATGGAAAATCTTTTGATCAAAAGAAATATCGCCACATGCATGTGTGCCAGGTACCAGGCCAATCCCAAGGAAAGTCATTTCCAGGCCGTTAAACGGATCTTCCGATACCTGAAAGGCACAGTGAACCTTGGTCTCTGGTATCCAAGGGATACCGGGTTTCAGTTAATTGCATATTCGGATGCTGACCATGCAGGTTGTAAGCTTGATCGAAAGAGAACTTCTGGGAGTGTACAGTTTCTAGGGGATAGATTGGTCAGTTGGTCTTCAAAGAAACAGAATTGTGTATCCACATCTACTGCAGAAGCTGAATACGTTGCTGCAGCAAGCTGTTGTTCACAAGTTCTTTGGATGAAGACTCAGTTGACTGATTATGGATTTCAGTTCAACAGAATTCCCATCTACTGTGACTCAAAGAGTGCATTGCTATTTCTGTAACCCAGTGCAGCACACAAAGACCAAGCATATAGATGTTCGGTACCATTTTCTTAAAGATCATGTTGAGAAAGGTAACATCGAACTCTATTTTGTTCCAACAGACTACCAACTCGCTGACCTTTTCACCAAACCTTTGGATGAAAACAGGTTTAATTTTCTGAAAACCAAGTTGGGAATGCTAGATTTACAAACTTAAATGCTTTCATGCCATGTATTCTATGTTCATTTTCTGTTTCAAACATTGATGTGTTTTGCTTGTTATTACATGCAATGTTTGAGGGGGAGAAAAAGGGTAGAATGCATGATTTAAGGGGGAGTTTGTAAATTTACCATGTTGTTTTGCTTAATTTGAGGGGGAGTGTGCAAATGCATATGAATTTTTTTATTTGTTTATTTTATGTATGTGTGTTTGTTTTAAATCTGAAAAATCAAATACAAAATTAGAAAACTTTAAAAAGATAAAAAGATTTTTCTTAAGTTGTTAATTTTTTTTGTTTGTTTTAGTAAGTGTTTTCTTTTTTTTATTTTTATTTTTATTTCTATTTTCTTTTAGTTTTATTTTATTTTTATTTTTATTTTTGATTGTTTTTTTTTGTGAAAAACCCAAAAAGAGCCCAAATTCTTTACAGCCCAAAATTGTGATTTAAGCCCAAATCAAGTCGAGATCCGGGTTGGCTTTTTTGCGTTCTCGCCGTCCCTTTTTCCTACTCCCCCTATCCTTCCGTCCTTTATCTTTCGGTTCCCCTCCTCTCGGTCTCCCTAGTTGCCAATCTTGCACCTACTGGACCTCCTATTCCCCTTAATCGCATACTCCCGTGCTCTTCTTCCCTCACCTTGGTGTGGTTGCGTGCGGTCTTTTGTGCTACCTTCCGTGTCCTTGCTCCTTCTTTCTCACACACCCAATATCGCACGTTCTGCTTGACTGTTTTCCACATCAACCTCTTCTTTACGTCACCCCTCGCCCTGTCCCTCACCTTTGCCTTATACACCCCCCATTCCTCATCACCCTTCCCCTCATTCACCTTTTCTTCTTCTCCCATCAATCCCGCTCCCCCCTGTGTCCAGTCGCATTAGCCCATTCCCACCCTCTGTAAATCCGGAATACACTCTCGTCAACTCTTTTACCCAATACACCTATACCCCCCACTGGTCCCTGCATTTCCCTCCCCCCGCTTGCCTACCTTGGCTTCCCCACAACACCCCCCCTAGCTTTTCTCACCTCTTCTTTTCCACCCACGCTCGCCTTCGTACCCCTGTCACGCCCTCGTGCTTCATACTCCTTTCCTCTCCCCCCACCTACTACCCTTTCTCCGAAAACTCCCCCTTTTTACTCACTGCCTTTTAATTCCCCTCCCCCTTCAACGCCTTCCTTTCCCCATTTTTTTTGATTTTCAATTCCCGCCATGTCCCCCACTCATTCCCACTACCTTCCACCCTCCCTTTCTTGCCATCCCCCACGAACATTTATCCAAGTCCCTCTTTATCCACCTTTTAAGCCAAATAACCCTTTTCCCATCCAATTTTTCTCTTTTATGCTATATTTTCACCTCCCACCCACCTATCCGCACCGTACCTCGACCGCCTCTCACCCTTGCTGCCTCACCCACCCCCCCCCTCTCCAGCGCCCCACCCTTTATTGCTCGTCCACGCTCTATATCACCCGAGTCCCATGCCAATTCCCTCGCTCCTTGATCGTACATACGCTTCCTCTCAGCCTCCTTGTGTCGTCCTTAATTCGCCTCTAGAATTTATGGGCCAACCGCCCCCCCCTTTTTATTGCCTCAACTCTCCATCCCCTCATTATCTCATTTTCTTGTTCATTCCCACCCCCCCTACACCCAACCAGCCCTATCGTTTTTCTTTCCCCCCCACGCCCCTCCGACATCTATCCCCCCCCCCCCCCCTTACCTTCTCTTTCCTACCTCTGCCCCATCGCTCCCAGTAGCCCCGCTTTCTTGATCCTTCCAATCTTTTTTCTATTCGCCTCCCCGTTCCACTACTTTCTCGGTCATTCGCTCTTTTTCCTTTTACCCCTCCCGCTCCCCCCCTCCCGGGGTGTTTCCACCTCCCCCCCTCAACTCATCGCTCCCCTGCCACTGTCATCGTACCCCTATACCCACACCCGATTACCTTCCACTGCTTTTTCCGTTTCCCCCCCCACGCCTACCTCATTCATCGGCCATGACTCCTCCCTTTCCTACCATGTGGCTGTTTCAGCCCTGCTGGACCGTGTGCCTCTCTTGCATGGTTGGCGCTACCCTGGTCGCGGTGCATGGCAGGGACCTTTAGCCCACGACCTGGCATCCCGATTTGTTGTGTGTTGTTGTGTTGCAGTCGTGCACGAGAGGGCAGGTCGACGGGCATATAGTGAGGGTTCGTACACTAAAACAGTAAGTAAGCAGCCGGTAGATCAGATCTCCTGGTCCGGGGTCATACCTTACTAAAAACCGATCGGTTCCATTGGGTATGCAAAGGTAATAAGACTTTACCTTCAATATTAGATGTGTCATCATCTTCGGGTAAAAACGATTGGGAAGCATCACCGTTAACCCTAACAAAATAACTAAAACTATCAGACAACGAAAGAAGACTACAGCACTTCTCGCAGTTTGTTCTCACACTCCAAACTCTACCCGGGCTGAATCACGTTCATCACTTCAGCGATTATTCGCGCGTATAAAAAAAATTTCTGTTGTTGTAACGCGAACATAAATATAGAATTAGAATTCGCAAACTTCCTGTATAGACAATCAGCCTTTCCCCCCCCTCTCCCACTCCCCCCCCTTTTCTCTCCACCCCCCCCCCCCCCTTTTTTCTCCCTTCTCCCTTTTCTCTTTCCCCCTCTTTCCTTCCTTTCCTTTTTCTTTCTTCCTTTCCCCCCCCCCTTCCCCCCCCGCCCCCCCCTTCTTTCTTCCCCCATCTTTCCTATCAGATCTCCCCCTCCCCTCTCACCCGCCAAACAACATAAAGATCTTAATCTCGCAACCGACATCAAAAATCGCCTGATTATCATCTCTATAATTTTGGAATATAAGTAGGTTCAATCTTCAAATACTCAACTACATGTAACCAGCTTCATTGCTCCAATATTTCGACAAAAGTTTCCACATCTTTAAGATATAGAAGATCAGTTGTTGTATAATCTTAATCAAAACAGAAAAACATTATGATCTTCGTTTTAACTCGAACAAGCTATACATAAAGCACACCATCATCTATAATTAGATCTTGGTTTGTCACTCGAGTAACAGAGAGTTTTGCTTAGAAAACCGAAGATAAACCTGAAAGTTTTATCCCCACCCCCTTTTTCTCTGCAAAAACTCTAAAAATTAGCCCATCTTAGGTTTTAATTATCTCCCAGTCTCGAGGTTCTTTCAAAAGGCCTAGAGCTAACTTTAGAAATAACTCTTCGCCAAAAACGGGGTTTTACTACCGTATCATGTGTGCTCCATCGTATCTGAAAGTCTGTATTCTTCTCATACTGAAACACACTAGAGAACCTCTATGCGTGAACTTTAAACAACTTTGAGGTTAAACAAGGTCGTTGGATGGGGATTAAATTCACTGGATCAACTTTGTTTTTAGGGAAGTTTAAGTTCAAAGAGATTTAAGGTCAAGGGAAATAAGGTCAACAGGGTATTTAAGTTCAATGCAATTAAAGTCAAAGGTTTTAAATTAACTGGATATAAGTTCGAAGGTTAAGTGCAAGTTTAAAGGGATTTAAGGTCAAGAGAATAAGCTCAAAGGGATTTTAAGGTCGATGGTTTAATGAAATGACATGTTTGAAAGGAATAGATTTAAGATCAATGGATTTAAGTTCAAGGAAATAAGGTCAATGGATAGTTAACTTCAAAGGAATTAACTTCAATGGAATGAGTTCAAAGGAAATTCAGTTCGATGGAATGAGTTTACAGGATCACCTTTGTTGGAAATAAGTTCAATGTAATTAACTTCAATGAAATAAGTTCAATGAAATTAACTTCAATGAAAGAAACTGTTCGATCCAGATCCTAAAATCTCAAAGAACACAAACCCTTATCACGTATATAAACTCAATAGCCAATGACTTTAAATAACCTCAATAGAATTAACTTTAAATAACCTCGATAGAAATCTTGGACGAGTTCAGTGGACTAATAAGGTCGATGTAGGAAATCCATCATCTTCAACACCTCGCGGCCTCCATCATATCCAAAAAACCCTAATTCTATTCAACATCAAAAATAGATCTCGAATCTTGAGACATAAAGCCTCCCTTGCTCTGATACCACTGTTAGGTCCGTTTGACCGATGCATATCGAGATCTGTACGAATCTAGATGTGCGGAATCCATCTAGATCCGTTCTTGAGGTTATACAAAATCACACATATATATAAGTTCGAATCAATTTAAGCTCGATGGATTAACTTCAAAAGAAAATTAAGTTCGTAGGGCAATCCATCTTCTATTCTGATCTTCATCTTTACGTAGCCTCCATCTAAAACCCTAATTCTTCAATCCCAATTTGATTGAATCTGAATCTGGGCAATCCTTCAAGTATTTCTCAAGAAAACAGATCTCAAAACTTGAGACATAAAGCCTCCCTTGCTCTGATACCACTGTTAGGTCCGTTTGACCGATGCATATCGAGATAAGTACGAATCTAGATGTGCGGAATCCATCTAGATCCGTTCTTGAGGCTATAAATATAATCACGCATATACATACAAATATATGATAAGAACAGGATATATAAAATAATTCCTATATCATTAATCGAATGATTACAAGAATGAATCCGTTTAAAATACATCTCAATGATTCCGGATTACAATCAATCGAGACGACTCTTGATAATGAATTACATGGTGGCGGAATGGCAGGGCATAGATCTCTACCCCGATCCCTGTGGACGACTCTCTGTTGCAACTAGAACCATCAACTGAAATTAGTAACCTAAGAAAACCATATATAGGCTGAACATATATGGGATGGACTTGTTAATTTCGTGGCTGCCATAATTTCTTTGATATTAATAACCTCAAAGGATTAACATCAAATGATTAACATCAAAGGAATAACTTCAATAAAATAACTTCAAAGCCTCTAAAATGTCAGCCTTAGAATTGTATTGCAGCGGACAATAATAAGTGCACAGAAACTGCACTAACAATTTGCCTTTTGCTCTCTGTTTACGCCAACTTCTATTCTCCAGACGCCAAAACATGAAAATCTAGGCAGCCGTAAGCTACGCCCCTAAGCCACCGTAAGGTACGCCAGTCCAGCGTAAGCTACGCCCCCCTCCCAATCGTAATGTACGCCCAGCCAGCCACAACCACCGTAACCTACGCTGCCCATGGCCATAATTTACGGCCACCCCTGTTGTGTAATTTTTTGTTTTTCTAGCTTGATTCCCACTTCCTTGGTTCGCGTCTAGCTTTCACTTAAACCATCTATGGGTTCTCTAGTGTATTGTGTGTGTCCCGGTAGTCGTCTAAAGTCGAACACCACCTTTTGAACTCAAGTTAAGTATTAATGGTAAACGTATATTGTATGATTTATAGGTGGTGAACGTGTGGCGAACCTTGGACCTACATAACTTGTCATTTACTTATCTTGTTCGGCAAAGGTGAGTTTCGTAGCCCCGTTTTCTCATATATTTGGGGTGAAAAGTGTACTTGTATTATGTAAACGTTTTAACGATTTATTGGAAATGATTTGATATTAAACGATGATTTGTGAACGTAAATGCTTTGTTTTTCCATAAACGTATTTATGAATGGTTGTTGTGATGAATGATTGTGATAATGAGTAAGTCCAAGATTAGTGACATAACGAAATGAGTAAGTCCACGAATAGTGGCGTAACGTAACGAGTAAGTCCACGTTGGTGGCATAACGTAAAGTCCATGTTTATGGCATAACGAGTAAGTCCACATTTGTGGCATAACGTTGTTGTTTACGATATCGTATAACGTGTATATTGTGTATGAACGTTTAGTTGTAACGTAACGTAGATATGATGAATCGTGAACGTATGGAAGATGATGTAAGTGTCCTCATCCTTGAATACCCTTAACGGTTGTTTTCCCGACACTATGACTTTAACGTTTAAACCTACGAACTCACCAACTTTATGTTGACCCGTTTTAGTACACTTTTCAGGTAATCAAGTTAATCAAGGACGAAATGGATGATTGCATAACTTTGCTAGGATTTGGGCATGACTATTGGATCCGTGATTCATTGATCCCTTTGACGGGTTATGCTTAGGATTAATGGCCATCATTTTGGATTGTTTCTTTTGTAACATTTGATGGTTATGTGCTCCTTATGCATCTTGTGATCCCTTGTTGTACTTGTACTCGCATTTGAAGTTAATTTATGGATTGCCCAAATCCTTATTTGCATGTAGTATTGTCTCTACTTAATTTTCCATGTCGTGCTATGCTTTTCTTGTGACATCCCATGATTTCGCCATGTTGGGGTGTTACACTTAGGATCATATGCCATCTTTTGTACTCTCTTTTGTAAACGCTTGATGGTCGTGCTCCTTATGCATTTTTGTATGATTCTGGTATTTGTAATTGATTGAATTGTATGGATTTCCAATCCTTTTAATGCATTTAGAATTGTCTCTACTTAATTTCCATGTCGTGCTGTGCTTAGTATGTAACCCTCGTGATTCCGCCTTATCGGGGTGTTACATTATATTTATATTTCTGGAGTATTAATTTTTTTTTGTATTTATTTAGACATATATATACTTATTATTATCATTCAAACACTTTTATGTGCAAATTAGTTTATAACTATATTTTTGAGTTAGTCATCTTATTTTCATGTCCATGTATACTTTAATTGGCTTGGTGATTAAATTGTTGGACACTTTATAAGATTTATTGATCTTGTCACAAGTTGTGAGTCTTACATTATTATTCATGTAACTTGACTTCATGAAATAAAAATTTTTTTCATTGTCATTCAATTAAGTTTGATTTAAAACTTAAATATAGCTTGAGATTGCTAATTTGGGGGCATTATCTACTAGCTTCTAGTATAACTATGGCTTGCGGGATCATAGACAACATAACTAGCACATATATAATTAAGTGCGTAGTCATATACAAACTTTTAATTTTATATCCTTCCCTTCCAATTTTTTGAGTTTATCGAATTATCATTGGTATTATATTAGTATTCAATGTAATGTAATGAAATATTGTGAGCAACATCCAATATTAATTCATTAATTATTAAATAACTATTTATAAATGATTATGGATGACCACAATCATTTCTCTCAAGCGGATATAGCATCAGAAAACTAACCAATAAAGTATACTACGTACGATATTAGTATACACAGAAATATAGTCAAAAAAATGAGGATTCTTTGGTAGGTAAAGAAGTTATTTTTTGATTTCAGCAGCAAGTAAGGGCAATTTTACTTCGTCTAACCCTGACCATCAAAAAAACTCAGGACCAACACGGTTAGGGATGTCAACAAACGCTTTATAAGCACGGGCCTTAAAAAGCTAATTTTGAGAAGCATACAGATGCTCGCTTAATTATTAGCTGTTCAATATTGGATTTGTTCAAAAGCAATAGACTAAGAGCACAGGGTATGGTAATTCTATGTCGAAAGGTACTCAACATATACGTTTTTTGCTAATATAGGGACCATTCTATTTTTTCTTATAAAGTGGGTTATATCGTGATAAACACCGTCTATTAAGAGATCTAAAAATTACCATATAGTGGTTTTAGGCCACGTAAGACGGTTTTTGACTTGGTGACTTGCCACGTTGGCTACACCCTAGTACATGTTCCTCGACACTGAGGGCATCCCCGAATCTTCTCCCACATCTGGTCTAGTCTTCATCATCTTTCCTAACAATTTATTGACTCTTTATTTTTCCAATCCCCGATTCAACACGTACCCTCACCATTTACTTATGCTACGCTACTCCTATTGGTACTTCTGTCACTCCATGTGATATGACCCACAAACCCGATGAACCAGGACTAAAGGCAGTTAGAAGAGAAGCACACGTTTTTAGCATCAACTTGAAGACTGGTTCAAACTTAGTAGTTTTGTTAATTAGTTTGTTCCAACTTGCATGCATTATTTCCTATATTTTAGTATGCCACGTACCTAGTATTATTAGCGGTTATAAGTTCCCATTTTCTATTTATATGTAAACTTCATTTAGTTTTGATATGAAGGAATGAAATATAAAAGTTTAGTCTTTTCTCTTGTCTCTTGTTCTTGGAGTCTCACCCACTCTACGGGTTTTATCATTGGGAGTTTGTAGGGTTTCTCCGTAAACCTATCAATTGGTGCTTTCATTGCATCGAACTATGCCTCTTACACATAATCAACCACAAGGTTCCATGGCTTCCTTAGCCGAAAGCATGGAAAAATTGAACACTGCCATGACTTCTCTTAACACCACACTAGAAATCACCTTGCAACTTGTCACCTCCCAAACCGCCATAACAGCCAAGCTTGTGGCTGCTTTAACCAAGACCGACACCGAGGTCGCCACCCAAACTCCCTCGTTGTCCGCTCTGACTACTAATTTCACCCATGATATGCCGGCACATGAGGCTGTTGCCGACACTACCTCTACCCCTCATCGGTCACCACATGCCTCTCCATCATCTAACTCGACTCACATCAATACACTAAATATCCAAGAAGAGATAGTTCTTAGCCCTACAACAAACCTGCTTCATCCATCTTGTGACCTTGTGAAGTTCACTGAGGACAAGTTGGTAGCCAAACGAGATTAGGCCTTGCCCTCAAACTCACCAACCCCACAGTCAAACCCATCGAACCAGGCCACAACATTTCCGTTACAACTCCTTTCAACCATCGAAACTGAAGTTGATTGCATTTATCACCTGGCGACATTCCCTCCGGGTCTCGCATTTAAGCCTCCGAAGTTTGTTTTTGTTCCGACTGAACTCAAACCACCATGGAAGACGCGTAGCACAAGCAACAAAAATGTAAGCCTTGAGGACAAGGCTTCTTTTGAGGCGCGGAGTATTGATATGACCCACAAACCCGATGAACCAGGACTAAAGGCAGTTAGAAGAAAAGCACACGTTTTTAGCATCAACTTGAAGACTAGTTCAAACTTAGTAGTTTTGTTAATTAGTTTGTTCCAACTTGCATGCATTATTTCCTATATTTTAGTATGCCACGTACCTAGTATTATTAGCGGTTATAAGTTCCCATTTTCTATTTATATGTAAACTTCATTTAGTTTTGATATGAAGGAATGAAATATAAAAGTTTAGTCTTTTCTCTTGTCTCTTGTTCTTGGAGTCTCACCCACTCTACGGGTTTTATCATTGGGAGTTTGTAGGTTTTCTCCGTAAACCTATCACCATGTTTTAGGATTTCTCTACAGAATCTTTCAAGTCCTAGATCTAGGTCCAAACAATCTGTAGCCATACATACAATCTGAAGGCAACTGAAGGTACTCACTCAGATCTAGTTCATCGATTTCGGATCTCATTGATGATGATCTCTTCCTTAGAATTTGTCAAAGCCGTTGCATATCATCGAAGCAAAATAAACCGCCGCCGCACTATCATTGTTCGCCGGAGATAATGGGTCGACCTCCCAAAAGGTGGTCGACCAAATGCAATAAACCCAATCATGCCCTCACTTTAACCCTACGATGCCTCGAGAAAAGAAGCCGAGTAACCCATTTGTGGTGTGTGTAAAGGGGGAAATTGGCAGAACATTTATGTTGGTTCGATTGGGATTATGAGATGATATAATAATTTATTAACCTTTTTCAGTTACTAGAAAACAGAAATCATCAATCATCTTTGCAGCCACTTTTCGCATTTTCCGACGAAACCTTTTTCTCCGGAGAAACCTGTTTCTCCGGCTAAACTTTCATCACTCAAAAAACGAGCAGGTGACTAAACCATCGGATCTGCGTTTTCTGCTCAAAAAATTGGTTGCAAATTTTAACAAGTCAACTCATTCATCTGGCTTACATGATGCTTACGTGGCAAAACACCTACAAAACCGCTGCCACATAGATAAAATAAAACCAGATAGTGTTTTTAGTCCCTATATTAGGCGGTGTTTATCATGATATAACTCACTTTATAGGAAAAAATAAAATGGTTTCCATATTAACAAAAGTGATTAGTACCTCAAAATGTAAACAACTTTACACGAATTGTCATAGTGTGTATCGAACTTTAATCCTATGCATTGTATGTAATGAACTCTCAAATCTTGTGCATTGTATGTATTTAACCAATCAAAAACTTACAAGTGGCGGCTCATGTGATTGCCACATATACCTGGATACATACAATGCACAGGATTTGAAAGTTTGTTACATACAATGCACATGATTGAAGTTCCATATATACCATGACAATTCATGTAAAGTCGTTTACATTTTGAAGTACTAATCCCTTAACAAAAACGTGCAAGTTGAGTACCTTCAAAACGGAAAAGCCCTTTATTTTATTATTTTAATTTTTATAGAACCCCCTATAATAATCAATGTTTTCGAAACAGCCCCTAACTAGCTATATAAAGTTTAAAGTACACTTGCCTATCTTTAGTTTTTTTATGTTTTATTACTAGCTAGACAAATGTTCGCGCGATGTGGCAGTGTGATGAAGGCGGCAACGGGTGGTGGTGGTGGCGGTGTGAGTATTAATATAAAAGTGATTGATGTAAAGGGAGTAATATAGTTATTTTAAAGGTTGGGGATGTATGTTGTATATAATTACATAAATGGTATTATAGGTATCTTAGGTGAAGATATTTAAATTATTAAACAAAAAAGAAAAATATTTTTGGGTTATCAACTACTTGGCTGAAAAAATTAAAGGAAACAAATGTTTTATAACGTATTACATATGAAAAATAAAAACCCATAATCTCAAAATATACACGTTTTCCTAAAGTGAATTGATTTACTAATGATCTAATTTGAAAGATATTTGTATACTGAGAAACTTATACAAAATTAACTATGGTCAGGTCATTATAGCCACAATCTCACAAATAATAAAATGAGGTGGCTTTTTATTGAATAAGAATGGTATAAACAACAATTTATATATTTATCTTTTATATTATTGAATAAGAATAGTTTAAACAATAATTTATACAAATTATATAAGTAAATGAAAAATGAGAAAAAATGGTGTTTTGTGTTCTACGTTGTCCTGTAACCATAATGCCCTAAAACTGATAAAATGATTAAACTGATGTGGCTTTGAGATAGCGTTTTGGATGGTTCTACGTAGAACAACCATACCTAATGCTTTAACCCATACACTACCCCTTTCTGTGTGTATTGATAAAGCTAATATTCATATGTGAATTTGTTTTTTTTTTATAAATAAAAGCTAAACTGCCACTAGAAAGCTAACCCAAATAACAGTACTAGATCGGGTTGTTGTCGGTGGTGGTTGTTGGGGGTGGTTAGTGGAACAATAATTGATGAACGGTGGTGGTCAATGGTCGTTTTAGTCGCTGGTGATTGCTGCCATGACGGTGGTTGGTGGTTGTGCTCCAACATAGATGATTCCTAAGAAAAAATAGATTAATGCATATACAAAGAAAGAGAAATATATCTTTTTGGAGGAAGAGTATAGATCTAGTTTTTTGTATGAAGCTTTTAATGAGAGCAAATATGATGAATAAGAAGGAAGATGAAATATATGTTAGAAGGCTTTATTTATGATGAAGGGGCTTTTCGTCATAATAATGTGTGAATTCCAAAAGAATTATAAACTTTCCATCCACATGTTGAAGAATTATACATTTCATGATTTAAAGAATTTGATGGAAAATTTTTAATTCCAATTTCATCTCTTTACTCAACCAAACATTGGAAATAGTGGAATTCAAATTCCAATTCCTGAGAATTCCTAGGTTTTTCTGTGAACCAAACGCCCCTAAGTCTTTTTTTTTAATTTTATATTTTGATTCTTCCAAAATCATCATTTTATAATTAGGATGATTTTTGTAGATACATTTCTTAAAATACAATCATGTAAAGAAAATTTATATATATATAAAAAAAAAACCATAGTGTCAATAGTCCAACAGTACCACTATGTGACCATACGGTCTCATAAACGTTAGGGTTGACAAAATATATATGGGTTCAAAATTTGCTAAAGGCAAATAGAGTACAATATTTGTAATCCAGGGGTTGGGTATTGTAAAACAAGTATTAAGGTAAAACAAATAGGACAAGATCTTGACCCTTAGATCATGGTTTAAATTGATGCACGAAGATTCACGAAGCAATTGATGCACAATGATTTTCATGATGCACTGTGATTTTCAGTGGAGAGAAACCTATTGTTTTATTTGTTTTACTTTAATATTTTTTTATTTTACCTAAAACCTTGTAATCCATGTGTGAGGGTGGTAATTCATCAGACCGAAAACTAAGGGCGCGTTTGGTTCACAGAATGTTTTTGGAAGGAATGAAATCTGTTAAAGAAATTGGAATCTGATGGAATGGAATTTGACGGAATGTTTTTCATTTTTTGAAGATTTAAGTGACGGAAGGAATGAGATTCCTTCCCCCATCCCCATGGAATGAAGATTCCATCAAATGAGGGAATGTTTACATTCCAACGGAATGATATTCCTTCATCACTGAACAACCAAACGCACTAAAGAATGAAATTTAATTCCAATTCCATCATATTCCATCAAAATCTGCGAACCAAACGCGATCTAAGTGGTGTGCACTTTGAGTATCAATGTGGAACATAAACTAAAGGTGTTTTCACCTACTTACACTTTTTTGACAAAATATGTATGAAAAAGAAAAAAGAAATGAAAATACATACCCGCCTAATAAACCGTATGCAAATTCCATTGTGAAAAATAACTTTTAAAAAGTGTGATTTTCAATCAGAAAAATACTATAAATTTTTACTCTCTAATTTTTTACCATCTGTGTTATACTGGTAAATTAAAATTAAGTTCCCGAACATGGAGCATAAACCCTAAACGTAGGTCGCGTTTGGTTCGCAGATTCTGATGGAATCTGATGGAATTGGAATTAAATTTCATTACTTAGTGCGTTTGGTTGTGTAATGATGAAGGAATATCATTCCGTTGGAATGTAAACATTCCCTCATTTGATGGAATCTCCAATCCATAGGGATGGGGGAAGGAATCTCATTCCTTCCGTCACTTAAATCTTCAAAAATGAAAAACATTCCGTCAAATTCCATTCCATCAGATTCCAATTCCTTTAACAGATTTCATTCCTTCCAAAAACATTCCGTGAAACAAACGGTCCCTTAGGTTTTACGACACCTTTAAACATATCTCACTGTTTCACACAACTTCCTTCTCATTATTATATGATCATCTCTTTGCATCTTCCTAACCTCCAGTAAGTTTTTTTTTCTCCAACAATTACTGCTTTATTTACTCATCTTACCACTTTCATCACTTGTAAATACAGTAATTGCTATATATATTTTAAGCCAATTTTTTTTTTCTTGTTAATAGTTAAAAAGATTTGATCTTGGTGCTTGATATTATATACCCAGAATCCTGAACTTTGTTATTATCATGAAAAATTTAATGGAATATAATAAAGGTGAAAACTTTGAATAAAGATATGCAGATTACAATTGAAATCAATAATGGGTCAGATTGATTGCCTTTTATGTAACACC
>CM067168.1:81911074-81949769 GCA_034093135.1 Erigeron breviscapus
GTCTCCAATGATCCTGGTCTTACGACAAGGTAAAACTCTGCACACACACACTCTCTCAACTTTATATGGAGCTTTCAGGTACACTGAAGAAAATCAAGCTCAGAGAGTGGTGGCAGAACAAGATGCTTTTAACCATGCCTCCAGTAGTCCTAATGTGGTTAGTCATACTGAACCACAAAGTACAGCACTTATATCTTCTGAGAATGTATTTTCTATGAAGAAGATGGTGTCTGAACTCATGGAATCTGGAGAATCTAGTTAAATCTCTCCAGACTGTGATGAATCTGAAAATGATGACCTTATTGCAATGATTGCTAAAACGTTTAACCGTTTCAAAGCAAGAGCCAATAGGCCATCTGGACAATTTGCATCCAGTTCTTCAACTGATAAGACCAATTTGACATGCTTTAAGTGTGGCAGAAAAGGTCATTTCATGAAAGATTGCAAGTCCAATCTTTGTATCCAAGCCTGGTCCAATTTCTTCAAATAATAAGCCTGATGATAGCTATAAATCTAAATATAAAAAGCTTAAGGCTCAAATTGCTCTCATGGCACAACAAATGGAAAATAATAAGTGCATGATTGCAACAACTGAAGAAAAATGGGTTCCTTATGATGATTCATCTGCTGATGAAGAAGAAGAAAGAGATTGCTGTTACATGGCTCTGGCAGACGAAGAGCACCTGGTGAAGGAAGATGTCACATCTGGACGATGGGTGGACATTGTTATCAAAAAGGTTAGTGATTATGATACTGAAACTGACCATGAATTAAAACTGGACATTGATGAAGCTCTTAATTCTGATTTAATCTTTGTTGAAACTGTTAGATCTGACTGTGTAAATGGTCTAGAAACAGATTTTTCTGAAATTACTGTTTTAAAATCAAAATTAAAGTAACTTCAAGACATTGAACTGGCATTTCTAGCCCAAGTTCTGGTAACTGAACAACTGATTCAAGAAAAACAGATCTTGAAGTCATTTTAGAGAAAGAAAAACTGGTGATTAAATCATGGCTTGAAACCAGAAAGCCATATGATGCTGGAGTAAATCAATTTCCCACACAAAAACGTGCTTATTTAGATGGAAATACTCATGTTGCATCATTAATACCAGTAATTGATCGGTTACCAGAGGGATTTAGGCCCATTACCATTTATGATGAGCCTATAACTCCCAAGGCCAATATTTTCCCAGTTCAATCCCCAGAGGTTAAGACTGGAGCATTCCAGATGACTGCTCCAGTTAAAAAGGTTAATCGGAATAAACCTTTGCCTCAGACTGCTTCTAATGAACCCCAGGTTCAAAAGAAGAAGACCAGTTCCCTACCTAAGCCTTCGAGCAACTGGAAAGGCTCAGGTGTCATCTGAAGAAAATATTTTGTCAAGGTTAGAGAGCCAGATTCAATTACTGACTCGTCAATTTCAAAGTTTTAATGCAAGATTAAACTTTATTGAGGGTACTTCTGGCCCTAGACAAAATACCAAACCTTTTTCAAAGAAAGATAAATATATTTCTCCAGTTGAGAAAAAGAAAAAGGTTTCAACAAAGACTACTGTTGAAGAAAGTGAACTTAACCAGATACCTCCAGGGACCTATAAGGGAGGGTCCAGTGAACCCATCAGTCGATGGGTTCCTAAATCTAACTGATATATCTGGTGGATGTGCAGGGCGATCGAAAGAAATTTATCTGGTATCTTGACAGTGCAGCTGGCAGGACAATGACCGGATGTAAGACCCTGCTGGAGGAGTTCATAATTTCTGATGGACCCTCCATTACTTTTGGAAATGATGGTTGTGGAAAAACTGAGGGGTATGGTGTCTGAACAATGGACAAGTCAAATTCAGATGAGTTGCATTTGTGAATGGTTTGAAATATAACCTGATCAGTGTCAGTCAACTGTGTGATGATGGCTATCAAGTTCTATTCAATATTGCTCAGGGTATCGTATTCAACAAGGACTGGAAGGTAGTGTTGATTGCTCCCAGAAAAGGGAATGTGTACATGATGGATATGGAAAGCTCTCCTTCAGAGCAGTGTTTCTATACTCAAGCTGATGAAGACACAAACTAGTTATGGCATAAAAGGTTATCCCATTTAAATTTCAAAAATATTAATAAGTTGTCTAGAAAACAACTGGCAGATGGGATACCTTCAGTTTCCTTCAAAAAGGAAAGGCCATGTCCAGGGTGTGAGATGGGTAAGCAGAAACGTACCAGTTTCAAGACCAGACAGAATTTCAGCATATCTGAACCACTTCATATGGACCTCTTTGGTCCAGTGAATGTTCAGACTCGTGCTGGTAAAAGATACACCCTGGTGATCGTAGATGAATTAACAACCCTCAAAATCCCGACTAGGATAACTTACTTGACTTGTCTAGACAATTATCCCTAGAGGTTTATTAAGAGAATTGACCTTCTAGACATTTAAGGCATAGTGATAATTGCCCTCTAGTTCAATGAAATACCGTAAATGACTAGCTATCTTAGAAATGCCATAAACAATAACAATAATCATTCAAGACAATCCCAATCTATAAACTAGTTCTAATTGAACTTGATGTAATGTCAATAAACCAAAGACTTCATTTTCAAGAACTCAAGTTAAATAAATAATAATGTAAGACTCACAACTTGTAACAAAAGTTAATAAACCTTACAAAATGTCCAACAATTCAATCACCAAGCCAATTAAAGTATATGTGGTCATGGAAATAAAATTTCTATCTCAAGGATGAATTTATAAACTAATATGTACATAAAAGTGCTTGAATAATAATAAGTATATATATATGTCTAATACAAATACAAAATGTACATAAAACGACTTAAGTAGCTAAATTCAAAACATAAAAGTATGTATATACATACATATACACACGACATACATATACATATATATACTCTTGAACACAAAACAACTAATTATACTTACAAATAAACATATATTACTCTTACAAAACAAATACCCACCCAAATATACATACATACATACACACTTATACACCTTTAATAAAATAAAAAAGGGGGAGAAACCCTACCTTATACCCTTGCCCCCCCTCTCCTTTCACACACACACACCCCCCCCCCTTTCACACACACACATTAACTCACTTCTTTCTCTCTCTTTTCCTCTCCAATTTTCTGCACATTTTCTCTCTTTCTCCTCTCCCATTTTTGGCTCAAATAATCAAGAAAAACAAGAACAAAAATCAATCTAAACTATATTAATAATAAGGGTTAAGCAAGGGTTGTTTCAAGATAAGATTAAGGGTTGTTTCAAGCTTGGATTAAGGGTTATTAGGAGCCTAAATAGGTCCAAAAATTCTGCCCATTTTTCACCTTCAAAACCAAGTTCTTCAAGGGTATAAATCTTCATCTCTTTACTAGATCTATATTGTTCTTGTTTATGTTCAAAGGTTTTATCAAAAGTTTATGTTTTCCTCTTGTTTTCTTTGTAATATACACTTGATGAAGGCAAAGTTGATAGGATCTTTCTCCTCATGCATATGCATGTCGAATCTATGAGAAAGATCCAAGGATTCAACAAGTTAAGACCCAAAAGTGTTGTTATAGATTAGTAGCTTTTAAAGTGATTTTCCTTTTGATAGATCTATATGTTTTTGTATATTTTGAAGAATATATTTCTGAGATTTTTCATTAAAAAGATGTTTTTATGTTGTAGATGATAGATCTATAAAGATTGGTATTGAAAAGTGTTGATTTGAATGAATGCATGTTAGATCTAAGAAAGTTGAATCTTGTTGTTGGATTATGAGATGGATATGGACTTGTATTAAGTGGAAAATATGTTAAAAGAGGTATAATAATCTGGAAATTTGATGTTAAGAGGTATAAAAATAAAGTATTAATCTTGTAAATGATGAACTCATGTGTTAATAAAGCAAGAATGGTCATTGGTGAGTTGTTTGGACCCAAATACTTTCTGACAGAATTATTCTTCTGTCTTTGGACGGATAAACTGAACATATGAGGGCTGTTTCAAGAAAAACTTTCAAAATAAAAGTTGTAGATAAAAGAGTTAAGTTTAACCTCCAACTGGAATCACTCAAAAATACTAAACCAAACCAAAGATATGATTTTTCTACCAAAAGTGGTCAAAAATGGATTTTTGTCTTAATGTTGAGTCAACTTTGACGATTTTTAATTTCTTAACTAATAGGTTTCAGAAGTTTAAACTTGTGTGAACTGAGTTCAAAGTGTCCCTAACTTAAAATAAAATTGGGAGATTTTTCTTAAATGTTCATCATAGAAATCTTTTATAAAATATTTGAGTCGCACAGCAGCTCTTGTTCTGACCAGTTTTGGTTTGGTAATTTTAGAGGTAGTAAACAATGTCTAAAAATTTAGCAAAAATTCACATAAATATAGGACACATATATGTCTCTGTATAAAAATCACCAACGTCCAAATAATTCAACTTATCCAAGAATGACTACTCAACATTTTATGAAAATAAGTGTTAAAACAGAAAATTCCAAGTAAAAAGTTCTTCACAACAAAATAAGCTAAAAGTCACTAGATTGCAACTTTAATCAACTCCAACAATCTCGTAACAAAAGTATCATAAACCTACTGAGAATATGTCAAATAAAAGTTATAAAACTTAACTTGGTTGTTAAATGGAAAAGACAAGCCTACAAATCACTAATGCGGTTCATATAAGCACTAACCGAAAGCGTTAATTTGCACATATCACACCACCACCACTATCACGACTTAAGACACCAAAATATAATGAACATTCTGTAAATAATGAAATAAGGATGAAAATCCATTTTGACGCATTTGAATTGCTCGAAAAATGAGGCTTAAATCACTATTTCGGTAAACGATTTATAAGCTTAGAATCCTCAAAATGAGCGAGACACAAGAGAGGTTGAATTGATATGATTTTTACCATGATAAAAGTTGCCTAAAAGGCCTGGGTTTTTAGCCAAAAAGTTATGTGGTGATTTCTAAGAATTTCTATTAATTATTAAATTTAAATGATAATTAAAAAGGTAAATAAATAAATAAATAAATATATAAATCATGAAATTGGTTAAATAATCACAACCAATGATGAAAGTGACTAAAACCTACTGGATTAAAATCATTTTAAATCAAAGAACAAATGTCATATAATTTAGAAATAATTAAGTAAGTGAAAATCACTAATTAATAACTATTTTTAAATTAATAGAAAAATTACATAAATAAATATATATATCACAATATTCTAAGTTAAAAAGCATAATAATCAGAATATAACCCAAATATAATTAGCCACAAATTATAAAGGAATTTTTGTTAGGTCCAGATTTACTGGAGCTTACTGAAGATCTGTCCAGAATCTGACCTACTCCAGACTTGGGATCTGGAGTCCTTCTAAAGATTTGTCCAGAAATAATGGAAGACTAGTGAGCAAATACTTGTATAGGAAATCTGGAGTATTCTCCAGATGAGCTCACTGGTCTTCACCCCAGTCCAGATCTACTCTACTGAAGACATTCTGACTGAAGTCAAAGACTGAAGTCTGAAGAAAGAAGACTTATCAAATGGCGGAGTCCACTGGAAAGTCTTACCAGATCTGTACACTGGAGGATTGTCAGTGTTCTAGACCTTACAAGTCTGAACACTGATATCGAGGATTTGACTTTAAGCCTTTACACACTTTCCAAAGAACAACCCATTTGTTCTTTACCAAAGTATACGTGTGTTAAGGTGGTTGGATAAAAGGATACACTTGCACTTGATGTGACTTTATCCTTATTCCTTATCCAATACATTTAATGTTCTTGTCGGATCATTAAATGTATGCAACCATATTTGTACGGCACAAAATTCACTGGTGAATTTTGTTGCCTATAAATACAAAGTCATTTCTTTGAGAAAATCACTTTTTAGCAAATTGGTGAACTTGCTTAAATACTCTCGATCTAAACAGCTATACTTCACAACTCTAAGTATATCGATCAAAGGAGTTTATTTAGCAAGTATAGATCACTTGTAATTCAAAGATTGTTTAGATACTTACATACGTGTAATATCTAGGTTCCGCAACGATCTTGTATTTTGTTTATACATCAATAAAGAAAATACACTTGAAAACTACATTCGTGTTCCACCTTTTATTTACTTGTTTAAATATTGCTTAAAGTCATTTATTACTTTGTTTATATTCTTGCATATTTATATTGAAGTAATACTAGTCCGATTCTAGTTCATACTTGTCTTGTTATTTTACACTCGTAGGTTAAACCATCGTGTGAGGGACTTTACAATTGGTATCAGAGCAGAAGGTTAATATACTTACCTAGATCTGTTTCACGATGGCAATCCCAGAAAATACTCAAGAAACTCATGAAACTAATGTTAATGAACCACCCACTGGAAATAACAATACACCACCTCCTCCTCCTCCTGCTTCTCCACATGTGCATGTGCATTACTCTAATAATCCTGTTCCTAAATTCAATGGGAGCAGTGATGAATTTGGTACGTGGAAAGCTAGGATAATATTGCATGTGACTGGTATTGAAAGGAATATGATGAAAATTTTAAACGAAGGACCCTATGTGCCAAGACTTCCTATCAATGCACTTCTTGACCCTATAGGATCAAGAAGTGGGAGGGAAAAGAGAGAGGAACACTGGTCCGAAGAGGAGAAAAGATTAGTAAATCTTGATACACTTCTTAAAAATATGATCCTCGGGGCTGTTCCAGAAACTCTCATTCCCACACTAGTTCTCTATCCCAGTGCCAAAAGTATGTGGGATGAACTAGTAAACCAGCATAAGGGAGGTGATGATACTGTTGTTACCAGAAAAGTCTCCTTAAATAAAAAGTATGAGTCATTTTTTGCTCTCCCCAATGAGTCCCTTACTGGTACTTACACCAGATTTATGAGCATCATAAACCAGTTAAGAGGACTAGGGGTAGATAAAGACAAGGATATACTTTTGGAGAAATTTTGTGATATTCTTCCAACAAAATGGTCTCACATGATTCTGGTCTTGAGGCAAGGAAAAACCTTGCATTCCCATACTTTGTCAACATTGTATGGAGCCTTCAGATTCACTGACCCAGAGGATTGAGGCAGAAAAAGATTCTTTTAATCATGCTTCCAGTAGTTCCACAGTGGTCACTAATACTGCACCACCTTGTGCGGCATTAATATCTTCTGAGAATGTATTTTCTATGAAGAAGATGATGTCTGAACTAATGGATTCTGGAGTCTGTAATGATATCTCTCTAGACTGTGATGAAACTGACAGTGATGACCTGGTTGCAATGATGGCCAAAACGTTTAACCGTTTTAAGGCCAGAGCAAATAGGCCCACTGGACTACATGCACCCAGTTCTTCCACTGACAAGACCAATCTGACATGCTTTAAGTGTGGCAGAAAAGGTCATTTCATGAAAGAGTGCAGGTCCAGTCAGTTTGTCTCCCAGTCTGGTCTAACTGCTTCTTATAACAAGCCTGATGATAGCTATAAGTTGAAATACAAAAGCTTAAGGCTCAAATTGCTCTCTTGTCTAAACAGATTGAAGACAATAACAAATGCATGATAGCAACCACTGAAGAAGCATGGGTTCCCTCTGATGATTCATCAGTCGATGAAGAAGAGGAAAGAGATTGTTGTTTTATGGCTCTGACAGATCAAGAGCATCTGGTGAAGGATGATGTCACATCTGGTCGTTGGGTCGACATTGTCATTAAAAAGGTTAGTGAGTATGATCTTGAAACTAATCCTGAACTGAAATTGGACATCGCTGAAGCTCTAAATTCTGATTTAATTTTTGTGGAAACTGTTAGATTTGACAGTTTAAATGGTCTAGAAACAGATTCCTTTGAAATGGCCGCCTTAAAATCAAAATTAAAAGAACTTCAAGACATTGAACTGGCATTTCAAGCCCAGATTCTGGTAACTGAACAATTGATCCAAGAAAAACAAGATCTTGAGATCATTTTAGAAAAAGAAAAACTGGTGATTAAATCATGGCTTGAAACTAGAAAGCCATATGATGCTGGAGTAAATCAATTTCCTACTCAAAAACGTGCATATTTAGATGGAAATACTCATGTAGCATCATTAATACCAGTAATCGATCGATTACCAGAGGGATTCAGGCCCACCACTGTTTATGATGAGCCTGTAACTCCCAAGGCCAATATTCTCCCAGTTCTTTGCCCAGAGGTTAAGACTGGAGTTGTCCAGATGACTGCTCCAGTTAAAAAGGTTAAGCAGAATAGACCTTTGCCTCAGAACAATCCCCTACCTAAGCCTACAATTGGAAAGGCTCAGGTATCATCTGATGAAAATGTTTTGTCCAGGTTAGAGAGCCAGATTCAAACACTGACTCATCAAATTCAAAGTTTTAATGCAAGACTAAACTTTATTGAGGGTACTTCATCTGGCCCTAGACAAAATACTAAACCTTTTGCAAAGAAAGACAAATTTATTTCTCCAGTTGAGAAAAAGAAAAAGGTTTCTAAACTATCAACTCCAGTAGTGTTTTCAACAAAAAACTACTGTTGAAGTAAGTGAACTAGACCAGATTGCCCCAGGGACCTATAAGGGAGGGTCCAGTGAACCCATCAGTCGATGGGTTCCCAAATCTAACTGATAAATATCTGGTGTATGTGTAGGGCGATCGAAAGAAGTATATCTGGTATCTTGACAGTGCAGCTGGCAGGACTATGACCGGATGTAAGACCCTACTGGAGGAGTTCACCATTTCTGATGGACCCTCCATCACTTTTGGAAATGATGGTTGTGGAAAGACTGAGGGATATGGTGTTCTGAACAATGGACAAGTCAAGTTTACACGTGTTGCATTTGTGAATGGTTTGAAATATAACTTGATCAGTGTAAGCCAACTGTGTGATGATGGCTATCAAGTCTTATTCAATGTTGCTCAAGGCATCGTATTCAACAAGGACTGGAAGGTAGTGTTGAATGCTCCCAGGAAAGGGAACGTATATGTGATGGACATGGAAAGCTCCGTCAGAGCAATGTTTCTACACTCAAGCTGATGAAGACACAAACTGGTTATGGCATAAAAGGTTATCCCATTTAAATTTCAAAAACATAAACAAGTTGTCCAGAAAACAACTTGCAGATGGGATACCTTCAGTTTCCTTCAAAAAGGAAAGGCCATGTCCAGGATGTGAGATGGGTAAGCAGAAACGTGCCAGTTTCAAGACCAGACAGAATTTCAGCATTACTGAACCTCTTCACATGCTTCATATGGACCTCTTTGGTCCAGTGAATGTTCAGACTCGTGCTGGTAAAAGATACACCCTGGTGATAGTAGATGAATTCTCCAGATATTGTTGGGTGGTCTTTCTCAGGTCTAAAAATGAAGCTGCTGCTGAAATCATCTCTCTTATCAAGCAGATTGAACTGAAGCATAAGCGAAAAGTGTGTCAGTTAATAAGCAACAATGGAACAGAGTTCCAGAATGCAACTCTGGAGAAATTCTGTACTGACACTGGCGTCTCCCAGAACTTCTCATCAGCACGCACTCCAGAGCAGAATGGAGTGGTAGAAAGGAAAAATCGAACGTTGATAGAAGCTGCCAGGAGTATGCTAGCTGAATCTGGTCTTCCTACCAGTTTCTGGGCTGAAGCAATTGCAACTGCTTGCCACACCCAGAATCGATCAGTGTGCGTGAAGCGACACAAGAAGACTTCCTATGAAATATTGAGAAATAGAAAACCAAATATTGGTTATTTTCATGTTTTTGGATGTCCAGTTTACATCCTGAACGACTCCAGTCAGCTAGGCAAATTTGATGCCAAAGCTGATGAAGGATATTTCTTAGGATATTCAGCCATTCGCAAAGCCTTCAGAGTTTATAACAAGAAACTGGAGAAAGTACAAGAATCCATACATGTTACTTTCGATGAATCAAATGTTGCAATCAACAACAAACCAGCCCTTGACACACCCCAGTACTTCCAATTGTCTTTTGTGAATCTGATCCAATAAACGACAAAATTGAAGATTCACCAGACACAGTTTCCAGTCATCCCGATCTGGAACCTGTTCAGAAAAGAAACTCTCCAGTAGTACTCCATTCTATCCCTCTATTATTTTCAAACTACCTTCTGAAATTAATATTGGTTCAGATGTGCGTACTACTCCCCCAGTATCAGTGTCAGTTGAGAATGCACCAGAAATCCAAACTGAACTAGTACTCCAGGAAATACCTTCAAATGAAGAATTTCATGATGCAAATCGTGATTTGAATGACTCAGATGAAGATACTAAAGTAATCTGGCAAGATCCTCCTCCAGAAGCAACTCCAGAGGAGACTCAACTGAATTCTTGCACTGATATTGTTGTCAGTAACAATCCTGGTCAGTACTCCAGATGGACAAAAGCTCATCCTATCGATCAGATCATAGGTGACTCCAGTCGTGGAGTTCAGACCAGAAGAGCCTCCAGTGATCAATGCTTATATGTCAGTTTCTTATCACTAAATGAACCAAAGAAGATTGACGAGGCTCTGGAAGATCCAAACTGGGTGACTGCTATGCAAGAAGAGCTTCACCAGTTTGAAAGGAACAAGGTCTGGTATCTGGTTCCTTTCCCAGTTGGAAAGAAAGAACCAATTGGAACAAGATGGGTCTTCAGAAACAAAGTAGATGAAGGTGAAGTGATAGGATCTTTCTCCTCATGCAATGCATGTCGAAATCTATGAGAAAGATCCAAGGATTCAACAAGTTTAAGACCCAAAAGTGTTGTTATAGATTAGTAGCTTTTAAAGTGATTTTTCTTTTGATAGATCTATATGTTTTTGTATATTTTGAAGAATATATTTCTGAGATTTTTCATTAAAAAGATGTTTTTATGTTGTAGATGATAGATCTATAAAGATTGGTATTGAAAAGTGTTGATTTGAATGAATGCATGTTAGATCTAAGAAAGTTGAATCTTGTTGTTGGATTATGAGATGGATATGGACTTGTATTAAGTGAAAAATATGTTAAAAGAGGTATAATAATCTGGAAATTTGATGTTGAGAGGTATAAAAATAAAGTATTAATCTTGTAAATGATGAACTCAAGTGTTAATAAAGCAAGAATGGTCATTGGTGAGTTGTTTGGACCCAAATACTTTCTGACAGAATTATTCTTCTGTCTTTGGACGGATAAAATGAACATGTGAGGGCTGTTTCAAGAAAAACTTTCAAAATAAAAGTTGTAGATAAAAGAGTTAAGTTTAACCTCCAACTGGAATCACTCAAAAATACTAAACCAAACCAAAGATGTGATTTTTCTACCAAAAGTGGTCAAAACTGGATTTTTGTCTTAATGTTGAGTCAACTTTGACGATTTTTAATTTCTTAACTAATAGGTTTCAGAAGTTTAAACTTGGTGTGAACTGAGTTCAAAGTGTCCCTAACTTAAAATAAAATTGGGAGATTTTTCTTAAATGTTCATCATAGAAATATTTTATAAAATATTTTGAGTCGCACAGCAGCTCTTGTTCTGACCAGTTTTGGTTTGGTAATTTTTAGAGGTAGTAAACAATGTCTAACAATTTAGCAAAAATTCACATAAATATAGGACACATATATGTCTCTGTATAAAAATCACCAATGTCCAAATAATTCAACTTAACCAAGAATGACTACTCAACATTTTATGAAAATAAGTGTTAATAAAGCAAGAATGGTCATTGGTGAGTTGTTTGGACCCAAATACTTTCTGACAGAATTATTCTTCTGTCTTTGGACGGATAAAATGAACATGTGAGGCTGTTTCAAGAAAAACTTTCAAAATAAAAGTTGTAGATAAAAGAGTTAAGTTTAACCTCCAACTGGAATCACTCAAAAATACTAAACCAAACCAAAGATGTGATTTTTCTACCAAAAGTGGTCAAAACTGGATTTTTGTCTTAATGTTGAGTCAACTTTGACGATTTTTAATTTCTTAACTAATAGGTTTCAGAAGTTTAAACTTGGGGTGAACTGAGTTCAAAGTGTCCCTAACTTAAAATAAAATTGGGAGATTTTTCTTAAATGTTCATCATAGAAATATTTTATAAAATATTTTGAGTCGCACAGCAGCTCTTGTTCTGACCAGTTTTGGTTTGGTAATTTTTAGAGGTAGTAAACAATGTCTAACAATTTAGCAAAAATTCACATAAATATAGGACACATATATGTCTCTGTATAAAAATCACCAATGTCCAAATAATTCAACTTAACCAAGAATGACTACTCAACATTTTATGAAAATAAGTGTTAATAAAGCAAGAATGGTCATTGGTGAGTTGTTTGGACCCAAATACTTTCTGACAGAATTATTCTTCTGTCTTTGGACGGATAAAATGAACATGTGAGGGCTGTTTCAAGAAAAACTTTCAAAATAAAAGTTGTAGATAAAAGAGTTAAGTTTAACCTCCAACTGGAATCACTCAAAAATACTAAACCAAACCAAAGATGTGATTTTTCTACCAAAAGTGGTCAAAACTGGATTTTTGTCTTAATGTTGAGTCAACTTTGACGATTTTTAATTTCTTAACTAATAGGTTTCAGAAGTTTAAACTTGGTGTGAACTGAGTTCAAAGTGTCCCTAAACTTAAAATAAAATTGGGAGATTTTTCTTAAATGTTCATCATAGAAATATTTTATAAAATATTTTGAGTCGCACAGCAGCTCTTGTTCTGACCAGTTTTGGTTTGGTAATTTTTAGAGGTAGTAAACAATGTCTAACAATTTAGCAAAAATTCACATAAATATAGGACACATATATGTCTCTGTATAAAAATCACCAATGTCCAAATAATTCAACTTAATCAAGAATGACTACTCAACATTTTATGAAAATAAGTGTTAAAACAGAAAATTCCAAGTAAAAAGTTCTTCACAACAAAATAAGCTAAAAGTCACTAGATTGCAACTTTAATCAACTCCAACAATCTCGTAACAAAAAGTATCATAAACCTACTGAGAATATGTCAAATAAAAGTTATAAAACTTAACTTGATTATTAAATGGCAAAGACAAGCCTACAAATCACTAATTCGGTTCATATAAGCACTAACCGAAAGCTTTAATTTGCACATATCACACCACCACCACTATCACGACTTAAGACACCAAAGTATAATGAAAATTCTGTAAATAATGAAATAAGGATGAAAATCCATTTTGACGCATTTGAATTGCTCGAAAAATGAGGCTTAAATCACTATTTCGGTAAACGATTTATAAGCTTAGAATCCTCAAAATGAGCGAGACACAAGAGAGGTTGAATTGATATGATTTTTCCCATGATAAAAGTTGCCTAAAAGGCCTGGTATTTTTAGCCAAAAAGTTATGTGGTGATTTCTAAGAATTTCTATTAATTATTAAATTTAAATGATAATTAAAAAGGTAAATAAATAAATAAATAAATTATATAAATCATGAAATTGGTTAAATAATCACAACCAATGATGAAAGTGACTAAAACCTACTGGATTAAAATCATTTTAAATCAAAGAACAAATGTCATATAATTTAGAAATAATTAAGTAAGTGAAAATCACTAATTAATAACTATTTTTAAATTAATAGAAAAATTACATAAATAAATATATATATCACAATATTCTAAGTTAAAAAGCATAATAATCAGAATATAACCCAAATATAATTAGCCACAAATTATAAAGGCAAGTGAGGTACTTAAAAGTATTTTTAAAGAATTATTGGGTTAATAAATCAAGAAAATGAATAAATAATTAATTAAATAATATTAAATTAAATAAATAGTTATAAATCAGAAAGTATTCATAAATATTAATATTATGAAGTTACTAATGTCAAATATTATAATTAAGCAAAGCATACAATGGGAACCATGATAATCAAAGGCAAGTTACCGAAATTCTAACAACTTATAATTACATGTATAATGAAAGTGACCCTTTTACACCAACACTCTCTGCAACCAAAAAGATGCAAATATTAACAATATACTTGGATCCCAAAATTTATGACAACATAATGAAAGTGTCATTTCTTAGTGATGGCTTAAGATAGGAACTTACGTATATTAGTCCTATCGTAGGGATAGTCTTGGCTCGAAATGTGATTGAGGAATATGACGGATATATGATCAAGGAAGCGATAGATGGGAAGTACCCATTTTGGATAAGTGAATATAATATGTGGCATATCAAGGTGAGTCATAGCCCCCTTTCAAACTCTTTTATATGTTTTACTTGCGGGGTGAAAAGCATGATTAATTAAAATGACTTTCTCTTATGAAATGATTCTTTGAATTAATGATAATGATATGGGAATTATATTGTATGTTCAACGTGTTATATGTTATATGATGAGCTTGAGTACTGTCAAACGGTGGTCCCCTGTACACTACTATTAACTCATTTGAGGCCTGTAGTTAGAGGGTTGCGCAACTAGGATTTGTCCCCTCATCCACTATTATAGGTAACGGTGGGATGTTTGGTCTGCCTTTGTGGCCACCTTCATTGCCAGTCCGACCTCGCGGTGCTCTAACTACTATATATTTATGGTCGTCTCCATGGCACGACCCTTGGTTATCTTTATGCACGTGATTGACAGCATGTGCTTATCATCATCTTATCATTTGGGACTATATATTTGATTATTGGGACATAACCGGTCTTAGTAGTGGCTCAAGAACAATCTCATCAAATTATGTCATGGTAGTCTTACCATTGACCAAGTGGTATCGATATTATGTATGGTTGGATATTATGGTTTGAACATACGGTTTGGGTATTGGACCTTATATGGAATCTCGAAAGTTGTTGAAATTGGCAATATTGAAGTATTGATGACCAAATGGTTTTGGTATGATGAATGATTAATCGATTGACATATGTTTCTCTCACGAGAAATGTGACAAATGAGAACTATATAATTTACCATGGATTTCTCAACTATTTTGAAATGGATATGTAACGAGATTTACTTGTAAACCTATGCACTCACCAACTACGTTTTCGTAGTTGACACTTTTTCTTCATGCTTTTCAGGAATTAGCATAAGCTTTGGGGAATTATATGCATCATGATTGTTTGCATTGCACTTTGGAGTCAAAGACCAAACCTTGTGACGGGCAATGGAATCCGCCTTGATCATTGTAGTCTATCATCTCATGTATTTGTTATTTGTTTCGTGGACTCAATAACCAAGTATGGTAGACGTATTGTGCTTGGGAAATGGGTTCACATGCTTGTGCATTGTAAAATTATTTTTATCAACTAAAGCTATGGTGAATGTTATCTATTACCCTTGTTTTGAATACTCGACTTTTTGTACATCTCATCGTTCCGCCTTGGTTGGGGTGTTACACTCCAGATATTGTTGGGTGATCTTTCTCAGGTCTAAAAGTGAAGCTGCTGCTGAAATCATTAGTCTTATCAAGCAAATTGAGCTCAAGTACAATCGAAAGGTGTGTCAGTTAAGAAGTGACAATGGAACAGAATTCCAGAATGCAACTCTGGAGTCATTCTGTACTGACACTGGCATCTCCTAGAATTTCTCATCAGCCCGCTCTCCAGAACAGAATGGAGTGGTGGAAAGGAAGAATCGAACGCTGATAGAAGCTGCCAGGAGTATGCTTGCTGAATCTGGTCTTCCTACCAGTTTCTGGGCTGAAGCAATTGCAACTACTTGCCACACCCAGAATCGATCAGTGTATGTGAAGCGACACAAGAAGACATCCTATGAAATATTAAGAAATAGAAAACCAAATATTGGTTATTTCCACGTTTTTGGATGTCCAGTTTACATCCTGAATGACTCCAGTCAGTTAGGCAAATTTGATGCCAAAGCTGATGAAGGATATTTCTTAGGATATTCAGCCATTCGCAAGGCCTTCAGAGTCTATAACAAAAGACTGGAGAAGGTCCATGAGTCAATTCATGTCACATTTGATGAATCAAATGCCGCAATCAATAAAAAGCCAACCCTTGATACTCCCTAGTAACTCCAATTGTCTTCTGTGAATCTGATCCTATCAACTACAATAAAGATTCAGAAGACACAGTTTCCAGTCATCCTGATCTGGAACCTGTTCAGACTAAGAAACCCTCCAGTGGTACTCCATTCTATCCTTCAATTATTTTCAAGCTACCCTCTGAAATTATTATTGGATCAGATGTTCGTACTACTCCCCCAGTATCAGTCCCAGTTGAAACTGAACCAGTACTTCAAGAAATGCCTTCAAATGAAGAATTTCATGATGCAAATCGTGATTTAAATGACTCAGATGAAGATGTTGAAGTAGTCTGGCAAGATCCTCCTCCTGAAGCAACACCAGAGGAGACTCAACTGAATTCTTGCACTGATATTGTTGTCAGTAACAATCCTGGTCAATACTCCAGATGGACAAAAGCTCATCCTATCGATCAGATCATAGGTGACTCCAGTCGAGGGGTTCTGACCAGAAGAGCCTCCAGTGATCAATGCTTATATGTCAGTTTCTTATCACTGATAGAACCAAAGAAGATTGACGAGGCTATGGAAGATCCAAAGCTGGGTGACTGCTATGCAAGAAGAGCTTCACCAGTTTGAAAGGAACAAGGTTTGGTACCTGGTTCCTTTACCAGTTGGAAAGAAAGAACCAATTGGAACCAGATGGGTCTTCAGGAACAAGGTAGATGAATATGGCCACGTAATCAGAAACAAGGCCAGACTGGTAGCACAAGGCTACTGCCAGTCAGATGTCGATTTTGATGAATCATTTGCTCCAGTGGCTAGACTTGAAGCGATCATAATATTTTTAGCATTCGCTGCTCATTCTTGAATGGAAAACTTGAAGAAGAAGTTTATGTCAGACAACCACCAGGTTTCGTTGACGAAAAGCATCCACACTGGGTATATCGTCTGGACAAAGCTCTTTATGGTCTCAGACAAGCCCCACGTGCCTGGTATGATACTCTGACTAAACATTTATTGAAAAATGGTTTAAAAGAGGTGCAATTGACAATACCTTATTTATTCTTCATGAAAAAGGTAATCTTCTGATGGTACAAATTTATGTTGATGATATTATTTTTGGGTCTACTGATGATAAAATGTGCAAGAAATTTTCGAAAATAATGTCGACTGAATATGAAATGAGTTTAATGGGTGAATTAATATATTTTCTTGGACTCCAGATTAAACAGACCAGAGATGGTATTTTTATTAATCAGGAAAAATATGTTAGAGATCTTTTAAAGAAATATGATATGAACTCTTCACCATCTAAACCCACTCCAATTTCTGCACCATTAACATTGGACTCTGATCCAGATGGTAAACCAGTGAACACCACTGTCTATAGAGGCATGGTTGGTTCACTGATGTATTTAACTGCCAGTAGACCAGATATTATGTTTTCAACATGTTTATGTGCCAGATATCAGTCTAATCTAAAAGAATCTCATATGCTTGCTGTAAAGCGCATACTGAAATACCTTAAGGGTGTCCCTAGTTTGGGTCTTTGGTATCCCAAAGGCTCAGGCATGGATCTAATGGGTTATTCAGATTCAGTCATGCAGGTTGTAAGATAGACAGGAAATCCACTACTGGTGGATGTCATTTCCTTGGTGGCAAACTGGTCAGCTGGACCAGTAAGAAGCAAACTTCAGTTTCATTGTCCACTGCTGAAGCTGAATACGTGTCTGCAGCCAGTTGTTGCGCTCAGATACTCTGGATGAAGAACCAGTTGCTTGATTATGGTATTAAGTATTCAAAGACCCCAATCTTTTGTGATAATACCAGTGCCATTGCTATCTCGAACAATACAGTCATGCACTCAAAGACGAAGCACATTGATCTCAGGTATCACTTCATTCGTGATAATATTGTGAAAGGCAACATTGAACTCCATTTTATTCCCACTGACAAACAACTCGCTGACATTTTTACTAAACCTCTGGATGTCAAAACTTTTGAATATCTTGTTGGTGAGTTGGGAATGTTAAACCCTTAAATCTGGAACCTTGGTATTGAACGCCTTTGTGTACTACTGAGGATCCTTGATTTAACAGATTTATAAATCTATAACTTGCTTAGATATTGAACGCCTTTGTGTACTATCTTTGCATTAATAGATTTCTGGATCAACATTCCAGGGGGAAGACTGAAAGATATATTTTTGTCCTTAAAAATGTTTTAATTTCAGGGGGAATTTATTAATTTATTTTCTCACTGGACAAAATTTTCTGGAAAATATTACTGGTACCTTGTAAATGTGTCCCTCTCACTGGTAATTAGATAGGTTGAAGTGCATGTTTGAGGTGACTTTTGTCTCCTTGTAAATGTGTCCCTCTCATTTGTTTGTATTAGTTGACGTGCATGTTTGAGGTTACCAGTCTCTTTCAAATGGTTTTTGTTGGTACTTTACTGGAGTGTCCCTCCAGTGTACCATCAGTGCATGCATCACTGGCCTAATCCACCAGTAATACTGGAGTGTCCAGTCAACCTCCAGATGCACTGAAATGAGTCATGGTTTGTCAGTCATAATACTTTTTAATACTTGGTCATTGTGCGTGCCACGTATGCAAAATATTTGAAAAGATATTTATCTTGATATTTATCTTATTATCCTACGTGGCATGTCATTTTTTTTCAAAGAAATGATGGTATTTTTACCTTGGGAAGACAAAAAGTGCAACTTGGTAATGTTTGTGGGCTGTAAACCGTCACACATTTATGTGTGATGTGATGTATTAATGCGGATCTCAGAACCCGATCAAAATTATATTTGATAAATTCAAATTAACCGTTTGAGTTCCACATTCTCTCTCCTATATAAATACCCACTTTCATTTTCATTAGCATTTACTTCGAACATATTTACTCCCAAATTCTTCAAATTCCTTCATTTACTTCATTCTTCATTCAATTTCCAATCATAAATCTCTCTCATATTTACTTCATCAAATCTTCATAAACCCTAATTTTTTGTTCCATATCATCTATCTATCATATTCAATGGCACCAAGACAATCAAACTCACCCAAAAATCTGCTCGCTGCTGAATATGCTCCGGTTGCCAATGTTGTAAAGGCACCTCATATTACTTTGGAGGCAAAAGCCATTCGTATTAATATGAACAACTGGATGGCCAAACTCTCACTCTCCAGTGTTCATAATGCCCAATCCATTATTGGGAGATTAAATACCTTTTTTCTCTCATGTCCTCTTTATGGTGCATTGACCCTAAATCCTGGGAGGATGTACCACGACTATCTCTGTGAATTCTGGTACACTGCAGTATATGATGATGAAACTTCTTCAATTTCTTATTCTCTTAAGCAAGGTACCAGATCCTTGGCTTTCACTGTTGATACACTCAGGTCTGTTCTTCAATTGAAATATTTTGAACAGAATGAGATGCCCATTGAACTTCCCTCTGGCATAAATACAAGGGAAGTGTGCAGATTGATGGGGCACACAGACATACTGGATGAGCATGGCCAGCTATCCAGAAAGGGAACAATCTACATGAGCAGGCTGTCAGACTCATGGAGATTCTTTTTCACTCATTTAGTTGAATGTTTGGGAGGCAGTTCTGGAGGACTTGACCAGATAAATCAAACACATCTCCAGATTGCTTACTGCCTCTGGTTCGGATACAGAGTGGATTTTGCTCAGATTTTATTTGATGATCTGGTAGAGCGTCTTAAGGTGAAAGGTAGAAAAGCATTTGTACCTTATATTCGTTTCCTTTCACTAATTTTCAAAAGAGCTCTAGGTGACCAGTATGATTTTGAAACAACTCACTTTTCTGTATGTGAGTATATGCGTGATCTGACCAACCTTAAATCTCCACCAAATGAGGTAAATATCCCTCAGACCATGCTTAGTTTCCAAAGGGAAGAAAATGATGCTTCATCATCTGATGAGCCAGAAGAGGCTCCAGGAGGGAACCAGGTTGGTGAAGGACCCTCTGGAGTCCTAAATGTTGAAATTGTGCAACCAGTAACCCAGGTAGCTCCTGAAGTTCAGCAGACTTCTAATGTTACTCGACCCAGAACTTCCAGACGCCTTAGAAAGGGTGGAGTTCAGGTAAATCCGAATAGAGCTGAATTGAGCCATCCAGGTGACATAATGAATGAAGATGGGTCACTGATTGTTGAGCAGATAGAGAATGTTGTACATGATGTTGAGCAGGTAGAAAATGTACAGGTTGTTGAGCAAGAGACTGGTGAGCAAGATGCTCAGATAGATTTAAATAGAGAAGTGGTCGATCAGACAGTTGGGACGGCTCCAGATTGGGATGAGGTAGATTCCCCAATGTCTGAAGGAAACATGTTTGATGTAAATATGAATTTCCTGGGTGATGAAGTAGAAAATGTTGTCACATCTGTTATTGCTTCAGTCACCCAACCACTTATATCTACTGAAATGCCCACCACCAGAATCCATTACTGCACCACCACCACCACCACCATTTTCAATTCCACAAACCACTCCTTATTTCAATCCTCCCACACTTCAAATTTCACAAACTCAACCACCTCCACTTGAAACTCCAATTGATTTATCTGAACAACGTGTGCTGGACTCGACTGTTACAACTGCTGAAACATCTACTGAAGCAGTCCAGGCACAAGTTCCATTGGTGTTCAGAAGGCAATCTGAACTTCCACCTTCCAGTGGTTTCTCCACTTCGTCTTCAGCCGAGGTCCAAGGCCTTTTAAGTAAGGTGGCGGACCTGGAGAGATCACTCCAGTCTTCATCCCAGGTTGTTTCTGATTTTAAGTCTTTATTATCAAACAATCTTGCATCTGAAATGAATATTTTTGCTGGGAATGAGAAGCTGGTGTTTGAGAAGATGAATGAACTGGTACTGGCCACAAATAAAAATTCTGAAAATATCAAAGTGGCAGTCCAGGGCTTAGAGGCAAAGTTGGTAAATTCTGTTCAGACTGCAGTGAAAGCTGAGGTTGTTCAAATGCTGTTGTTAGCACTATCAGTGATGAGTGTGCTAAGAAGTTCAGACACGGCATGTTGAAAGAAATCACTGAAGAGATTTCTGGGTCTGTACTTAGAACCATTCAAGATGGGTTGTTGCCACAGGTGGTAAAGATGATTGAAAATGAAATGCCAAAGCACTTGTCTTCAGAAATTCAAATCATTAAGAAGGAAGTGACTGAGCTAAGGAAGACTGTGAATATCACAACTCCAGTGGCAGGAAGAACATTTGGTGCTACAGACAGATATATGCTTGAACAATTATGGAGTGCCCACAAGTCTCAAACTGGTGGACATTCCAAGGGGGAAAAGTCTGAAGTACAGGTTGAAAAGTCTGTTGCCACTGAGTCTGTTCCAGAAGGATTGATAAAGAAAAAGAAAGAAGTGGTTGTAAGTGCAATTGAAAAGGCCTTTGGCACTGAAGCCATCGTGCAACAAGAAGAAGTGACTGGTACTGATGCCAGTGCACAAGAAGCGCAGAAAGCACTTGGCACTGAAGCCATTGTGCAGGTTGAAGAGGCTACTGGTACTGATGCCAGTGAGCCCCAATTCGAAGCATTCCCAGATATCATAACTACTCAAGAGTCAGTAAATTAACTATCAGACAAAGGACGGAGGAACTGGTGAACCTCCAGAAAAAGATCAGAAAGAATGCTGGTGCTCTGGAGATAGAGTATAGAAAGAAGATAAAGGGCTTACCAAAACTCACTGCCAAACAGATCAAGGAAATCAGAGATGCTGATCTGAGCACATTCATTCCTTTGGATACTTCACAAAGAATCAATCGTGAAGAACTCCAGTCTGCCATTGAACAACAGAAAGTATCTAAGGAAACTGAATACATGATCCAGATGGCAAAGCAGAAAGCCAAGTATGAAGAAATGTTGAATTTCAGGGTTGATGCCAGAAGGATCATTGGTGCAGAGATTAAGCTTGCTGAAAATCATGAAGGCATGAGCAGGTTTGAAATAAAGTTGACCAGAGAGGGTAACTTTACTGATGAAAGGAAGAGTGCTTCAGTCCAAGCTTTTGGATGGACTGAACTGAAGGAGATAGCCTTAACGTTCAGGGGGAAGACTGATTTGTCTACTGATGTTAAAGCATTTTTGAAGAGGATTGAGAAGGTATGGAAGAGAAAGCAACAGATGGAAGTTGCAATAGGCATGAAACCACCAGAGTCTGTACCATCCTCTCCATCTCCAAAGAGAAAGGCTTCTGAAGATGCTCCAGGACAGACGTCGAAGAGAAGGGCCTGACTCTTGTATCATTTACTTGTACTTGTATTTATTTTCACAAAATTGTAACTTATTTTCTGTTGATGGCTGTAAATATAGTTGCATATTTTGTTTCACAAAGTAAATGATCAGATTTAGTCTAAGTTAGAATTAAAAGATGAAACTGGAACACTGATGATCTATAAAGTGTTTCCCAGTAACATAAATTTTTAGACTAAGTCAAAACAAGTGTTTTTCAAGCATACAAAAATTGTATAGATATAAGCTTGAAAAACCTTGCATTATTTCTAAACAAATAGGGGGAATTTGTTAGGTCCAGATTTACTGGACTCGCTCCAGACTTGAAGACTGGAAAGTCTCTGAAGACTTGTCCAGAAATAATATTTACTGGACCCACTCCAGACTTGAATACTGGAGCGACACTGAAGATTTGTCCAGAAATAATGGAAGACCAGTGAGCAAAATACTTGTATAGGAAAATCTGGAATCCTCCAGATTAGCTCACTGGACTTCACCCCAGTCCAGATCTATTCTACTGAAGACATTCTCACTAAAGTCAAAGACTGAAGTTAGAATAAAAAAGACTGACAAATGGCGGAGTCCACTGGAAGTCTTACCAGATCTACGACTGGAGGTTTGTCAGTGTTCTAGACCTTACAAGTCTGAACACTGATATCGAGGAATTGACTTTTTGCCTTTACACACTTTCCAAAGAACATTCCACTTGTTCTTTACTAAAGTACTTACGTGTGTAAAGGTGGTTGGTTAAAAGAATAAAGTCATATTGATGTGACTTTATCCTTGTACTTTAACCAATGCATTTAATAACCTTGTCGGTTCATTAAATGCATGCAACCATATTTGTACGGCACAATTCACTGGTGAATTTGTTTGCCTATAAATACAAAGTCATTTCCTTGTTAAAATTACTTTTAGCAATAAGGTGAATTTGTCTAAATACTCTCGATCGTAACAGGGATACTTCACAACTTTAAGTATCTCGATCAAAAGAGTTTATTTGGCAAATATTGTAACACCCCAACTAAGGCGGAACGATGAGATGTACAGAAAGTCGAGTATTCAAAACAAAGGATAATAGATAACATTCACCATAGCTTTATTTGATAAAAACAATTTTACAATGCACAAGCATGTGAACCGATTCCCAAGTACAATACGTCTACTATACTTGGATATTGAGTCCACGAAACAAATAACAAATACATGAGATGGTATACTACAATGATCAGGGTGGATTCCATTGCCCGTCACAAGGTTTGATCTTTGACTCCCAAGTGCAATGCAAACAATCATGATGTATATAATTCCTCAAAGCTTATGCTAATTCCTGAAAAGCATGAAGAAAAAGTGTCAACTACGAAAACGTAGTTGGTGAGTGCATAGGTTTTTAAGTAAATCTCGTTACATATCCATTTCAAGGAGTTGAGAAAATCCATGGTAAATTATAAAGTTCTCATTTGTCACATTCATCGTGAGAGAAAATATATCAATCGATTAATCATTCGTCATACCAAAACCATTCGGTCATCAATATTTCAACATCGCCAATTTCAACAACTTTCAAGATTCCATATAAGGTCCAATACCCAAACCGTATGTTCAATCCATAATATCCAACCATAAATAATATCAATACCACTTGGTCAATGGTAAGACTACCATGACATAATTTGATGAGATTGTTCTTGAGCCACTACTAAAACCGGTTATGTCCAAGATAATAAGGGACACATGCCGTCAATCATGTGCAATAATAATAATGAGTGTCGTGCCATGGAGACGACCAATAATATAAGGGGCGTGGTATGACCACTGATATAGTAGCTAGAGCACCGCGTGGTCGGACTGGGAATGAAGGTCGCCACAAAGACAAACCAAGCATCCCACCGTTACTCGTTGGGTGAGGGGACAAGTCCTAGTTGCGCAACTCTCATACTACAGGCCTCTCGAAGAGTTAATAGTAGTGTACCAAGGTGAAACAGTTTGACAGTACTCAAGCTCATCATATAATATATAACATGTTGAACATACAATAATTCCCATATCATAATCATTCCTTCCAAGCATCATTTCATAAAAGAAAACAATTTTATTTATCATGCTTTTCACCCCGAAGTAAAACACATAAAAGAGTTTGAAAGGGGGCTATGACTCACCTTGATATGCCGCATATTATATTCACTTATCCAAAATGGGTACTTCCCATCTATCGCTTCCTTGATCATATATCCGTCATATTCCTCAATCACCCTTCAAGCCAAGACTATCCCTACGATAGGACTAATATACGTAAGTTCCTATCTTAAGCCATCACTAAGAAATGCCACTTTCATTATGTTGTCATAAATTTTGGGATCCAAGTATATTGTTAATATTTGCATCTTTTTGGTTGTAGAGAGTGTTGGTGTAAAAGGGTCACTTTCATTATACATGTTGTAGAAACTAGCTTAATTCGTGTTATGGTGCGGAAGTAAGGTATTCAACAATGGTGGAAAGTGTGTGTGTTAGTGTGTGTTCTTGAGAGAGAAAGGTGTGTGTGTGTGGAAAGCAGATTTGATTGATTAGCAAAAGTGTGCAAAAGTTTTTTAAGTTGAAGGCTTGAGGGGTATTTATACTCTAAGTATATTACATAAGCTCCCCCTCAACCTTACAATTAATACACAAAATACAATATTTAGAAATACAACTAAGCACTATTTTATATTTCTAACATTCTCCCCCTTAGTGCTTGGTTGTCCATCATCACTTCCTTTGTTGTCTTCTTCTCTTGTTTGCACGTCTTTGCTTGTTCTTCTTTTTCTTATATCGTTGTGCAGCATTTGAGGTTGATGGCTTATCAATCTTTGAACTCCAGAAGGCTCTCTTCTTGTAACTGTTCCATGAGTCATTCCAAAACTTCTTAGGGATGAAGTGCCAGTTATCACCTTCAGGACGTTCATCTGGCAATTTGATATTATCTTGGAAGTTTACAGGAGGAATGTTATGAGGACCACGTTCATGGCTAGGATTCCAACGAACCCATGAACCTGTCTTGGTGTGAATAATTCCTTCTTGGGGCTTGGGAGTTCTTGTGACAATGAGATCTCTAATCCTTTGACGCATATCAAGAGTATCTTTGATACGTCTTATATGATCTTCTCTCTGGGACTTGATGTTTTCATCTTCTTCATTATCAGAATCTTCATCTATTGCACTCAGAATGGATTGGCAATATTTCAAAGTACCATCTGAATATTTTGGAAAATCAGAAGCACGAATGAAGATCTTTCTCTTCAGTCGATTGATGAAGACAAATCCATCCAAGTCTTCAATTGGATCTCCAATCTGAAATGAATCTAGCTCATAACCTTCGGCTCTTTGGTTTGGTCTTGTAAGGTTAATCCTGCTAGTTCTTCTTTCTAAGCCAATCTGGAAGTCATTGAACTCATAGAATCTGATCAAGGCTTGAATATGACTTTTCAAAGCTTCGTAGGCTAGAAGTTGATCTGGAGTCTTGATTATCAGATAAGCATATTGATTGTAGAGAAATAGGATGTCTGAGATCGTCATATGTTGAAGAGATTCTTCTTGAACAACATAGATATTGCCATCAGCTCGGCGAACTTTGAATCGAACAAGTCTGAGATTATGGTTTTTGAGAGGAGCAAACAACTGTAGGACTTTAGTGATTGGAATTTGAAATTGTTGATACCACCATTCAGCTCTTACAGAACTTTCTGCATTCATCAGCTCCATGTATGCATCTCTTTGACCTTGATGTCTGAACAGAAAGAATGCTCTTAATCGGTTCAAGGTCATGTTGAGTCTTTCACTTGGTGAGCAATAGATTTGAAAGGCTCTTTCTTCAAGATATCTTGCTCTGCATACAATTTCTTCAGGTCTTGTGCTCAAATCCAAGATCTGTTCATAGTTCTCAGCAAAGTAACCCTCATTGATCTGCCAGATTTTGTCTTTTGAGATCCTTGGGTGTCTAACTCCTTGTCCAAGCTCATTAGGAGTCTCAAGATTTTCAGCATTTCTGAGATGATAGACTATCTCTTCAAAGATATCTTCTCCATTTACTTCTTGAGTAGGATGCTGAGATCGAGAAACAACATTTCCTGGTTGAAATGGATCAGGATCACTTGACTCATCAGAACTTGATGTGGTAGAATAATAATGAGAAATGTGTCTGATGAGTGGAGGTAAGTCATCTGAATCTTCTTGATTTTGAGTTCCTCCTTGATTTTGGGTTTCTGTAACAACTTCTTGAGCACTTTCTTGACCAACTTGAGCTTGTGTCTCATGACCCTCTCTAATATCTCTAATGTTCTCCCCCTCGGGTTGATCATCAGGATCTTGATCATCCCGACGCCTTGAGATATTAGCCAGTCTACATTGTTGATCAAGCTCTTGAACTTGCTTTTGAAGAGCTTCAATTTCAGCTTGTTGTTCTTGTTGAGAACCTTTGAATGATAAATATGCAAGAAGTGATTGGAAAATAGATCTCTTATGTGAAGAAAGATTGGGTTCTTCAGATCTCAACCGATTCATAAGTGCAACAATAAGAGTATCGGTAGATAAACCACTGGTAGCAATTCTGTTTGGGGAACAATCACTTAAGTATTCAGATGAATCAGATTCAGAAGAAGAACTGGAAGAATGATGTGGTGAATTTGGATCAGGAAATGATTGATGTATTGATGTTGGTGGTATTGTTGTTGTAGTTGTTATTGGTATATGTGGGGGTGTTGGTGTTGTTTGTGGTGGTGTTGGAGTTACTACTGGAGTACCAATTCGTAAAGTACCTCCAGTAAGTAATCTACGAGATGAAGAATTTGTTTGTGATGCAGGAAGTTTTCCGGTAATGATATTTCTTGATACAAGTAGCTCACTTCTTTGACCTTCTACAATACCTTCAACAAAATGAGTGATTAAACTTTGAGCCTCGGGTGGTAATGGAATAACAGAATCTGGCACATCAGTAGTCTCAAGTGATTCTACTGAGTGACCTGAAGACATCATGACTGTCTCAGGATTTCCTGTTGGTTCAAGAGTATGAGCAACAGTTGATGATTCAGCTTTGCAACCAGAATCTTTTGGGAATTGGAGGTAAATAACACCGGAGTCACTTAGACGAACCGTTAAGCCCAAAGCACGAAGAGCTGATGCAACAGATTGAGCTCGTAAGAATTCAGACTGTCGCACAACTAGGGCACCTTCGTTCAAAGCTGGCGTGATGTTAGCAATGGAAGGATTTCCAAACAATCTTCGAGAGGGCACAAGAGCCGATCTCTCTATGTTTGTTCCGGCAGCATCATGTAGATGTGCAAAGGGTATCACAATTGGTGTCCTAAGGGTACTAGACTTACGTGCAGAAACGAAATTCAAGAGAGGGGCAGGTGTCTCTTTTGCTTCAACATTCACAGACTCTGAAGGAGAATGGAATGGAGTACGTGGTTTTTGCCCGTGCGAAAATGAGACGTCAGTCTGTAGAGAGACTTCCGAATGGCTAGTGGAGGTTTGTGCATGCGAGAGTTGGGAGCTCTCGTCTTCTACCCTACGGTGAACCCGGCGTTGATATAGGTTTGTAACTAATTGGAGGCCAACGTTTTCTTTTTGCCTTTCACCTAACCCTGAACTCTCAACCTCTCCGGTATTTTCAACTCCTCCCTCATTCCTTCCTTGTTCCTCCGGGATGTCTATAACATCATTAGCAAACAAATTTGCATCATCATCAGATGCATCATTATCAGGAGTAAACACATCTTCTGGTTCGGTTTCTTGAAATCGTTCATACTCAAAGCGAGATCTCTTAAAAGTTTTTCGAATGTTTACAGGAATCGATTTCTTTCTTCCTTGAGTATATGTCGGTTGAGGAGATCGAACAAATGATGATGAAGGTATAGTTGAGGATGGAATTTGAGTTGAAACAGATTGAGGTATGATTGGTTGTTCAGGTGTTGTAATTTCAGGAAGTGGTGAAGATGGAGATGATGGTCTTTGAGGTGATGGTGTTCTGGGTGATGGTGATCGTCTTAAATTGGTTGTTTTGGGGGGTGGTGATCGGATTGGTCTTGGAGACCCAGAAACAGATATTGTCTCCTCAGAAGATCTTGGAGAAGAAGGTTCAGCTGGAGCTTTTCTTTTGAGTTTCTTTGATGAACTCCTCTTCTTCTTCTTTTGATGCACTTTCTTACTTAATCTTAACACAAACATTTCACCTTTTTGTTTCTTTCTTTTGAGCTTACTGGAACTGGATTCACCCTCACGCTCTTTTCTTTTTCTACTTGACCCCTCACTAGGTGTCCTATGTACAGCTTGGGTAGGAACCGGGAGGCTTTCCGGTCCCAGAGCTGTTCTAATCCAGTCCAGATAAGTAATCTTATCTTCATCAGAATCTGAAACCATATCTAGCAGGAATGATGGAATCAGAAAAGTATAATTAGCAGCTCCTGAATCTCTGACATACTTGTAAAAATGAATGGTCACTTGAGTACTGTTTCGAAGCCTTGGAATGCTTCTATCATGTCTGACTGCACTGTAGACGATTGCTGTGAGAAATCTGATGAATGGAATATACTTCTTGGGAGCAGATACTTTGCCATTGACCAATACAATCAATTGGTCCCACAGAAGTTGAGCAATGTCATAGTGTTTGTTGAAGACAACACCATAGAAAATGTACAGCATTGGCTGTGTCAGATTGTCCATTCCTCTTGTATATGGAGTTAAGCAGTTGCTGAGGATGGAATACACATAATACCAAATCTTTGGTAGATTCTTTAATTTGAAATCCTTTGTCTTGGTTAAAGGACCTTCATACCCAAGAGAGATTAGGGCAGCAAACATCTCTTCATTGGACTCAAAAATATCATAATCAGCATGTCCATTGAAGTTTGCTTCAGGAAGTCTTAGAATTCTTCGAAAATCATCAAGATTGAATTCAAATTCATATGTTCTAGCTCCAGAATTCAATTGATATTGGAAATATCCTTGGCGACGAAGTTCAGGTGATTTATATTTAGCTTTGGCTCTTGGAATTGTTGGATTTTGAGGTTGAACAAAGGTAATGGATCTCCACATATCAAAAAGATAGACTTCAGCTAAGTCTTGTTCAACGGTAAGTACATATGTGAGAGGATGATTATGAAATATTCTTGAAACGATTGGAAACCCGGGAGCAACGAAAGGATCAAACAATGCTCTGTTGTTTCTCATATTACTTGTGTTACCGGCAACAAGGATTTCTTCAATCGATTCATTTATGGCAATTTCTTCGTCATGTTCAATTTCCTCTTGATGATCCATTTTTTTTTCTGATTTAAGACATAAAAGAGTTTAACGCACACATAAAACAAAGTTTGAACAGCAAATAACAAGATTCAAACAGGTGATTTATATAAGATACAAAGAGGTTCACAAAGGCGATCAACTCAGTGTATTCTATATAAATAACTTGTTATGAGAAAATGAACATAGAATAGTCAAATACATATTTCCATATATAAACTTACAAAGAAGTTCACTACGGCGATCAATTCTCTGCACTTTTATATATTTTCATATGTACATAACTTTGAAAATAAGGTATAATCATATAAGTACAAGATATTTGAGAATAGTAAGGAAGTACACAAAGGCGTTCGATTCCTCGTATTCCAAATATGTTGCAATTATATGATAATACAAAGCATTTTGTCACATCACACAAAATTTAAAAGAGAAAAGAAAATTGGAAAAAAATTTGGGAAAAAATTTTCTAAGTCTGGAAATCCAGGACGATCTTGATGAGATCGTCCTGAGGTTGAACTCAGGTTTTGGAAATATAAGACAACTGTAGAGAAGTTTGTCTTAACTTTTGTTAATTGAAAAAGGTTTAAGATAATAAAGTGGGACGATCTTGTTCAAGATCGTTTTAAAGGTTGATCTGTTGAAAAAAATTTTGAAGTGAAGGATTTTGAGACGATCTTGGTAGGATCGTCTTGGAAACTTAGTGATGAAAACTTCACTTCTCTAAGACGATCTTGACAAGATCGTTTCAGAACAAAATGACTTGAAATTAAGAAGACATTACCAAGATCGTTTTATTTCCAATCAGGTATTACAAAAACACCAACATAAAACAAAATGATTTATTTTAACTTCTAAGCATGGCAAAACACTTATTTGAATCACAGAAACCAAATTTTCACTACTCAAACCACATAAATCAAAAAATTAACCTAGATCAATTCTAAGATCGTCCTAGGTCATCTTCTTCACTAGAACAGGGGTTGCAGGTTTTTGAATTTCCAAAGTCACAAATTTAGGCATTTAATCATGTATAGATCATACACACATAACCTAAACATGCTTCTAAATCATTCCAACAACACAGAATCATTAACAGTCGTAAGTATTTCGAGAGAGAAAAAAAATGAACAAATAAGATCAACATTCAAACTCAAATACCTACCTGAAGAAGTGATAAGATGACAATGTTGTTATGGAATAAAATAATCAGTGAGAACACAGCAACTAAACCCTTATCTTGGTTCGATGGTTAGCCAAAAGTGATTTTGAAGTGATTTGAGAGTGTGACAGTGTGTATGTGTGTGAGTGTAACAGTGTGTATGTGTGTGAGTGTAACAGTGTGTATGTGTGTGCTTATTCCTTATGGATGAAGAAACAGGTCGGGTTGAGGGTGTTGACCTGGTTAGAAAGTTTTGGGCTTTCCTCAAATTGGGCTTCTTGAAAAATAAATTATGGTTTTTCTAGTTTTAGAAAAATAACTACAAAAAAAATTAAAACAAATTAAGAAAAAAAATAAAATTAAAAATCATTTTTATGGATTTTTTCCTTTTTAAATTTTGTATTTGTTTTTCTAAAATTATCAATAAGTTTCTCTTCAAATAGTGCAAATACACAAACTCCCCCTAGATTCATGAATTATCCTTTTTCTTCCCCTCAAACATTGCATGATATTTAAGCACATTGCACATAAGCATAGCATCAATGTTTGACAGATAATGAATGAAAGAGAAAGAGATGAAGGATTTGTACAAAACATGCAGAGGCAAGTAAGTGCATTGGTAATGAGCACTTATTTGAGATTGTTTCTTGAAAAGAAACTCATTCCAGGATCATGTGTTGAACAGTATTCGAGATTGGAATACTAAACACAGACCTTTATTACCTGCAAAACACAATCAAGGTTTTCTAGGTACCCACTTTTGAATGGGTCCTTTTGGGTTAGTGGAATCAATCAATGTATACAAATGAGGTTTTCGAACAAGAGGTTTATTCTTAAGATTCATTACAATCCCATTAGAATCAATAATCAAAGGTTTAGAAATCACAGTAGAAGATTTAGAATTTCTTACAGTCCATGGTTTAGCTAAATTCCTAAAATTTGAATCAAATTTCCTATTAGGAACTTTCTTCTTGTAATCATTAGCTATCCAACTTCTTCTAACTGGTGATTTATCATACACTTGTGTTTTAGCATAGCTAGTAGATTTTATCAATGATGGTTTAGAAATCCACTTATGGTTACTAGCTAAGCTTTTCTCTCCTGTACCAGATAAATTCTTAGAATTAGTTCGAGGAGTTAAAAACACATTCTGATTTTTGCTTTGCTTGGTGGAAGATTTGATATTCTGTTTCTTTTGAGTTGCAACAGTGAACCAACCATACTGATCTCTATAAGTAGTTATACCATTAGATGTATCTTTTATTAGCAAATGGCTAGTTTTAGACATCTTAGGTAAAGAACTAGATTGAGAGATAGCTTTAGAAGTAGAGGTTCTAGAAACAGATGAGATATCAACTTTGAGCTTTGAGTTAGCAGAAATGATATTCTTACCTTTGACTGCTGGGGCATGCTGACCTTTGGGTGAATAAAATGAAGTTGGAGAAAACTTAGATTTAGATTCCTTCTTTGGTTTAGGCTTTTTGGGTGAGAGTTTTTCAAGCTCTTTTTCAACTTCTGGTGCAAAAACATGATCAGTTTCCAAAAACTTATCAAATTCTTCAACAGAAAGATCTGGATAAGTAAACTGTAATTCTTTTGGTTGAACTTCTGTTTTTAAAACAGTTTTGTTAGTCAACTTTTCAATCAATGCTTTTGCTTTAGCCTTAAGATCAGTAGGAATCTCAATCTTTTGCTCTAAGTTCAATTTATTTTGGTCAACAGGTGTGATCACAGGGGTATCAAAAGAAAGTATCTTCTTGAAAGAAGCAAGATGTTTAGCTTTCAAAGCTTGAACTTTCTCTTCAATATGGAAGAATGATGATAGCATTGAGGTGGACATATCATGAATCTCTTGATGAGAGATGCTATCACCCTGCATATCTTTGTTAAATTCTCACTCCCATTGGATGGAGTGGAGCAATCAACAGAAGTTAGATCATGCAACATTTGGGTCGGGGTGGTTTCACTTACCTTTGGAGAATGATTTTGAGTTTTCAGATGTTCAATGACTTGTTGTTGAGACTCAATCTTTTGTTTTAAACCTTCAATTTCTTTTTCCAATATGGTAGTTGGAATGTAAAATCTTTCTGAAATTAGTTTTGAACAATCTTTTTGAGACTCATTTTCAGGAATTGAAATGCTGTCTATTTCTTCTAACTCATAGATGGATCTTTTATGAGTTTTCTTGTATGTGTCATTAATAGCAACATAATCAATCTGAAATGGTTTTTGTCTTTCAACATCATCTGACTCAAAGTCATCCTCAGATGGTCTGATGAACTCTTGAATCATGCCAAGTCTAAGACATTTTTCATTATAAAGTGGACCAATGTCTTCTTTTTGGATTTTTTCTAAATGTGATGGATTCTCATAACCCAACCCAAGAAGAAGTTCTGATCTATCAATCTTTGACTTATTGTAATAAGCAGTGAAATTCAGAAGAGGATTTTGTTCAATTTTATAGATTTTTTCTTGATAGAACAAAATGTTTGCTTTCAAATCTCAACTTGTTTTTGAAGAGTCTCAATTTCAACTCCTTTGAGAAAACAAGTACTGTTTAGATCAGAAATCTGTCTTTCATGTTTTTCACAGTTGGGTCTAAAATCTTTCATTTTATTTGTGAGAAACTCAACATCAGCTTGTCTTGCATTTGCTCTTATCCATTCATTGGTTTTCTCAAGCTTTAAGGTCTCAATGGTTTGCTTGAGTGAATGGACAGTCTTTTCAAGGTCTTGACATTTGTTGGTCAAATGAGCATTGGGTGAAACAACTTGAGAACTGTTACTTGACAGATGCATTTCTTTTAAAGAATCATAGTTCACTTTGAGAGCTTCATGAGCTATTGAGAGTTCTGAAAAATCTTCATTAATTTTATCAAACTCTTGTTTAGCCATTTTCAAATTGTTTTTCAAAGTAAGATTTTGCTTTGTCAAAGTGGCAGCAGTTGTTTGGACAGACAAGTAATCATCTTTGGAGATGAATTCTACCTCACTTGTTGTTAGTGAATTAGTTTGTGAAGGATTGGTTGTTGAAGTGACAGATGTCATCAAGCATGTGAGATCTTCAGAATCAGCATCAATATCTCCAAATAGCCATGGTTTCATCTTTTGTTGTTTGGCTAAGAAATTCTTTCTGATCTCAAGCTCTGAATTCTTCATTGTTGTCATTGAAAACAATGATTTGTAAACTGTTTTTGTTGTTTTTGATTTTCTGAAAAACAATACGATCTTGATAAGATCGTATTAAAAAAATTGGTTTGAAATTTTGGAACTAGAACGATCTTGAAGATGATCGTCCTTTGAATTGGATGAAAAATTTCTAAGTATGGAAGAAAGAAGGTTAGGACGGTCTTGAAAGAAGATCGTCTTAGTAATTTGTTGAAGAAAGGTAAGACGGTCTTGGTGAAGATCGTCTTAAGAAAAGCTTAAGGAAAAAATTTTCTAAGTATAGAAAATTTAGGAAATTTGGACAGAATGAGGTTATGATCTCAGAATTGTTGAGCAAAACCAATCTCAAAGAGATTAGTTACCCAAGGAAGTGTGTGATTCCCAATCACAACAACTTCAAATGATTAAACCACAACACACAGTTCACACAGAACCAGAAAGTTAGGACGATCTTGGGAAGATCGTCTCAGCACAAAAGCTAGAAGATCACTATGACGATCTTGAAGGAGATCGTCTTAGGAAGATCGTCTTTAGGTCAATTAGCAAGAACACCAGAAAATGACAAAATAGTCGAATAATTCACTAATTTGCTTGTATCTCACTCAATTTTGAGAGTTAGAACTCGATCCAAACACAGAAATGCTCAGAATTTGATCGCGCACAACCCTAGCAACAATTCCATAGATCAAATCAACTCAAACTGAAAATTCAAAATTTCATCAACTTTCCAAAAATTTTGGATTTTGATCAATACTATGAATTGGATTCTGAAACTTGACAGGATGTTTTTAGAGGTGATTTAGAATGTATCTGTGAACAAAATCAGGAAAATTGAGTGAAAATTGATGTTGAATTGGTGAAGAACAGTGACGGTTAAAAACGGTTATAGATATGAACACGAATTCTCAATTTTGAACAAAAATAGCACCAATCTGCATGAAATTTGTTCTGGATCGTCAACAGATTGTTGTTTTTCTCTGATACCACATGTAGAAACTAGCTTAATTCGTGTTATGGTGCGGAAGTAAGGTATTTAACAATGGTGGAAAGTGTGTGTGTTAGTGTGTGTTCTTGAGAGAGAAAGGTGTGTGTGTGTGGAAAGCAGATTTGATTGATTAGCAAAAGTGTGCAAAAGTTTTTTAAGTTGAAGGCTTGAGGGGTATTTATACTCTAAGTATATTACATAAGCTCCCCCTCAACCTTACAATTAATACACAAAATACAATATTTAGAAATACAACTAAGCACTATTTTATATTTCTAACACTGTAGTTATAAGTTGTTAGAATTTCGGTAACTTGCCTTTGATTATCATGGTTCCCATTGTGTGCTTTGCTTAATTATAATATTTGACATTAGTAACTTCATAATATTAATATTTATGAATACTTTCTGATTTATAACTATTTATTTAATTTAATATTATTTAATTAATTATTTATTCATTTTCTTGATTTATTAACCCAATAATTCTTTAAAAATACTTTTAAGTACCTCACTTGCCTTTATAATTTGTGGCTAATTATATTTGGGTTATATTCTGATTATTATGCTTTTTAACTTAGAATATTGTGATATATATATTTATTTATGTAATTTTTCTATTAATTTAAAAATAGTTATTAATTAGTGATTTTCACTTACTTAATTATTTCTAAATTATATGACATTTGTTCTTTGACTTAAAATGATTTTACTCCAGTAGATTTTAGTCACTTTCATCATTGGTTGTGATTATTTAACCAATTTCATGATTTATATAATTTATTTATTTACCTTTTTAATTATCATTTAAATTTAATAATTAATAGAAATTCTTAGAAATCACCACATAACTTTTGGCTAAAAATCCCAGCCCTTTTAGGCAACTTTTACCATGGGAAAAATCATATCAATTCAACCTCTCTTGTGTCTTGCTCATTTAGAGGATTCTAAGCTTATAAATCGTTTACCGAAATAGTGATTTTAGCCTCATTTTTCGAGCAATTCAAATGCGTCAAAATGGATTTTCATCCTTATTTCATTATTTACAGAATGTTCATTATATTTTTGTGTCTTAAGTCGTGATAGTGGTGGTGGTGTGATATGTGCAAGTTAAAGCTTTCGGTTAGTGCTTATATGAACCGAATTAGTGATTTGTAGGCTTGTCTTTGCCATTTAATAACCAAGTTAAGTTTTATAACTTTTATTTGACATATTCTCAGTAGGTTTATAATACTTTTTGTTACGAGATTGTTGGAGTTGATTAAAGTTGCAATCTAGTGACTTTAGCTTATTTTGTTGTGAAGAACTTTTACTTGGAATTTTCTGTTTTAACAATTATTTTCATAAAATGTTGAGTAGTCATTCTTGGTTAAGTTGAATTATTTGGACGTTGGTGATTTTTATACAGATACATATGTGTCCTATATTTATGTGAATTTTTGCTAAATTTTTAGATGTTGTTTACCACCTCTAAAAATTACCAAACCAAAACTGGTCAGAACAAGAGCTGCTGTGCGACTCAATATATTTTATAAAAGATTTCTATGATGAACATTTAAGAAAAATCTCCCAAATTTATTTTAAGTTAGGGACACTTTGAACTCAGTTCACACCAAGTTTAAACTTCTGGAACCTATTAGTTAAGAAATTAAAAATCATCGAAGTTGACTCAATATTAAGACAAAAATCCAGTTTTGACCACTTTTGGTAGAAAAATCATATCTTTGTTTGGTTTAGTATTTTTGAGTGATTCCAGTTGGAAGTTAAACTTAACTCTTTTATCTACAACTTTTATTTTGAAAGTTTTGCTTGAAACGGCCCTCACATGTTCAGTTCACCCGATTTAAGACAGAAAATTATTTCTGTTAGAATGTCTTTGATTATAACAACTCACCAATGACCATTCTTGCTTAATTAACACTTGAGTTCATCATTTACAAGATTAATACTTTATTTTTATACCTCTTAACATCAAATTTCCAGATTATTATACTTCTTTTAACATATTTTTCACTTAATACAAGTCCATATCCATCTCATAATCCAACAAAAGATCCAACTTTCTTAAATCTAGCATGTATGCATCCAAATCAACACTTTTTAATACAAACTTTTATAGATCTAACATTTAACAACATAAAAACATCTTTTTAATGAAAAATCTCAGAAACATGTTCATCAAAATATACAAAAACATATAGATCTACCAAAGGAAAATCACTTTAAAAGCTACTTAATCTATAACAACACTTTTGGGTCTTAAACTTGTTGAATCCTTGGATCTTTCTCATAGATTTCGACATGCATATGCTTGAGGAGAAAGATCCTATCAACTTTGCCTTCATCAAGTGTATATTACAAGGAAAACAAGAAGAAAACATAAACTTTTGATAAAACCTTTGAACATAAACAAGAACAATATAGATCTAGTAAAGAGATGAAGATTTTATACCCTTGAAGAACTTGGTTTTGATGGTGAAAAAGTGCAGAAAATTCGTGACCTTTGAAGCCTCCAACAACCCTTATTCTAACCTTAAACAACCCTTAAACTATGCTTGAATCAAACCTTTATTAATCTAGCCTACAACCCTTATTATTAATATAAGTTTAGATGAATTTTTGCCTTTGTTTTTGGGCTGGCCGAAATGAAGAAGAAAAAGGGGAAAGAGAAGAGTTTTGAGAGAGCAAAATGTGTTGGGAGAAAAGTAAGGGGATTAGTGTGTGTGAAAAATGGTGTAAGGGATTTGTGTTGGGAGTGTAAGACTAGTTAATGGTTGATTGGTGAAGTTGTATGGGGGAAAGGGAGGGGCGGGACGGCCTAAAGGGCAAATGGAGGGGTTTTTGGGTTTGAATTTTGTATTTTTAAGTGTAGGTGTGTATGTATGTGTTGTACATAAAAATATGGATGCATGCTTATTTTATTAAATCATTTTGTTTGTTAACAATTTTCTAGTTATTGACCAGGTATTGTTAGGTCCAGATTTAGTCCAGACTTACTGGACTGGCTCCAGACTGGACTACTGGAACCTTATTTAGGTTTGTTAAGAAAACTTGTTTTGCTGGTCTCGCTCCAGACCCGACTACTGGAGCCTCACTGAAGATCTGACCAGAAAATGTTTCTCTACTGGACCTACTCCAGACTTGGAATCTGGAGTCCCTCTAAAGATTTGTCCAGAAATAATTGAAGACTAGTGAGCATTTACTTGTATAGGTAATCTGGAGCATTCTCCAGATTAGCTCACTGAAGACTTCACCCCAGTCCAGATCTACTCTACTGAAGTCATTCTGACTGAAGTCAAAGACTGAAGTCTGAAGGAAGAAGACTTAACAAATGGCGGAGTCCACTGGAAAGTCTTACCAGATCTGCACACTGGAGGATTGTCATTGTTCTAGATACTACAAGTCTGAACACTGATATTGAGGTTTGACTTATGCCTTTAACACACTTTCCAAAGAACAATCCACTTGTTCTTTAACAAAGTAAACGTGTGTTAAGGTGGTTGGATAAAAGGATACACTGCACTTGATGTGACTTTATCCTTATTCCTTATCCAATACATTTAATGTTCTTGTCGGATCATTAAATGTATACCAACCATATTTGTACGGCACAAAATTCACTGGTGAATTTTGTTGCCTATAAATACAAAGTCATTTCCTTGAGAAAAATACTTTTAGCATACACTTTGCATGAAAGTGAATTTGTCCAAATACTCTCGATCTTAAACAGGGATACTTTACAACTTTAAGTATCTCGATCCTAAAGAGTTATTTGACAAATATAGATCATATTGTAACTCATAGGTTGTTAGGATACACACTTAATTGTGTTATCTTGATTCCGCAACAACCTTGTATTTTATTTAAACATCAATAAATGAA
>CM067168.1:81950769-81975261 GCA_034093135.1 Erigeron breviscapus
TAGCGTTCAGCTTCATGTTGTATTTATCCAGGATGTTGAAGGCTACTTCAAGATCTTTCAGATGATCTTCAGCCTTCTTCGACTTCACCACCATGTCGTCTATATAGACTTCCATCGTATCCCCCAGTTGGTCTTTGAACATCATATTCACCAACCTTTGATAGGTTGCACCTGCATTTTTAAGACCAAAAGGCATAGCAATATAACAATAAATACCTGTTGGGGTCATGAAGGCGGTGGCTTCTTGATCTTCAGGCTCCATCTGAATTTACTGAAATCCAGAAGAAAATATCGTGGTATGGTGGGGTCCCTCATGTACTTAACTGCAAGTAGACCTGACATAATGTTTGCAACATGCCTTTGTGCAAGATTTCAGTCTGATCCCAGAGAAGCACATGCAAATGCTGTGAAAAGGATTTTCAGATACCTTAAAGGTGTCCCCAGACTTGGTCTTTGGTATCCCAAAGGCTCAGTCTAGATCTAATGGGTTATTCAGATTCTGATCATGCAGGTTGTAAAATAGATAGGAAAAGTACCACAGTGGTTGTCATTTCCTAGGTGGCAAATTGGTTAGTTGGACAAGCAAGAAGCAAACTGCAGTGTCACTCTCCACAGCTGAAGCTGAATATATTTCTGCAGCAAGTTGCTGCGCTCAGATTCTGTGGATGAAGAACCAACTAACTGATTATGGTGTTAAGTATACAAAAACTCCAATCTTTTGTGATAACACCGGTGCCATTGCAATCTCTCACAATCCTGTTATGCACTCCAAAACCAAGCATATCGACCTCAGGTATCATTTCATTAGAGATCACATTATTAAGGGTGATATTGAACTTCATTTCATTCCCACTGATAAACAACTTGCTGATATTTTTACAAAACCCTTGGATGTCAAAATGTTTAAACATCTCATCAGTGAGCTAGGTATGCTAAATTCTGTATAGCATTACCTCAGGGGGAAGTGTCAAATATTTTTTGTTTAAAAGATTTTTTCTCTTAAAAGGAAACTTTGCTTTCTGAAAAATATTTTGTCTGAAATGACTCAGAATTTCTGAAATGATTTCAGAAAGTTTGTGTAGACTGAGATGGTTCAGATCCATTAGTTCTGACCATGCTCAGATTTTATGTATAAATTCTGAGATAAGTCAGTCCTTTATAATGTCTTTTGGATACTTGGTCGTTGTGTGTACACGTGAAGGTCACTGTATAACGTTTAAATAAAGATACCTTCTTGCTTACGTGGCACACAAGTGGCGCCGTAAATGAAAAGTAATGATCACTTTTACATTAAGAATGTTGAAAAGTTTTTCGAAAAGTGGGGTCTAACCGTCGTTGCATTAAATGCGGACGTATACCCAAAATTATTTTCGGACTTCAAACCCGATCAAAATTGTTTTCATTTAAATAATATTTTTAACTTGGGGTTTGAATTTCAAAATTATTTTTCTTTTATTTATTTTGGAAAATCCTTTGTATTCCATCATAAATATAAATACTTTTCCCAAAACAATTCCTTCATTTACTTCATTTTTCATTTACTCCCAATCATTCATTCTCTCTTCTTCCAATTTCCAAAACCCTAAATTCAATCACTTTCAGTTTCATCTTGTAGAAATAATGACAAAATCATCATCATAATCTCAAATCAAATCTTTAATTAGTTTTGATTACAATCCGCCAAAAGCAGTCAAGCCATCCCCTATATGGCCAAAGGGTTTTGCTCCTTCAACCCTTCGTTTCAATATGAACAATTTTGTTGCCTCATTGAATATTAAATCTAAGACGTTAATGGGGAGGATCAATAAATTTTGGGAAGAGTCTCCTCTCCATTACGCATTGACTGCCAATCCACAAGCATTGTATCATAGATACTTGCTTGAATTCTGGTACACTGCTATCATAAGCAAGGATGAACAATCCATTGCCTTCACTTTAAACGATGGCACTAAGCAGTGTGTCATTTCTCTTGATGGGTTCAGGGAGGCCCTTCAATTGAATTATATTCAACCACCTTCAGTCTATGCCAAAAGACTAAAGGGAATCAACTTCAGAGAAGTTTTACTGGCTATGGGCCATGATGGCATGGTTGATGCCAACAATGAATTGAAGACCTCCGGACACATTTTTCTGTCTGGATTTGGCAATTGCTGGAGGTTCTTCTGGACTCAAATAGTTGAGTGTCTTGGGGGAAATCATGGTGGCTTGGATCAGATTTCACTACTCCAAGTGGAGATAGGTTATTATTTATGGCATGGGATCCAAGTGGACTTCGCTGAGATGCTCTTCTCTCAGTTGGTTGGTAAATTGAAAGGAAAAAGAAGTCCACACATTGCCTTTGCACGATTCTTAAGCATCTGCTTCATGAATATTCTTGGTGATGCTTACAACAATGGAGGGCCTGAGCTTTCAGTACCAGAGTTCTGCAGAGATTTCTCAAATGCATCTACTTCAGAAGAGGAACCTGAACTCTCTGCTGAAATGCTTCAGGTAATTTCTAAAACTGAAACAGCACGACCGGCTGGCTCAGAAAGGTCACCGAGCGGGTCGCAAAAGAATGCGAGACCCATTGGTGCACCTGGTGGAAAATTGTTGAAGTTTGTTAATAGTAGAATTTGAGCTTATGTGTGTGTATCAATGGCGGTTTGAAGTGAGAGAAAGTAGAGAGAGAAAGTAGAGATGCTAGGGAAAGTTTGGATAGCATTATAGGGTAAAAGGTTACATTTTCACTTATGGAGGGGGTTTATATACATATGTCTAATTTACACTAAACCCCCTTCCATACATAGACATTTACATTCTAAGTACAAACATACAATAGAAATACAAATCACTACTACTAATTATATTTCTAACAATCTCCCCCTTAGTAGTGATTTGTCAAAAATATCCAGTCTTTGTCAGTCTTCAAGCTCTTGTATTCGGTCTATCTTTATTAGGATGCCAGAACCAGTTGTCTCCTTCAGGTCTGTCATCAGGAACAATCATATTTGCTTCAAAGTTCTTCGGTGGAATATTTTGTGGACCTGGAAGATGACTAGGCTCGTACTTAATCCAACAACCTCCTCTTCGACGTACAACGTACTTAGACTTCTTCACATTCTTTGCCTCTCTCATCATTCGAATGCTGTCTCTGTACTCGAGTCTTTGATTAATCTTGGAGATTGCTTTGTCAAATACTTCCTTTTTCTTTGAATCTTGTTCATCTTCTTTCAAGCACAACAAAACATTCTTGCAAAACTCTAATGTTCCATCAGAATATGAAGCAAGTTCATCCATGCGGATGAAAATCTTCTTCTTTCGACTATTCAAAAAGACAACTCCGAAGGATGGTTTTTCTATGATATGACCAATACTTAGCTGTTCAATATCTGCGGTGTAAAGACTTTGATCTGGATATGGCACATTGATCTTCCTCTTGACAACTTCAAATCCTATTTGAAAATCTTCCAATGAAGCATATTGAATGCAGCTTGACATATATCTTTTTACAGCTTCAAAGGCAATAACGTCTTCACGATATCTTTGCATTGCATTCAGGAAATGGTTGTAGAGAAAGATAATGTCATCAACTGGCAGTAGCTTGAACTGTGCTTCAGTAAATCTGTACATCTTGTTGTTATCTCTTTTAACATGATAGCAAGGGACAGAGATAGACATCCTTTTAATCAAAATTACTCTGACCAGCACCAAGATCTTATGATTTCTTTGTTCTTCGAGAAGCTTTGGATTGTATTGCTTGGTGAGTTTAAGAAGTTCTTTGTAATCTTCAATTTGCCTTGCTTCCTTAAACTTGTACATTGAATCCAACTCTGGTCTCTTTGTTTTAGTAACTTTAGTTGCTCCACAAAATATCGGATATGCCCTTTCCTCCAGATATCTTGACTTCTTAGCTGCTTCTTTAGGTTTGACTCCGAGAGCAACCATTCTTTCTCTATCCCTCAAGAAGTATCCCCGATTAATAAACCTTAGTTGTTCGTCAGTTAATTCAGTTGGAAAATAATCAGGAAGAACTTCCTCGGATATGATTGCCTCTTTCAACACTTGTTTGTAAGTTGACTTCTTGAAATTCTGAGATGCAGCTTCAGGAGTCTTTCTCAATTCATCAAAACTATTGAAGTCTTCAAAAGTGTAATGCTGTGGAGTTGTGCTAGCAGGAACAGAAGATTCTCCAACTTCAATTCTGCTTGAAGAACCTGTTTTAAAATAGTCAAGATCTGGAAATTCTTCAAACATTGGTTCTTCATCAGCTTCTACATTTGCTGGTGTCTTAACTATTTCTGGCTCATCCAAGATTACATTATCTTTTCTTGCCTCAACTTCTGCTTTGTTTTCCGCATATACAACAATTTCATTCTCTATAACAAACCCTTCTTCTTCATCAACTACAACATTCTCATTCTCTTCTTTTTCTTCTTCATCACTATCATCTTTAGCCATTTTATCAACTTCTTTTTGAGTTTCATCAGCAAGCTCTTTCCATCTTCTATCAGATCTAGCTCTAACAGCAGCTAATCTTTCAATTTCAGCTTGATCTTCTTCAATTATATCTTGATTTCCACCCTCAGATCTTTCTTGCATCACCACATCCTCAACATTCACATCCACTCTTGCCGAAGTATTTCCAATATTAGTTTGACCTTCTCCTTGGTTCTCCCCCTCGAGGTGATCATCAGAATCAGGATCATCCCGTCGAGAAGCAACCGAGGCCGGTCGGCAAGATTCTAGAGCTAACAAACGTAATTCAAATACAGCAAGCTTAGCATCATATTCTGCTTTCTGCTTCTGAACTTGATCTTCAAGATGCTTGACATGTTTTTCATTAGCAATCTCCCTTTCTCTTACCTCCAATGCATTCAACACTCCTCTTTCAGTTACTGTCAATAGATTACCTTCAGGCCTTAAGATATTCAACAAATGATCAAAAGCTTTGTCTTTTTCTTGTTGTTGTGTTGTTGGTGATATTTGAGATGATGTTTGTGTTGTTTGTGTTGGTGTTTGAGAAGGAAGTGGAGTATCCAACCCGGAGGTTGTTTGCACATTTGAAGTGTGACCTAAATTCAGCGTAGCTGATTCAGGATTTCCTGCGGATCCTCGAGTTAAACCCTCACCAGCAGTTTCAGATTCATGGGCTTTGCAACCCGAATCAAGTTGTGTCCTAGACTGTGATAAATCACTGTCCGGGACTTGTTGTTGGGCAACACCTCTAACAACACCGGGGTCACTGAGAATGCCTGTTAATACAGTCTCAGGTTGATCCTGAGGAACAACAGTGTCACTAAGGCATTCATACTGTCCCCCAGTCTCGGTCTGAGAACTGTTACCTGCGGCTAAAGCTGGCATGATGTTAGCTAAGGCAGGATTTCCAAGCTGTCCTAGAGGGTCACACGAAGTGGGTCCCTCTCCGCTTGTTCCGGCAACAGTACTAAACTGTGCTTGTGAATCCGTGTACCTAGGAGAGCTAAACTCTTGTGCACGAAATGAAGTCGTGAGGTGGGGTTGTTCCTCTCTATTTTCAACACTCTCATCCTCCAAATGAGGAGAGTGTGGTGAACGTGGCTGTTCCCCGTGCATTTGTGAGACTAACTCCTGTTGTGAGGAGTCAGAATAGTAAGGAGAGTTCGGTGCAAGCGAGAATGGGGAGTTCTCGACTTCTACCCTAGGGTTGACATCCCGGCTAGACACATTTGTTTCAACTATCAGAGGGCCAACGTTTTCTTTATGCCCTTGTCCTAACCCGGACCTCTCAACCTCTCTAACATTTTCAACTCCTCCCTCAATCCCGCCTTGTTTCTTCTGCACAACTGCATCTCCTGTGCTAACATTCTCAGAATCTAACTCAGATAATACATTTTCAACAATTCTAGTCGCTTGTTCAACATCAAACTCAGCTGAGGCACCAACTGGTTCATTCAAATCTGTTGGTGTAGATTCATATCTTTGGCTTGCAGATTTAGACGACTTATGTTTTCTTTTGGATTTCTTCTTCTTTGATGCCTGCTTTGGTGCACTTCTAGCAGCCATTTTAAGTCGTCTTCCAGGTGGTGGAGTTGGTTCATTAGGTAGTGCTGAAGCAAGCGGTGTTGGATTTAGTACAGGTGATGAACGAGGTGGTGTTAGAGTTGGTGGATTTGGTGAAACAACGGATGGTATTGGTGTAGATTGTGAAGGTGAAGATTGTGAAAATTGAACGGTTGGTGGAGATTGTGTTGTTGGAATAAATGGTGAGGTTTGTGAAGTAATATTCGGTGTAGATTGAGAAACAGGTGAAGGTGTAGCAACTTCTTGCTCAAACATAACTCTTTTGGATTTCCTTTTCTTCTGCCCAGAAGTCCCCTCATCACTAACCCCTCTTTTTCTTTTAATAGACCTAGAACCCTCACTTGGTGACCTATTCACAGCTTGGGTAGGAATCTGTCGGCTTTCAGATCCCATCGCTGTGGCTAACCACTCTCTATAGGTCCTAAGGTGGGGACTCTGATCAGGAACCAAGTTAAGCATAAATGGTGGAATTGGAAAAGATCGAGCAGTTTCACTACCTGTGCCTCTCATATTGGATTTGTACATTGCAATGACACACTTAAAGCTGTCTTCCAACTTTGGAATTTCTTCTGCATTATCAAGAACATCTTCGATAATCAATGTGAAGAATCTGACGAAGGGAATATACTTCGTGTCCTGTACATCTTTTTCCTTTACAACCTGTATCATCTTATCCCATATAATCTTCGCAAAGTCACACTGCACATTGTGAGTGACTGCATAGTAAATTGCCAGAGAATTCTTCGTCAGTGCATCAATTCCTTTCTGGGATGGCATCAAACAAGTGCAAAGCACATTATACATCGTATGCCAGAGAGTTGCTATATTCATCCTTTTAAAGTCTCTCATCGTAGCCAACTCTCCTTCATATCCTAAAGAATGAACCCCAGCCAACATATCTTCAACAGATGGGAGTTCTTCATATTCTTCAAATTCAGGAAAACCAATTGTCATTCTGAATTCATCCAAAGTGAATTTACATTCGAAAACATTATCTTCTGACTTTAGATTGAATTTGAAGTAGTCTGCTGTCTTGTATCTCTTACTTCCTTTCACATATACAATTGATTCCCATAAATCAAAGATATATTTCTCGGGAACAATTGCAGCAGCTGTTAAAGCATTGTTTAAGAGATGATGACTCAGAATCTCCGTAATGATTGGAAACTTTGAAGAAAATGGAATATGTAGTGCTTGATTCGCTTGCATTTTCATTGAAGCACCTTCTCGAAACATAGCCATCTTTTGTATTTATAATATTTCTGAAAAGACAAACTGACCAAAATTTTGACCAGAAAATACATTTTAAACACAGAAAAATATAAAACACACCAACATTTAACAAACACATTTATTAAACAAAGACAATGTTTCGCACATATATTAAAAATGAGAAAACAAAGTAGTACACAAAGGCGTTCGATACCTTGCCTCTCACCTAAATATATATACGAAACATGACGATATATAGAATCACATAAGTATTAAAAGATAAGAAAACGAAGGTAGTACACAAAGGCGTTCGATACCTTGCTTCTTATCCCAACACTTATGAAATACTATATAGACAAATACAATACACACATACATACATTTTAAAATTCCAACACAAAATAAAAAACTTAGAAGAAAAAAAAAATTAAAAATCAAAACCAATTTTAACTGTTTGCCGAGCTCAAACCTCGGCAAATGGGGTTTTCAAAAAAAGTTTCTCAAAAATTTTGCCCAGAAATTAATAAGGACCAAAAATATGTTTTGGCAAAATTTTTGATGATTTGTATTGTTTGCCGAGCAATCATCTCGGCAAACACGAGAGAGAAAAAAAATATCAAGTCAAGCACCAAGTCATCATGTTTGGGAGTTGAGTCTCGTAAACGTCGAGCTCAAAGTTCTGCAAATAAGCAGTTCAGACTAACTCCTTTTAAATGTATGAAGTTTCCTTTGATTTGGACAACAATAATGTTGACAAATGATTAAAGGAAGATTTCAATGAAAGATTGAAGATTTTGTAAAAAAATTTCACCCAAAAACATTATTTGCCGAGCAAAATGCTCTGCAAACAGTGGATTTGAAAACATGGTGACAAGTTTACATGCATTTTCCGAGCTCAAAGCTCTGCAAATGCATGGTTCAAGTCTTTTAAAAAATTTGAAAATCCAATTTGTACTGTTTGCCGAGCTCAGAGCTCTGCAAACAGTTGAATTTAAGACTTGGGAAAAAAAATTCAAAATGAACTGTTTGCCGAGCTCGGAGCTCGCAAACAGTTGAATTAGGACTTGGAAAAATTTTGGAAAACCAATTGCACTGTTTGCCGAGCTAAAAGCTCTGCAAACAGTTGTTTTTAGAACTTCGTTAAAATTTTGGATATCAAATGTACTGTTTGCCGAGCTCAGACCTCTGCAAACAGTTGTCTTTAACACTTGGTGAAAGACAAAATCTTTTTGATAAAAACAAGCATTTGCCGAGCTCATAGCTCTGCAAATGACTATTTTGATCCAAAAAATTGTTTAAGAAAAATAGGAACATGTTAACCAGAAAATATGAAGATTTGGAGATTATCATGAATAAACCTCGCATTTGCCGAGCTCAATGCTCTGCAAATGGCACTTTTGATCAAAAGTTCATATTTTTACCCAGCCCTTTATCATTCAAACCCAGAAAATCCAAACATAAGCTGATTAAGGTAATTAAAACAGATAAACATCAAGGAATATCCCTAATCATGCAACTAAAACATCAAATATTCACAACCAATCATCTCATAATGCATAAAAATCATGGCAGTTCATTCAAGCATTTAATCAAACAGTTTGAATGCAATATGAACACAAGAAATCTTACCTTTAAAACCGATGATCTGATGAAGAAAGAATATAAACTAAACCACAAAATATGATCACCAGATTACACCCTCTTCGATTATTATGAAATATATGAAAAGTTTGATTGATTGATGTGAATATGATCGGTTTTTGAGGAAAAAAAAATAAAGAAAAAGATGATTTGAATTTGAATTGTGACAAAATGGACCGCCTATTTTCCTTTTAAACTCAAATTCGGGTGCGGGTCTGGGTTTGACCCGCGTGTCAACCCGGATCTCGATCTGTTTTTGGGCTTAAACAAATTGTTGGGCTGAAATCATTTTTGGGTTGTAAAGAATTTGGGCTCCTTTTGGGTTTTTCACAAAAAAAAAAATAATAAAAATAAAATAAAAATAAAAATAAAAATAAAAATAAAAAAAAAATAAAAAAAAAAATAAAAAATAAAAATAAAAATAAAAATAAAAATAAAAAAAAAATAAAAATAAAAATAAAAATAAACATAAAAAAAAAATCTTTTTATCTTTTTAAAATTTTCTAATTTTGTATTTTGATTTTTCAGATTTTAAAAACAAACACACATACAAAGAAAATTAAACAAACACATAATTAAAAAAATGTAAACACATAAAACAAACAAATTTAAACAAAAATTCACATGCAATTACACACTCCCCCTCAAATTAAGCATATAGCAAAATGGTAAATTTACAAACTCCCCCTAAAATCATGCATTCTATCCTTTTTCTCCCCCTCAAACATTGCATGTAATATCAGATAGAACACATCAATGTTTGAAACAGAAAATGAACATAGAATACATGGAATGAAAGCATTTAAGTTTGTAAATCTAGCATTCCCAACTTGGTTTTAAAAAAATTGAACCTTTGTTCATCCAGAGGTTTGGTGAAAAGGTCAGCAAGTTGGTAGTCTGTCGGAACAAAATAGAGTTCGATGTTACATTTCTCGACATGATCTTTAAGAAAATGGTACCGAACATCTATGTGCTTGGTCTTTGTGTGCTGTACAGGATTGCAAGAAATAGCAATAGCACTCTTAGAGTCACAGTAGATGGGAATTCTGTTGAACTGAAATCATAATCAGTCAACTGAGTCTTCATCCAAAGAACTTGTGAACAACAGCTTGCTGCAGCAACGTACTCAGCTTCTGTAGTAGATGTAGATACACAATTCTGTTTCTTTGAAGACCAACTGACTAATCTATCCCCTAAAAACTGTACACTCCCAGAAGTACTCTTTCGGTCAAGCTTACAACCTGCATGGTCAGCATCCGAATATGCAATCAACTTAAACCCAGTATCCCTTGGATACCAGAGACCAAGATTCACAGTGCCTTTCAGGTATCGGAATATCCGTTTGACGGCCTGGAAATGACTTTCCTTAGGATTGGCCTGGTACCTAGCACACATGCATGTGGCGAACATAATATCCGGGCGACTTGCAGTCAAATACATGAGCGAACCTATCATACTGCGATATCTCTTTTGATCAAAAGATTTTCCATTTAAATCAGCATTAATCTTTGTTCGAGCTTCCATGGGTGTACCAATTGTTTGACAATCCATCATATCAAACTTTTTCAACATGTCAAGAATGTACTTTGTTTGACAAATAAATGTACCATTTGACAATTGTTTGACTTGAAGACCAAGGAAAAAGTTTAATTCACCCATCATGCTCATTTCAAATTTCTTGATCATTAGAGCTGAAAAATTCTTGCAGTATTTAGGATTAGTTGACCCGAAAATTATGTCGTCAACATAAATCTGGATTAGAATGATGTCACTTCCTTGTCGTTTGATAAACAAGGTAGTGTCAATCGAACCTTTGCTAAAGCCAGATTTCACAAGATAAGAAGATAGAGCATCATACCATGCACGAGGAGCTTGTTTCAGACCATATAAAGCCTTATCTAACCTGTAAACATAGTCTGGATGTTTTGAATTCACAAATCCCTCAGGTTGTTCAACATACACTTCTTCTTTGAGAATTCCATTCAAGAAGGCAGTTTTGACATCCATTTGATAGACTGTGAAATTCTTGTAGGCAGCATAGGCAAGAAACATCTGAATGGCCTCAATTCGTGAAACTGGTGCGAATGTCTCATCGTAATCAATTCCATCTTGTTGGCAATATCCCTTAGCAACCCATCGTGCTTTTATTACGTACAACAACTCCAGTTTCATCCTTTTTGTTCTTGAAGATCCATTTGGTCTTAATTGGCTCCTTATTCTTGTAAGAATTGGGAACCAATTTCCACACCTCAAGACGTTTGAACTGATTTAGTTCTTCCTGCATTGCTTTCACCCAATCTGGACAATTTAGAGCTTCATTCACTGTCTTTGGTTCAACAATACTCAGAAAATTCACAAACAGACATTCATTCGCAGATGCGGATCTTGTCTGAACTCCAGTTGTTGGATTACCAATGACTTGAGAAATAGGATGAGCTCTAGTCCATTTGGTTGTGTGCGGAATTGGATCAAGTGGATCACCAGATTCTTCAGAATCAATAAAATCAGGAGAATGTTGTTCTGTCAATTGCTCAAATGAAGTAGCTATTGGTTCAACAAAGTCATCGGGATCATAATCTTCAGGATTGGTTAACGGGTTTGTCACTTGAGAGATATTATGAGGTTGAGTATGCAACTCTGAATTATCAGAAGGTGGAGGAGAATCAGATGAAGAATTGACATCTGATGTTTGTGATGGTGAAGACTCTTTGGGATCTATCTCCTTTGAATTTAAACTGGATGGTTCATTTGTAAGCACTTCAGATTCAGGAACTTTCTTCGAAACTTGGAAAAATTCTTCAAACAAGATATCCAAATCTTGTGTTGTTGGAGTAGAGAATGATGATTTGACATTTGAAGTAGTCTTTGTTGCGGAAGCTTGTGGACTTTTAAGTTCGGGTCTTGAACTGTGTTGTTCAAGAACCATACCCGAGAGTTCATCGAATCTAACATTCATACTCTCTTCGATTCTCTTGGTTCTTCGGTTATACACACGGTAAGCTATTGATTCTCTTGAATAACCGATGAAATATGCCTCATCGCCTTTTGGTTCAAATTTGCCCAGATTATCTCGATCATTGAGAACATAACAAACACATCCAAATATGTGCAAGAAGTTCACATTGGGCTTTCTTTTGTTAATCACCTCATATGGAGTTTTTTCAAACCTCTTGTTTATCATTGATCTATTTTGAGTGAAACAAGCAGTAGCAACCGCTTCAGCCCATAGATTCGGAGGCAACTTAAAGTAAGCAAGCATTGTTCTAGCTGCTTCAACAAGAGTTCGATTTCGACGTTCAACTACTCCATTCTGTTGAGGTGTCCTGGCAGCGGAAAATTGATGAGTAATACGCATGGACTTGAAGAAAGAATCAATTGTTGAATTCTTGAATTCAGTGCCATTATCTGAGCGAACAATTCTAACCGATGATTTAAGATTTACTTGGGTCTTCTTGATGAAATCAATAATCACATTCGGAGTATCATTCTTTGCATGAAGAAAGAATACCCAAGTATAGCGGGAATAATCATCGACTATCACAAGAATGTATCGCTTGCCATGGATACTTTGAACTTTCATTGGGCCACACAAATCCATATGAATAAGGTGCAAAGGACCTTCTGTACTTAGAAACTTCTTTGGTTTGTGTGATGCTTTTTTCATCTTTCCAATTGCACAAGCCGGACAAACATGTTCGCTTTTATACTTATAATCCGGAAGACCTTCAACAAGTTGTTTATCCACGAGCGCATTGATCATTTTAAAATTAAGATGAGAAAGAAGGCGATGCCATAACCAAGAATTGTGTGCAATTGCTTTTGAAAGAAGACAAATCTCTGAAGAATTAGTTGGAATGTTGTTGAGATCAATAGTGAACAAATTATTGTCTCTTGTACCAGTAAGAATATCCACACCATCTTCAGTCTGCACTTTGCATTCATATCTCCTGAATAATACTTGAAGATCATTGTCACAAAATTGTCCAACACTAAAAAGATTGTGTCCTAATCCTTCAACATAGGAAACTCTCTTGATAGTGACTCCATTTTTAACAATGTCTCCATAACCGAGAATAGGAGCAATATGATCATTTCCGAATCTTACGGTTCCCATAAACTTCTCAACAAAGTTCGAAAGAATGGACTTGTTTCCAGTCATATGACGAGAACATCCCGAGTCAACATACCATACACAAATGAGAAATTCCTGCAAGAACAAGGAATATGATTTAGGTACCCATGTAGATTGGGTCCTTGCAGGTTAGAGGGATAACATGCAAGTATACATAAAATTAAACATCAAGCAAAATAACACACAAACAAACTTTTTATTCAAATCACAAACAAACTTTTTATTCAAATCACAAACAGTCGGGAAGAAATAATCATCAACATCATTAACATCAAAGATATCATGTAGATCACCCTCAGTTTGAACAGATACATGCACGACTTCACATTCAGTTTGCACAGATGCATTCACAATTTCACAGATAGAGCATGCAGTTTGTGAAGTTTTCTCATATTGACACACAGATTGGTTTGGTGGAGTTGGAGTGGCCATAACTTCACAAACAGGACAATTGGGGTGATCACAATCATTTTCATGATTCTTGGGTTGGTCAATGATACAGTGATTTTGAGTCTTCAGATTATCTATTAAAGATTGCTTTTCATCAAGAGATCTTTTCAAATCCTCTATTACCTTTTACAAAACTTTTTGTGGAACATAAGGTCTCAAGTTTTCAGCTTTTGGAATTGGAATAGTTTCTTCTAAAGGTTTTTCTTTAAAACACTCAAGAATTTCAGGAATTATTGCCTCATGAGTTTCTTTTTCGTGATTTTCTTTTTCGATTTTATGTTCAGGATGACTGACTTAGGAAAAGTGATTACCTCATCCTCGACCTCAGAAGAACTTTCATCAACTTCATCTAACTCCTTTGATTTCTTGATTTTCGTCATGAAGCACACATTTGCTGCAGGCTCATCTGTCTCTTCATCAGAAAGATGTAACCACTTGTCATCCTAAGCAAGAAGAGCAATGCCACTTTCTTCTTGTCTTGCCAGCAAAAGTTTGTACTTGTAATACTCGGAGTTCTTTTGACGCGGTTTAGTGCAATTGATGGCAAAATGTCCAGGAAGACCACAATTATAGCATTTCTTGTCTTCATTCCTCTTCTCCATGACCTTCTTCTCAAACTTCTTCTGATTATCAATCTTCTTTTCACCACCAACATATTCCTTCTTCGTATCAAACTTAGGAGCATTTGAATTCTTTGAATAAGACGAAACTGATGAAGTCCTAAGCTGATTGTTCGTTGGTTTCTTCTTGAAGAACTTCTTCTTGAAAGCCTTTGTGAAATAAACGAGTTCCTTGTACATCTCCTTTTGTCTTTCATCCAAGTCAGAGTCACTCATTTCACTCGAATCAGAATCTGTGTCATATTCAACAAAGCTCTGTCTTGAGACTCTTGAAGATTTCTTCTCAGCTACCAAGACTTTCTTCTTTCTTCTTTTGGATTCTCAAAACATCATCAATGTTCAGTTTCAGCTTTTCATACAAGGTGTGAATGGTAAGTTTCCCAAAGTCTGATTGTTGGTTGAATTGAGTTCCATACACTTGCCATTCCTCTTCCAGATTTTTGATGAATTTGATGTTCAGTTCCATATTGGTTCTCTTCACATCATTCTTTCTAAGCTCATTGATGACATTGCAGAATCTGATGTATACTTTGTTCAGTGGTTCACCCTTCTGTTGCTTGAATGTTTCATACATGTTCAGAACAGTTGACAATCTTATGGTGTTTGAAACATCAGATCCTTCCATTTGCTTTTCCACTTCATCCCATATGTCTTTTCCAGTCTCATATGAGTCCACATTGCAATATATGTCATCAGGAAGTGCTTGGTAAAGATAGGCAATGGACATTTGATCAGCCTCAACTCTATTTCTCTGATCTGTATTCCAACTCTCTTCAGGTAAAGCTTCTCCATTAACTGGATTCTTTGGAATTTTAGGACCATCTTTGTATGATTTCCTCAGAAGTTTTCCATTATTCTGTCTGTCTATCCAGTTCAGAAATCTTTTCTTCCATTGTGGATAAGAGCCTCTAAACAAGACAGGAGGTCTCCCTTCAGATCCAAGAGCTAAAGCTTCCCTTGAAGCCATTTCAATTAAATTCCAAAAGACTTAGAAAAAAAATTTGAATTTTCTATTTGTGAAGAATGCCGAGCTCAGATCTCGGCAAATGGACTAGTCAAAATTTGAAAATTTTAATTTTCTGCTCACAAGTAGATTATTGATGAAAAATGATTTTGAAACAATTTTCTTGAAAATTTTTTAATTTGAGAATTTCACATTCAACTAAGTGCCGAGCTTAATCCTCTGTAAATGGTGCAAATAGTCAAGTCACAACCCAAGTACACTGATCAACAACCAATTTCAACTGAGTGCCGAGCTTAAATCTCTGCAAACAGCACAAATGAGAATTTCACTTGGTCGAAGAAAACCAAAATAACTATTTGCCGAGCTTATATCTCTGCAAATAGCCCAAATGAGAATTGTACTTAGTCGCAACAACCAAAAACACTTGTTTGTCGAGCTTAAACCTCTGCAAACAGAACAATTAGCACCAACACTTAACCAAAAATTCTGGAAACACCTATTTTCCGAGCAGTGAGCTCTGCAAATAGAACAAATAGCTCCAGTACTTAGCCAAATTCTACTGAAACACGTATTTGCCGAGCAGTGAGCTCTGCAAATAGAACAACTAGGATCAACTCTTAGCCAACGATCTCTGCAAACACGAGTAATCACTAGACGACAAAATAGTCGGTTACTGGTTGTCTTCTTCGTTCAGGCAAACCCTTAAACGTCGAGCTTACTGTAAATCCTTGATATCTCCTTCATTTTTGTGAATTAAAGCTCGAATTTTATATCAAAATGCTCAGAAACTGAACGCGAACAAATCCTTGAACAAAATAACAACTAATTTCAGTCAGAATCAAATCCCACTGAAACCTTCATTTGCCTCGCACGAAATGTGATCAAATGATGAAATTGAAATCTGAAATCGATACAGAATGATGATATACTAACAACTAATCGATCGGTGAACAAATTTCAACAACACACACACTAATTTTGCAGAAATTACTCAAACAGTAATCTCGGTAAATGATATAACCAGAAAAACTCAAAATTCCAGAATTTAAGCTTCAAATAAGCTTGTGGATCGTTCTAATATGCTGATTGTGCTCTGATACCAATTGTTAATAGTAGAATTTGAGCTTATGTATGTGTATCAATGGCGGTTTGAAGTGAGAGAAAGTAGAGATGTGAGGGAAAGTTTGGATAGCATTATAGGGTAAAAGGTTACATTTTCACTTATGGAGGGGGTTTATATACATATGTCTAATTTACACTAAACCCCCTTCCATACTTAGACATTTACATTCTAAGTACAAACATACAATAGAAATACAAATCACTTACTACTAATTATCTTTCTAACAATCTCCCCCTTAGTAGTGATTTGTCAAAAATATCCAGTCTTTGTCAGTCTTCAAGCTCTTGTATTCGGTCTATCTTTATTAGGATGCCAGAACCAGTTGTCTCCTTCAGGTCTGTCATCAGGAACAATCATATTTGCTTCAAAGTTCTTCGGTGGAATATTTTGTGGACCTGGAAGATGACTTGGCTCGTACTTAATCCAACAACCTCCTCTTCGATGTACAACGTACTTAGACTTCTTCACATTCTTTGCCTCTCTCATCATTCGAATGCTGTCTCTGTACTCGAGTCTTTGATTAATATTGGAAATACTTCGGCAAGAGTGGATGTGAATGTTGAGGATGTGGTGATGCAAGAAAGATCTGAGGGTGGAAATCAAGATATAATTGAAGAAGATCAAGCTGAAATTGAAAGATTAGCTGCTGTTAGAGCTAGATCTGATAGAAGATGGAAAGAGCTTGCTGATGAAACTCAAAAAGAAGTTGATAAAATGGCTAAAGTTGATAGTGATGAATAAGAAAAAGAAGAGAATGAGAATGTTGTAGTTGATGAAGAAGAAAGGTTTGTTATAGAGAATGAAATTGTTGTATATGCGAAAAATGAAGCAGAAGTTGAGGCAAGAAAAGATAATGTAATCTTGGATGAGCCAGAAATAGTTGAGACACCAGCAAATGTAGAAGCTGATGAAGAACCAATGTTTGAAGAATTTCCAGATCTTGACTATTTTAAAACAGGTTCTTCAAGCAGAATTGAAGTTGGATAATCTTCTGTTCCTGCTAGCACAACTCCACAGCATTACACTTTTGATTGTTAATAGTAGAATGTGAGCTTATGTGTGTGTATCAATGGCGGTTTGAAGTGAGAGAAAGTAGAGATGTGAGGGAAAGTTTGGATAGCATTATAGGGTAAAAGGTTACATTTTCACTTATGGAGGGGGTTTATATACATATGTCTAATTTACACTAAACCCCCTTCCATACTTAGACATTTACATTCTAAGTACAAACATACAATAGAAATACAAATCACTTACTACTAGTTATATTTCTAACAAAGTTGTTTAAAACCACAACAACTTCTTCTACCCAACCACCATTTTCCTCCTCCACTGACCAACCTGAGGATCTCCCAAAAGATCCCTCAGGATCTCCAAAGGGCTTATTAAAACGACGTAAACTTAAGAAGTCCTCACAGCCCAAGGACATTAGTACCGAAGCTAACCCTTCTGGTTCTTCCCAACAAGAACCAGAAGAAGGTCAAATGGGAAACCCACAAGCAGCCATCCCCAAAACTTCTTTAGGATGGGATGGTGAAGAAAATATAAGTGAGTCCGCCCAACTCACATTAGAGTTTGAGTCTGCACGTGCACCCCCTGTAACTTCACCAATCTTACACTCCTCTGCAGCACAAACTGATGATGTTTCTGAGGTGACACCCTTAGAAACTGAAGTTTCACACTCTACGGCCGATGAAGTAACTCTTGATGATGGTACGAGAGTTATTAAGGCAACCCTCGTGTCTACTATCACTGGCGATGATACTTTGGTTGAGCCAACACTTCATAAATCTGGTGACGATGCATCTGCAGCAGCAGTTGTTGAACCAGAAGCAGGTTCAGGCACCAGTGGTCTGAACCTGGGCATATCTGATCAGACTGTAGTTTCGACTGACCTCTGGGATGAAGATGAGCCACTTCAAGGGAATCTTGATTCCTTTGCTGATTTTGAGTTTGATGAGAACTTATTAAGGGAGAATCAGTCTTCTGATTCTGAGCCATCCCTTGATCTCACAAACGTCCCTCCTCCCCCAGAAATCCAAAATATAATTGTTGATCAAGCATATCACCCACCACCAACATCACATAAACATCCTTTCTTTCCACCTGGCTCAACACCCGCTTATATTACTTCACCAGTTTTCCAACCACAACTACAACACTTACACCCTCAAATTCATGATGTTCCAAGGCCAAGGATTTTTGATGAGCCAGAGCAAAAGGAGTTGGACTCTGAAACTGAATCTGAGAGTCCAACTGAAGTTCAATTGGAAAAGACTCTGGCTGGCCTTAGAACACTTCCCTTCAGATTTCTGCTTCAGTTTCTGAGAAGGTTGAAGAGAGGGTCAGACAGATGGTCGATGAACTCACAAGGGACACTCATAAACAAGTTGACAAGGCTGTTGAAGCTATTAAGAAGTCTGTTAACACCCTTGATGAAATTGTGAAGGGCCAATCGAAGCAACTTGATGAAATTCTGACCCTGCTCAAGAAGTAAACTATTGTTGCTCCTCCTCCCCCTGCCTCATTTTCTGAAGAGGATAGAAAAATGCTGCAAGATCTCAAGGATCACGAGGCACTGAACCTTAATTCTTCTTTCAGATTAAGGGCTCAGTTCTCTACCATGGCAAAGGGCATTTCTGATTGCCTAGAACAGCAGAGTTGGGAACCTCTAAAGGCAATGAAGACTGCAATTGATCTATATGCCAAAATGCCTTCTGAGGTCCCCAAAGGGGGAAATGTGCCTATTGGTTTGCTCTCAAGTACTCAAGAATTAATAGAGGCAACCAAGAAGCAAACTGAAGTACAATCTGGTGGTGCTTCAGTTCAGGGGGAACAACTTCAGAAATCTGAAGTACAACAATCCGAGGTTGTAAAGAAGGATAAGGGCAAGGCCCAAATGGTTGAAGAACCCAAGTCCAAAGGTTCTAAGGGTTCTGGACTTGTGGTTGGTGAAAATGTGGATGAGCATGGTTATCCCTTACACAATCTTGATGCTGATGGCAAGAAGTTAGAGGCTCTGCAGAAGCAAGTTTCTAACCAATTCATTATGTGGGGGGGAAACAAGGAAAGAGAAAGGGAATAACATATGAAGATGGGGACCCTTGATCATATTGATGTTGCAGCTCTTGGTCTTTCATTAGAAAGATATCTAAAAATCAAATCTGATCCAAGAGTGCAGAATGCAGTGGTGGACATGCTTGATTATGAATGTGGAATGGCGTATTCACCTCTTGAACAAAAGCTTGAAAGTCTCACATTTAAGTTGTCTATTGAGGACTTAAAGAAAAATAGAATGACTGAAATGGAAAGAAATAAGAAAGAGATTCTGGCTGGAGTTCTGAAGGTTGAAAAAGAATTATCAAGGCCACCCACCAAGCCCAAAGTGACTGGACCTAGAACTTCAAGAAAGAATGTCCGAGATGCTGACCTTTCTACATTTAAACCAATTTCTGAAGATGCTACTGAAGTCCAAAGAAAGCATGAGCAGGATCAATATGAGAATTACATGAAGCATCGATCTAATCCAACCAAGATAGTTGATATGGAAGTAACAAAGGCTGATGGATTGAAGCTTTTTGATCTAATTGTCAAAAGGGAAGGAAGAGCAGCTGAAGAGTATAATCAAGTTTCAGTTCACGAGTTTGGCATTTCAGAACACAGGGAGATGATCCAAGCATTGAAAGCAAAGCCCAAATCTGCCTTGAGTGGTGCATGGTTATCAAGAATTCAACAAAAGATGCAGGCCAAGGTAGAAATGGAAGGAAGATTGTTTGGACAAAAGGATCATTCTCCACTGAAGAGGAAAGCCACTGAAGCACCTTCTGGTTCAAAGCCTGCCAAGAAGTAGTTTCCTTTTCAGAATATCATTTACTTGTATTTTATTTTACATTTGTAACAAACATTTCAAGTTTGTATATATATGTTGCAAATTGTAATCGATAAGTAGATGGTAAGTTTAAGTTAGAAAAACAACAAGAAAATTCTGAGGCATCAATGATCTATAAGATGTCCTTAGAAAATTTTACAACTTAAACAAAAACTTGTATTTCAGACTTACAAACATGTATAGATAGAAGTCTGAAATGCATGCACTATTTCAAAACAAATAGGGGGAATTTGTTAGGTCGAAAATCGACCAAGTATAATTTGTCCAGAAATAGTTGAAGTTCAGTGAACAAAACTTGTACAGAATTCTGAAGTCGTTCAGAATTAGTTCACTGAAGCTTCACTCCAGTTCAGATCAACGTATCAGAATATCAGATGTGGAGCTCAGAAGTTGATTCTACCTGATCGAAGACTGAAGCATCTCAGTGTAAAGTACTTACACCACTTTATACTGATTACGAGGAAGACTTTAAGTTACATACCTTTACCTGGTTAATAGATTTATCTATTAATAAAAGTACAAGGTTAAAGTAAAAGGTTGGGAATAAAGTATGACAAGTCACATCAACTGACTTTTATACTTTACCTCAAAAGTTAGCATGTAAGGAATTAGGTTTAATTCCTTAAATGCTCCCAACCATATTTGTACGACTTTAAGTCCACGTCATCATGGACTTGTCCTATAAATATAAGTCTTCTCACAATTTGCAAATTGCTTGAAACTTTGGCATTGCAACTTGTGAGATATACTCTAAGTAAACTTACGAGTATTTCCAAGTTATTTAGATCACTTGTATTTCAGGATTGTTTAGATATTTACACTTGGGTGTTTATCTTTGTTCCGCAACAATCCTTGTATTTGTTTATACATCAATAAATCAAATACATTGAAAAAGTACATCGTGTCTGTTAGAAATCTAAAATGGTGTTAAAATGTAAATGTTTTAGAGGTGGAAGGGGCATTAGTGAAACTTAGATTTATGATATAAATAGCCCTCTTCCACACATTATTTGTAAGCCTTTCCCCATTTCCATAATTAATCCCAATCATTCAACTTTAATTCTCTCTCATCTTCATCCCTAACCTCCATTTCACACACAAACACACTTTTCACACACTAACCTAAATCCTCCATTAAACCTTCAAATCGAGCTTAAATTTCTACTTAACAATTGGTATCAGAGAAAAATCAGTTAAATCTGAACGATCCATAGCTCGATTTTGTGCAATTTTCATCAATTTTTCGAATTTTCATTCCTAAACCGTTTTAGTTCATCATCTGTGGGATTTTGCTACAGTTGATTATACCTCGTAATTTGTATACCGTTCGAAGCGTCTTTCGATTACGATTCCATCGGTATATCATTTGTGAAATTTCGTTAAGAATTGAGAGAGTTATCATCGATTTTGTGTTAAAAAATTTTCTATATACGATTCTGTTCATTCTTCGTGTTTATTATTGTTCATCGTTTGAAATATTCTGAGAAGTTTAGATATGTGTGAGTATGTGATTGGTTGTCTCATTCAGAAAAGTGAAATCATTTTTGTGTGAGAGTTTAATTGGTGCGTGAGATTCAAACTACCAATCTAGCTTTTGATTTTTGTGAATTTAATATAAAAAAAAAGGGAGCTGGTATGGTGGATTTCGAAATACAAAGGCGCGTGGCTGATTTCGTTTTAAGTGTTGTCACATCTTGTCATTAAAGCAAGAAGCAAAGTGGTACAAGTGGTTCAAAAGTGTGTACTGTGTGTGTACAGTAGAGGAACGGTTGGTATTGTGTGGATAGGACGATCTTGATATTTGCCATGACGATCTCAAGATAATCGTCTCACAATTTTCATCCGGACGATCTTGTTGTTACATCTTGTCAGACGATCTGGACAAGGTCGTTTCATATTTTTTCCCTAAGACGATCTAAATAAGACCGTCCCACACAGGACGATCTTGTTTACCTTTTAGCACTTATTTGTGCTACCTTGACTTGTGTGGATCTGTGTGATCGAGTTTGTGGCTGTGTGGTTTAGTGTTTTGGTTGGGAATCATACACTCTGGGTAACTGGACCTTTACGGACTGGTTTTGCTCAAAAATATTTTTTTTTCAATTCTAAACAAAACTCTGCCCAAATTTTCCAAAATTTCTATACTTAGAAAAATTCTCACAAGATTCTAAAACGATCTTCTCAAGACCGTTTCATTATTTCATTCCAGGACGATCTCTTTAAGATCGTCTCACTCTTCATACATTTTATACTTAGCCAATTTTTCAAACATTTTATAGGACGATCTCACCAAGATCGTCTCACCCTCTGAGCTTAAATTTCAAAACGATCTCACCAAGATCGTTTCATTTTCAAACTTTTATACTTCAACTTTTTCATAACATTTCCTAGGACGATCTCCCCAAGATCGTCCCTGTTACAAAAATCTTAAAAAATTCAAAAATAAATTAATATATAATTTTTAAATTTCAATTTTTCATTTTTATTTCTTCATTTCAGTTTCAATCACAATATTTTTTCATTTCATTTCACCCTTTGCTAAACAAAATGTCAAGTCCAAGTATCTCAAATTCAGTCAAAAATGATTTCGTCTTCAATTTATGGTTAACTTCCTCACCCAAGACACCTACTTCATCTTAAGAAAAACTTCATAAAGGTGGTCTGTGTTCATGTTGTTCGTCGAAACCTTTTCCAAATCCTTGTCAAGTGATGAAGATATTGATTCATTCGACTGCATCTGAAAATGTCAAGTTTCAAGAGGAAGTAGTCACGTTACAAGCTGAGAATGTCAAACTGAAAGAACAAATGATCTACTTTCAAGCTGTGAATGTGAGACTTAGAAATGAGATCAAAGAACTTCAAGTTGAAATTGGAAACATTAAAGTTTGGAATGAACTATCTTCAACAAATTTTGAACAAACTTTGAAGAAGAATGATGAGTTGATGTCACAAGTTTCATCATTGGAAGCTCGTCTCTTGAAGGAAACAACTCTTGTTTCTCAAATAAAGTCTGAAGTGTCATTAATTTCCTTGTCTGATTTGAGTTCTTCAGTTGAAAAACAACTTGAGAAGATTGAAAGTCGAATTGCATCTTTCAAGTCGAAGTCTCTTGACACAAAAGTTGAAGCTCTTCTGAAACAATCGAGCAGTTCTCCTGTTTGCAAGATTGGTGATGTTCCAAAAAACCCCAACCGTAAAGTGTCTCAATTTACCAACTATGCCTTGGAAAAGGATAGAAGGTACTCTCAGAAGACAAATATTGATGGAACAAATACTCTTATTCCATTCCTATCATTTGAAGACAACTCTCAGTTCATCTCCCAAGCAAAAGCTCAGTTGACAAAGACTAAGCCAACGTCATTTTATAAGCCTAAGTCAACTGAGTCAAGGACATTCAAATATTCACTTTGGGAGTTATTTGATCTTGCACCAAAACCATTTGCAGTGCAAAAAGTGAATGTCCTTGCATCTCCACTGCGTCCACAAAAACTCAATTTTTCAACAACCTCGAGTTTTCACCCACCATGGACTGCAGATTCTATTCGTCGAATCGATGACACGTACATTTGGAATGTCAAGACAAAAACCGTTGGGCCTACACATAAATGGGTCCCAAAGGTTGTTTGTAAGTAATTCGATGAAATGGCTTATACACATGTCAGTGTATAACCCGGGCTAAAGATGTTGTTTATTGGACTACTACTTCATAATGGTTGATTCCTCAGTTTCGACTTCAAAGAGACATGATGAACATTTAAGCTCGATTTGAAGGTTTAATGGAGGATTTAGGTTAGTGTGTGAAAAGTGTGTTTGTGTGTGAAATGGAGGTTAGGGATGAAGATGAGAGAGAATTAAAGTTGAATGATTGGGATTAATTATGGAAATGGGGAAAGGCTTACAAATAATGTGTGGAAGAGGGCTATTTATATCATAAATCTAAGTTTCACTAATGCCCCTTCCACCTCTAAAACATTTACATTTTAACACCATTTTAGATTTCTAACAGTGTCTCAATGCTACATACTTGAATATATATATATCTTTATATAGTTTCTGCCATTTAGTTCTTGCATTTACTTTAAGTCATTTATTTCTTGTTATCCATAATCTGGATCGTAAACTGAACTTGTCCATCAAGATCAGTTGTACTTGCCAGTCGGGTTCTTATTAACTATCTTATATTTGGGACTCACATTAAGTTAAACCTAAAACAAAGACATAGTGTAAATGTAGAAGGTTAGGTAAAACCTTAGATATAGACTTAATGTGAATGTAGAAAGTTATAAAAACTTTTGACATAGACATTAAGTGAATATAAAAGGCAATAGTTTAAGTGCCTTAGACATAGAAATGAAATATTTTAATGTGGAAGGTTACTTATTTCTTGTTTTATATGCCTTAGACATAGATATATCTTAA
>CM067168.1:81976261-81987321 GCA_034093135.1 Erigeron breviscapus
GGTCTTTGTATTTACTTTTAGTATATAAAAGTATTATTTTAACCGTACCCTTGACTTTTTCGTAATAACTAGTCCGTCTTTGAGTGGTTTTATGTTTGGCCTTCCCCTTTATTTTGGGGAGGCTCTTTTTGTTGCTTCATGGATGTCTTAATGGACGTCCCTTTGAAAATTTACATGAAGTCTTTTTTCTTTTTTACGTGCGTTTAAATTTTATTATTGATCGATCTTAAGAATATTTTGAAAGCTTTATTTATCTAAAGTTCCTAGCTGCTGGCTTTCTTTATGGGACTTGTCCGGTAGCTAATCGGACTTATCCCGTTGCCTTTTCATGTGTTTTACTTTGTGACGTAGGTCTTTCTGATCCTCCGTCTTTGTTCCGAAGCTCCTTGGTGGATTGTTCTTTCTGGCCCCTCGGTTCCTTTTACGTTTCCTTCTCTTGGACCTTGTTGTTTCTAGGGCCTTTGCCTTTCTCTTGGTAGCATGGAATCTTTTTTCCTTCGCTCATTTGATGGGCTTCGGCTTCTCTCATCACGCTTCCTTAGCTCGGTGGCTGAATTGGATAATATTGTTGCTATCCCTGACTCACTTTGGAATTTTATTTGTGAGTGGATTGTGGACGCCATCATCCCGAACTTCCTCATTGCTTCTCTTCCAAGTATTGTGTTGTTGTCGAGTTTGGTATTACCGTGAAAGTGACCCTTTCTGTCTTACACTTCGGATATCTTCCGATTGTTATCTCTGTCCTTAATTCTCCGATTGGCCATATTCGTTCTCCGGTAAAACCTATTAGTGGCTTCTCTGCGCTCCTTAGCTTTTCTCTGACATTTCTTGGTAATCAGGAGAAAAAATTCTCGTAGAAGATATCACATGCGCTTCCTCCGTCTATCTGTACTTCCTTTACCTTGGTACCTATAATGGAGGCTATGCTTCCTCAAATGTACGTAAGTTGGTCCGTTGGGATGAACATTCTTTCTCTCATCATTCGAATGCTGCCTCGGTACTCAAGCCTTTGATTGATCTTGGAGATTACTTTATGTTAGGACCAGTTTACTGGTAAACTGGCCAGTCTCCAGTTGCACCTGGAGACCCAGTGAAACTGGAGACCCAGAAGATTTGTCCAGAAATATATTGAAGTCCAGTTGCATCGTACAGTTAACGCAACTGAAGACTTCCTCCAGTTGAGAACTGACCAGTTGAAGAATCCTTCCAGTTGAAGTCGAAGACAAAAGTGGAAGATAGAGAATGACAATGGCAGCGAAGCCCAGTTGACATTCTAGTCAGTTACAAACTGGAGACCGTCAGTGGAAAGCTCTTACAAAGCTTTACACTGATTACGAGGAATTAACTTTTATGCTTTATGTGCTTTTACCCGGATAATAAGATTTATCTTATTATTTAAGTAATAAAAGGTACATAAAGCTGGTTGAGTAAAGTTGCTTTATACTGCAACTTTACACTTTTTAAGGAATTAAATGCTATTCCTTAAATGCTCTCAACCATATTTGTACGGCCAAAGTTAACATCCCAATGTTAACTTTGCCTATAAATACAAGTCATTGCACAACAAGAATATTACTTCTTCGAATACACTTCGATAGATTTCACACTTTGCATACCTGCAATATTCTTGGTGAACTTGTCCGCTCTGCTAATGATTCTCTTATCCAGTTCTACAGAAAAATAACTAAGTGGCATCAAATCTTTTAAGTGCGCATTGTTTAGAGGAAATTCCAGAGGTGTAGAGGCAATGTAGTTCAATGAGTTTGTGATAGGAGATGTATTTATATAACCAGCTCATTCGGAATCGGGGGATGTTGCGTCGGCGAGACAACGGCTGGTGTGAATGTTGATAAAGTGTAGTATAATATTATTACACTTTCGTAGAAACTGTATACATTATTTCCACTTTATGTATATATCCTCCTGACCTATTACTTTAACGTATTTTACTCCTTATTGCATTTGTTCTTTACTTATTATCACTTAAATAAGTAATCTATCTAGAACTTTGTATATACTCCTGTAACTGGTCGTCTCCAGTTCAGTGCTTATATTGCAAAGTAACTCCACCATCGACATTGAGGTGTCTTCAGGTAGTACCATCTATTGAGTTGGGACTTACAAACACTATATGAAGAAACAAAGATATCAAACTTGCCTTAGATCCTGTCTCTTGCAGTGTTACGAAGCACTATCTGAAGGTGGGATAGATGTGTGGTATATCTTGCATGTTCAGGCGTGTAATAACTCTTGAATACTATACATCACCTTTTCACAAAATGTTAATTACTACGTCCTCCTTCCTTCCTACTGCCCCAATCCGTCCATGATACATTATTTTACACTCCTGTTGTTCCAAGTGTTTAAATGTATTTGATAGGACGATTAGAACAGTGGAGTATATTTAGTTTTCGGTTATCATGCTGTTCTATGGAAGGCCAGAATACTTTTGCATTTCGGTGGGATAGAGAGGTATATGTTGAAAATCCTTAAGGATGGACCATATATACCCATGTCTCTTGGGGTAAGTCCTCTTCTAGATCCAACTGTAAGAAGAGGTTCTAGAGAAAAGCTCGAAGACCATTGGTCTGATGAGGATCGTAGACTTGTAGATCTGGACACCAGACTCAAGAACATGATCCTTGGAGCTGTTCCTGAAGACTAATTCCAACACTTGTGTTGTTCCCCAGTGCAAAGTCAATGTGGGATGAATTAGTTATTCAGTTTGAAGGAGGTGATGACACTATTGTCACCAGGAAAGTTGCCTTGAACAATAAGTATGAATCCTTCTTTGCTCTACCCAATGAAAGTCTAACTGGTACATACACCAGATTTTCTAGCCTCATTAATCAGCTGAGAGGCTTGGGTGTAGAGAAGGATAAGGATATTCTTCTTGAGAAGTTTTGTGATATTCTTCCTTCTCAAATGGGAAAACATGGTTCTTGTCTTGAGACAAGGTAAAACCTTGCACACCATACTCTTGCATCGCTCTATGGAGCCTTCAGATTCACTGAAGATAATAATGCTGCAAGACTGGTGGCTGAGCAAGATGCCGTGAACCATGCCCAGAGTTCCAAGGTTGCTAGTGTAACTGAGCGACCTTGTGCTGCTTTAATGTCTGCAGAGAGTGTCCAGGCACACTCAATGAAGGAGATGTTAAACAGTTTCTTGAACTCTGGCCTGGCCACTGAAATCAGTGATGGTTGTGATGAAACTGACGATGATGATCTGGTAGCCATGATTGCTAAAACCTTTAACAGGTTTAAGCATAAATCTAAAAGATTTAATGGCCCAAACAATGCTTCCAGCTCCAGCTCTCTGGATAAAACCAATCTTACTTGCTATAAATGCGGTAAGAAAGGTCACTTTATGAAGGAATGCAGATCTAGTCAGATGAACAACCAAACTGGCCCCCTGTCCCTAATTTCAATCGGCCTGATGATAGCTACAAAGCTAAATATAAAAAGCTTAAGGCCCAGATTGCCCTCCTGTCCATGGAAAAAAAAAGAAAAGGATCAGTGCTTAATGGCACAAACTGAGGGAAAATGGGAGTACTCTGATGACTCATCAGCTGATGAAGAAGAGGAAAGGGACATGTGTTTCATGGCCTTGGAAGATCAACAGCAGCATGTGGCAAAAGAAGATGTCATCACTGGAAGATGGGTGGACATCATTTTGAAAAAAGGTATGTGATTATGACAACCAAGTTGACCCAGAACTGAAACTGGACCTAGCTGAATCATTAAGTGGTGATTTAGCTTTTGTGGAAACTGTTAGAGCGGATAGTGAAAGATATCTTGACACTATCTTAATTGAACTGAACAATGTTAAACCACAACTGAATGATTTACAAAGTGTCCAGTTGGCTCTCAAGGAGTCAGTTTTAAAAATTGAGGCTTTGGAACTTGATAATCAAAAATTATTTTCTGATCTTGAAAAAGAACAAAAGATTATCAAGTCATGGGTAAAGCATCTGGAAAGAACTTTGATGCATTTTCTAGAACTATTGATGCCCAGAAGAATGCATGGAAATCTGGAGATCTGGAGATGGCAGCTCTCATACCAGATCTTCATGCATTGCCTCTAGCTCTCAGGGTTGAAACTTCTTATGATCAACCTGAAGCTGTTAAAACTGAACCCATTGAGACCACCCCCATTGAGGTTAAACCTGGAGCCAAACAGGCTAAAGCTCCAGTTAAAAAGGCCACTGGTAACAAGCCTTTACCTCAAAAGTCTAAGGTGCCCAAGACCCAAAAGACTAAAACTCCAGCTGAACCAAGGTCCAAGGTTCAGTTGCCTGATGAAAACAATATTTTGCTTAAACTGGAAAGTCAACTCCAACTTTTGTCTCGACAGGTTCAGAGTTGTACTACCCGGATTAAAAATCTGGAAGGAGGTTCATCACCTCCAGTTTTTAAACAAAATATTAAACCCCCCCTTTCAAAACCTAAACAAAAGAATGTTCCATCTGGAACTAAATCTGGTAAAAATAAGGGGAGCAAGTATCAAGTACCAATCGTTTTTACTCCTGCACCTGGATCTGGTGAAAAAGGTCCAGATGTAGTCTTCAGTTTACCTCCACAACAATCAACTGTGACTTCTGTAGAGAAGTCCAGTGAACCCATCAAGAAAATATGGGTTCACAAAAATAACTGATGATTTTTGTGGGTGTGCAGGGCGATCGAAAGAAGAATATCTGGTATCTGGACAGCGCTGCTGGCCGGACTATGACCGGATGTAAGCCCCTGCTTAAAGAGTTCACTGTCCAAGATGGACCGACAGTGACGTTTGGTAATGATCAAAGTGGAAATACTGAAGGATATGGTGTGCTCAATAATGGACAAGTCGAATTCAAAAGAGTTGCATTTGTGAATGGTTTGAAATACAACCTGATCAGTGTCAGCCAACTTTGTGATGATGGCTTCAGAGTTTTGTTCGATATTGCTCAAGGCACCATATTTAACAAGGATTGGAAAGTGGTGATGGTTGCACCAAGAAAAGGTAATGTGTACATCATGGATATGGAACCAGCTCCAAAAGAGCAGTGCTTCTATACCAAAGCTGATGAGGACACCAACTGGCTGTGGCATAAAAGATTATCCCATCTTAATTTCAAAAATATTAACAAGTTATCTCGCAAACAACTGGTTGATGGGATACCACAGATTTCTTTTAATAAAGAAAGCCATGTCCAGGGTGTGAGATGGGCAAGCAGAAAAGGGCCAGTTTCAAAACTAGGTAAAACTTTAGCATCACTGAACCTCTTCACATGCTACATATGGATCTCTTTGGTCCAGTGAATGTTCAAACTAGAGCTGGAAAGAAGTACACTCTAGTTGTGGTCGATGAATTCACCAGATACTGTTGGGTGGGATTCCTCAGATCCAAAAGTGATGCACCTGCTGAAATCATCTCTCTCATCAAGAGAATTGAACTCAAGTATACTCGAAAAGTTTGTCAGTTGCGAAGTGATAATGGTACTGAATTTCGAAATAAGGTACTTGAAACATTTTGCAATGACACTGGCATCTCTCAAAACTTCTCATCAGCACACTCTCCAGAGTAGAATGGAGTTGTGGAAAGAAAGAATCGCACACTGATAGAAGCAGCCAGAAGTATGCTATCTGAATCAGGTCTTCCCACCAGTTTTTGGGCTGAAGCAGTTGCAACTGCTTGTCACACCCAAAACGGTCAGTCTACATCAAGAGACATAAGAAGACTGCCTATGAAGTACTCAGGAATCGTAAACCAAATATTAGATATTTTCATGTATTTGGTTGTCCAGTTTATATCTTAAACGATTCCAGTCAGCTTGGAAAGTTTGATGCAAAAGCTGATGAAGGGGTATTTTTAGGTTATTCAGATATTCGAAAGGCCTTTAGAGTTTATAATTATAGGCTCCAAAAGGTTCATGAGACAATTCATGTCACATTCTACGAATCAACTGAAGCAATCAACAAGAGACCAAGCCTTGATATTACTCCAGTCGTTCCAATAAATTTTGGCGAAACTGACCAAGTTCATCAGTCAGTTGTTTCACCAAAAGATGTTTCCAGTTACAACAAATTGGAACCAGTTAAGAAGAAGAACACCACTAGTGACACATCATTCTATCCCTCCATCAATTTCAACTTACCACAAGAATTGGTGATTGGATCTGATGTACGTGCCACTCCAATATCAGCACCAGTTCAAACTCCAACTTCTCCAGTTCTTCAAGAAATGCCTTCTAATGAAGAATTTCATGATGCAAATCGTGACCTCATTGACTCTGATGAGGATGTAGAAGTAGTTTGGATCGATCCTCCTCTAGAAGCTACTGCAACTGAAGAAGATCGCCAGGTGACTTGCACTGATATTGTTTTACACCAGCCTAGTCAATACACTAGATGGACTCGAGCACATCCAATTGAACAGATTGTGGGAGATCCAAATAGTGGGGTTCAGACTAGAAGAGCCACCAGTGAGCAATGCTTAAACGTCACCTTCTTATCACTAATTGAACCAAAGAAGATTGACGAGGCTATGGCAGACCCAAGCTGGGTGGAAGCTATGCAAGAGAGCTCGTCCAGTTTGAAAGGAACAATGTTTGGGAGCTTGTTCCTTGTCCACCAGGGTTAAAGAAAGAACCTATTGGTACAGATGGGTCTACCGAAACAAGATGGATGAAGATGGCCATGTTGTAAGAAACAAGGCCAGATTAGTTGCCCAGGGTTATTGTCAAGCAGAAGGCGTTGACTATGATGAAACTTTTGCTCCAGTTGCAAGACTTGAAGCCATCAGAATATTTTTGGCTTATGCAGCCCATCTGCAGTTCAAGGTCTTCCAGATGGATATCAAAAGTGCGTTTCTAAATGGAACATTGGAAGAAGAAGTTTATGTTAAGCAGACTCCAGGCTTCATCAACGAGAAGCATCCTCACTGGGTAGATAGTCTGAACAGAGCTTTGTATGGTCTAAGACAAGCCCCAAGAGCCTGGTATGATACTTTAACTAAACATCTTCTTAAAAATGGCTTTCAAAGAGGTGCAATAGATAATACCTTATTTATCTTGAAAGAAAGAGGTAATATCTTATTGGTACAAATTTATGTTGATGACGTTATATTTGGTTCAACTGATGATGCAATGTGTAAAAAGTTTTCAAAAATCATGTCATCTGAGTATGAGATGAGTTTAATGGGAGAATTAACATTTTTCTTAGGTCTTCAGATTAAGCAACTGAAAATGGAATTTTCATAAACCAAGGAAAATATGTCAGAGATTTGTTAAGAAAATACAAATATGATTCAATCCCATCGAAAACACACCTATTGCAGCACCATTAAATTTGGACTCTGACCCAACTGACAAACCAGTGAACATAACTGACTATCGTGGTATGGTTGGTTCACTGATGTATTTAACTGCCAGTCGACCAGATATAATGTTTGCAACATGTCTATGTGCCAGGTTTCAGGCTAACCCAAAAGAATCACACTTGCACGCTGTTAAGCGTATCTTTAGATACCTGAAAGGGTGTCCTAATCTTGGTCTTTGGTACCCCAAAGGCTCAGGATTAGATCTAATGGGTTATTCAGATTCAGATCATGCAGGTTGTAAGATAGATAGAAAATCAACAACTGGTGGTTGTCATTTCCTTGGAGGAAAACTGGTAAGTTGGACCAGCAAGAAGCAGACTTCAGTCTCTATGTCCACTGCTGAGGCAAAGTACATTTCTGCGGCCAGTTGCTGTGCCCAGATTCTCTGGATCAAGAACCAGTTACTAGATTATGGTCAAAAGTATACAAGGACCCCAATCTTTTGTGACAACACCAGTGCAATTGCTATATCTCACAACCCAGTGATGCACTCCAAGACAAAGCATATTGACATCAGGTATCATTTTATTCGTGATCATGTTATGAAAGGAGACATTGAAATTCATTTCATTCCCACTGACAAACAGCTCGCTGATGTTTTTACAAAACCTCTTGATGAGAAAACCTTTAAACATCTCATCAGCGAACTGGAATGTTAAATCCTTAAAACTGGAGATTTCTTTGTTATTGAACGCGTCAGTGACACTGATGAAGTTCTCCTGTTGAGGAGGTCCAGATAATCTTTGCTCGCCAGGCTATCGAACGCCTTTGTGATACTATCTTGGCACTAATTGATTTCTGGATCATCATTTTAGGGGGAAAGACTCAAAAATAATTTTCTGACTAAAATTCGTTTTTGTTTGAAAATGGCAACTGGAGAACTCTCCAGTTGGAAACTGGCACTGGACTAATCCTCCAGTGATCAGATTCAGTCTTGTCTTATTTTTTATAACGTTAGAAATACTTGGTCAATATTTGTGACATGTGATGGTACTCGAGTGTTTTAAACCACTTGGTATCGTCATCTGACGTGTTTAAAGTCATTTTGGTAAATGAACACTGTTTGTATTAGGAAAATTAATGTTAGTGGGCGCGTGGGTAAGATAAGCCGTCGTAGCATTTAATGCTGACACAATTAATTATGTTTTTATTTCAAATTCAAACTTATTTTGTAAAAATATCTACAAAATTGATTTTGTTAATAAAATATAATTTTTGGTATTACATTGGGATCTTGAATTCCTTATAAATACCCTTATTTACTCCGAACACATTTACTTTCCTTCACATTCTTTCATTTACTTCCCAATCATCTAAAAAAATTGCCTCATTTATCTCTCTGCTTCATAAATCAAGAACCCTAATTCCTAAATTTCAATTTCATTTTCAAATGGCTCCTAAATCATCCCGTTCAAGAGATGTAAATCTCTTAACTGTTCCATATGCTCCTTTACCAGATGTCAAACCGGCATCTGGTGCTCCTAGTAACACTTCGCTCATCAAACTCAATCCAAATAATCCGATGGCGAGTTTACAAGGATGGCATACTGCTTGTGGAATGGATTGAGAGTAGACTTTGCTGATATCCTGTTTAGAAGCCTAGTACAAAAACTGAAGGGCACCAGGGGAGTTTGTATCCCCTTCTCAAGGTTTCTCTCTCTTTGCTTTCTACAAATTCTGGGCAGTGAAGCATACTTAAGCACAGATTCACCTTACACTGTGCCAGATTTGTTGAGGAATTTTAGACTCTCTAGTATCTGAAGCTGGAGAGGTCGAGATTCCAGATCGAATGCAGCTGGCATTCGCCAAACTGATGCACCAATTCTAGGTGAGTCAGAAAGACAACTGGGCGGGCCTCAAAATAATGAGGGACCCTCCAGTTCGTCTAATGTTATGGTTGAGGATAGAGCAACCATAACTGAGGCAACTCCAATAACATCTATCCCTGGTAAAGATACCTCGGTATCTGATCCTCCAACAGATGCACCCAACCAGGAAACTGGGGAAGGTCATCTGGAGACTGACCCTTCTGGTCAGCCCTCAGTTACATTCATGGATCTGGACATGAATGTTAATGACGAGGAAATCCTTATAGAGTCTTCTGATTCTGAAGGTACTGCTTCAGACTTGGAGATTTTTTATTCTGCTGTACAAGATCAAAACCCTTCATCTCCAGTCTCGCTTCCAGATGCATCAATTTCACTTTCACCATCCCAACAAAATGAGACTACAGATATTTCATTCCCAACTTATAACTATATGTCTGGAAACAGACGTATGGCACTTTCACCATCTGGGCAATTCTCACTCCTTCGAGAAATGCCACCCCCACCGCCGCCGTTGTTCACACCTGAGCATTCTCAGCATGAACAACACATTGAACTTCCAGTCCTTTCTTCTACCACCACTCCTACTATTTCTTCAACTGCTGGACTGACAACTGGGGAGACTTCTCTAAGTTTGCCTCCTCCAGTTGCTCCAGTAGAAACTGTTGCTGGTCCAGTGACACCTTCTCCTCCGTCACTGGACAGTTAAGTTGTCTCTGTACAAGCCGATCTCCAAAACCTTCTCACCAGGGTGGAGGAGATTCAAAAGACACTTGACAAAAACACCAAGTCTTTCTCCAGATACCACAAGGATCACTTGACCAATATTAAAGTGGTTGATCTGGGGATTAACAAGTTTTCATCTAATGAAGACTTGGTGTTGAAGAAGCTGAATGAGTTGGTCACTGGCTGCAACAATCTGGCAGTTACTTTAAAAGAAGCCTTTGACCTCACTCAGTCCAAGGTCACAACCTCAATCTCAAACTTGTTGGGCAACACTGTTAGAACATCAGAAGTGGATTTAAGGGAGATTGAAAAACAGGTAAAGGAATTGGTTGACAAACCTGGGTTGAATGTGACTGAACTTGGAGAGCAGTTAATGACTTCAGTTGGTCAGAAGATAGATGATATGATGGGTGCAAGAGAAGCACAATTGATTGAAAGGGTGATGTCTGAGATCACCAAGCTGGCCACTCCTCAGGTTGATCTGGCCCCACTCAAAAATGAGATCAACCAGTTGAGGGGCAGCATTGATAACTTGAACACCCAGGTATCACTTCATTCTCAATCTTTGGATAAACTGAAAACTGAAGTAGAAAGTTTGAGGAAGAAGGATGAAGAAGTCAAGGATAAGGTGGTTTCTGTTTTGGATGAAGATTACAAGATTTTAAATGAATTGAAAACTGGTCAGGAACAAGTTGAAGCTAATGTTCTGACCCAGTCTAAAGAAACCAACCACCTTTGGAGATCTTTCAGGATGATGTGCACAATCTTCAAACAATGCAAGAACATGCAATCATGGCAGCCTCTTGACCGGTTGCCAGCTCACCATTCTGAATGGGAAGTGATTAGGGCAGGTCTAGATGCTGCCAAGGGGGAAAGAAGTGCAGTTCTTGCACCAATTGCAACTGAAAGCACTCCATCTGGAGGTTAATCTGGTATAGAGTTGATTGTGGCTGCCAGTACCGAAGCTGGTGAGCAAAGAGTTGTTGAAACTGGTGATGTAGGTGATAGGGGGAATGTTGTTGATAAGGGCAAAGGTTTAGCATGTGATGTATCTGCCCAGCCGGCCACTGATGTACCTGTGAGTCCCAAATATAGATGATTAACTAAACCCGACTGGCAAGTACAACTAATCTTGATGGACAAGTTAAG
>CM067168.1:81988321-82007441 GCA_034093135.1 Erigeron breviscapus
ACTAGATAGAGGCTTTTAGCCCTCTATTGCTTTTGTTTGCTTTTTCCCAAAGCAACAGGGAGTAACGGATTTGATTAGTCTTTACCAGCAGCCGTTTGCTGCTGGACTAGATAGAGGCTTTTAGCCCTCTATTGCTTTTGTTTGCTTTTTCCCAAAGCAACAGGGATTAACGGATTTGGTTAGTCTTTACCAGCAGCCGTTTGCTGCTGGACTAGATAGAGGCTTTTAGCCCTCTATTGCTTTTGTTTGCTTTTTCCCAAAGCAACAGGGATTAACGGATTTGGTTAGTCTTTACCAGCAGCCGTTTGCTGCTGGACTAGATAGACTTTTAGCTCTCTATTACTTTTTATGTTCAGCGAGTAAGATACTCTTGAGCTCGCTGAAAGATATTTTTGACCATAAGGTCACTTTTCAACATATAAGAGATGTATGTTGAAGCATCAGCAGACATGACAAGTCATGTTGCTGATTCACCATTCAGCATTCCCAACTTGCTGACCAGATATTTAAATCTTGTTTGATCTAAAGGTTTAGTAAAGATATCAGCAAGTTGGTCATCAGTGGGTATGAAATAGATTTCCACATCCCCTTTCATGACATGGTCACGAATGAAGTGGTACCTAATGTCTATGTGTTTGGTCTTAGAATGCTGAACAGGGTTGTGTGTGATAGAAATTGCACTTGTATTGTCACACATAATGGGGATCTTAGAGAATTCTAAGTCATAGTCAGCGAGTTGGTTTTTCATCCAGAGGACTTGTGCACAACAACTCGCTGCTGATACATATTCTGCTTCAGCAGTGGAGATGGAAACTGTATGCTGTTTCTTACTAGACCAACTAGTCAGCTTCCCCCCCAACAGTTGACATCCACCACTGGTGCTTTTCCTATCTAACATGCATCCAGCATAGTCAGAGTCAGAATATGCAACAAGGTCAAAGCTGGAGTCTTTGGGATACCAGAGACCCAGTGTGGGGGTACCTTTCAGGTATTTGAAGATTCGCTTGACAGCGAGAAGATGAGACTCTCTGGGAGAGGCTTGATATCTTGCACATAGGCAAGTAGCAAACATGATGTCAGGACGACTCGCTGTGAGGTACATCAGCGAGCCGATCATTCCTCTATAGAGAGTAGGATTCACATGCTTACCATCAGGGTCAGCATGGAGATTATTAGGAGGAGACATGGGAGTGGCTTTGGTGGTCACATTGGATAAGTCGAATTTAGCCAGCATGTCTCGAATGTACTTCTCTTGGTTAATGAAAATCCCATTTGGGAGTTGGCAAATTTGTAGACCAAGAAAGAAGGTCAGCTCACCCATCATGCTCATCTCGAAATGAGAGGACATCAGGGAGCTGAACTTAGAACAAAGTTTCTTGCTGGAGGACCCAAAGATGATGTCATCTACATATATCTGAACATATAGGACATTAGCACCCTTTCTATAGATGAAGAGGGTGCTATCAATGGATCCTCGCTGAAACTTATTGGAGAGAAGAAATTCAGAGAGAGTGTCGTACCAAGCTCTGGGAGCTTGTTTAAGACCATAGAGTGCCTTATAGAGACGATAGACATGGTGTGGCTTGGCTGGATCTTCAAAGCCAGGTGGCTGCTCAACATAAACTTCCTCATCGAGTTTTCCATTTAGGAAGACACTCTTTACATCCATTTGATATACAGTGAAGTTTTTGTAAGCAGCATGTGCCAAGAATAAGCGTATAGCTTCCAGTCTGGCCACTGGTGCAAAGGTTTCATCATAGTCAACACCTTCTTCTTGAAGGTAACCTTGTGCAACCAGCCTAGCCTTGTTACGTGTAACAACACCATCTTCGTCCATTTTATTTCGATAAACCCATTTTGTTCCAATTGGTTCTTTTCCAGGAGGTAAAGGAACCAAGAACCAGACATGCTGTCTTTGGAACTGGGTAAGTTCCTCTTGCATGGCAGCAACCCATGAAGGATCAATCATTGCTTCTCCTATGTTTTTGGGAGTGATCATAGACAAGAAGTTTACATATAGACATGTATTTCTTGTCGCTGATCGAGTAATAATCCCCTGCTGAGGATCACCGATAACTTGGTGAGCTGGATGACTAGATGTCCATTTAAGCAAAGGAGCACTTGAGACACCAAGTTGAGTGGCAGCGGAAATTGGAGCTATGGAATCAGCAGGAGCATTATAAGAAGAGAGATCAATGGTAAGAAAGGGTTCAGGAGAATGATCAGCAGAGCCATTCGACTGATTTGAGTTATCATTGATGGCGGAGTCTTCAGCAGACTCCATTTCTTCATCATTTGCTGAAGCATCATGAAACTCCTCCTCAGTAAGGTCATCAACATGTACGTCATCAGCCAGTGATCTAGGTTTGGCTGATGCTACATGGATTGATCTTAGGATAGGCTCAACTGGCTCAATCGAGTAGATATGAGCAGCAACTTGCTCTAGTTCAACATCAGCTGAACTATCCTTTGTGATATGCTGAATAGTATCAGGCAGCGAGCAAGAAGCATCAACAAATGAGTCAGCTTCCTCAGTAAGAGGGTTAGCAAGCTCATTGAAAATGACCTCAGATGAGTTAGATTGAATGTCCTTTAGGGCTGATGAACTTTCATCAAAAGTAACATGAATGGATTCATCAACCTTCTGAAGGCGAGTATTGAATACTCTAAATGCCTTGCTGATGGATGAATACCCAAGGAAGTATCCATCATCAGCTTTAGGATCAAATTTTCCTAGGTGATCCTTGTTGTTTAAGATGAAGACAGGACATCCAAATACATGGAAGTATTTGATTTGAGGTATCTTTCCTTTCAGTACCTCATACGCTGTCTTGTCATGTCTTTTGACAATGAGACAGCGATTTTGAGTGTGACAAGCTGTATTGACAGCTTCTGCCCAGAACTTGCTGGGTAGAGAGGACTCACTGAGCATGGTGCGAGCTGCTTCGATGAGAGTTCTATTTCTCCTTTCAGCGACACCATTTTGCTCAGGGGTTCTAGTAGAAGAGAAATTTTGTGAGATCCCTTGATCAGCACAAAAGGCTTCAAGAGTGTGGTTTCTGAACTCAGTACCATGATCGCTCCTGAGTTCTTTCACCCTTATGCTGTTGAGATTTTCCATTTTCTTAACGAAATTAATAATCTCTTCAGCAGCATCACTCTTGGAATGAAGAAAGATAGTCCAAGTGTATCGTGAATATTCATCCACTATTACTAAAGTGTATTTGCTACCCTTTAGACTTTGGACATTCACTGGACCAAAAAGGTCCATGTGAAGAAGATGAAAGCAGCCAGAAATAGAATTGGCCTGCTTGGTTTTGAAGGTTGCTCTGTGGCTTTTACCTTTTTCACAAGCACCACAGAGTCTATCCTTTTCAAATGAAAGATGAGGGAGGCCACGAACAAGGTTCTTTTTGGCCAAAGAGTTAATGGTTTTGAAATTCACATGCGACATACGCTTGTGCCATAACCAATTAAGTTCAGCAGCCGACTTGGCAAAGAAACAAGTTTCACTATCAGTCTTGATAGGAGTGAAGTCAACCAGATATACATCTCGTTTTCTTGGAGCAACCAAGACTACTTCCTTGTTTACATTTACCACAGTGCCTTGATGTTTATCAAGAATCACTTTGTAGTCAGCATCACAAAGTTGACTTATGCTGATGAGATTATGTTTTAATCCATTGACATAAGCGACTTTGTTGAACTTAATGAGTCCATTTGAGAGAAGACCATAACCTTCAGTTTGTCCAGTGGAATTGTCACCAAACACTACAGTAGGACCAGCAGCCTCTACGTAGTTATCCAGCAGGGTCTTTGAGCCAGTCATGTGTTTTGAACAGCCACTGTCCAAGTACCACACACCTTTTCCCAGCGAGCCCTGCATGGATTTAACAGAAGGATTTAGATGGGTTCACTGTTGAACTCACTGACGGACATGTCAGCAGGATTAAAGATGGGAGACTCAGAGGATTCTTCTCTACTGACGATGTCATTAGTAGAGAGAGGAAGAGGAGCACTGGGGTTAGTATTTTCATCACTTGGAGAGTTATCAACAAGTTGAAGAGCCGGAGGCATGTCACGATCAATCACATAGGTGTGATATTGATCAGCAGAAGTGACAGAGACTCCAGTATCTAGAACAGTCAAGTTGCTGACTTGATTGTTGTTCCCATACTCAACCAGAATGCTGCCTCGACCAGTAGTAATGATCTCTTGAGAGAGAGGAAAGGAGATTGGCTGAGCAGCAATGAAGTCAGCAATGTTCTCCTCAGTGAGATCGGTTGACTCTCCTTCACTATTTATGTGATCAGCAGAAGCAGAACTTTCGCTGACTATAGTGGAAGAGGAAGGAGCCGCTGAAGAAGAAGGATTAGGTTGAATGTCAACTTCAGGAGCATCCCTGGAGTTGTCACAATCAGAAGCAACATGACCTCTGCTGCCACATATGTAGCATTTTTTAACAGAGGTGCTGCCTTTTTGATTTTGAAGGAAAAATTCCTTCAGTTGAGAGGAAAGGTCATTAACTTGCTGAGCTAGCTCGTTAATTTTAGGGTCAACGGAGGAAGATGCCTTTTTCTTTTGCTTAGACTTTTGCTTATGCTTAAGTGTAAGTTGGGGCATCTTAGGAGCAGGACCCAAAATGGATTTTCCTTTTGGATCCTCAGTTTGAGAGGTAGAGGGGATTTTTGATCCCTTGACTACACTCCATGCTAGATTAACAGCAGGGTGAGAAGAAGAAGGACCCTGCTGAGATGGATGCACTCTTTTGGGAGTGATCGATCTCGGTTGCTGATTAGGTGTTACAGACCTCATTTTCCTATGAGGTAAGTATTGCCTATTAGGGGTAGTAGATCTCACTTGCTGATGGGGCAAGTGTCCTCTTTGAGGAGTGATAGGCCTAACTTGCTGATGGGGCAAGTGTCCTTTTTGAGGAGTAATAGGCCTATTTTGGGTGTGAGACATTCTCTCCTTTTGGGGAGTTTTATGTCTCAAAATAGGGGTAGGCATCGATTGAGGTGCCTGCTGATGGACAAGTCTATCAGCAGGTCGGTCCTTAGAAGGTCCAACTTGCTGATATCTAGCGTCTCCGAACCTGACGCGTCTTTTCATGACACGATCATCCTGAACAGTTTTACTGTCAGCATGGGCAGGAGTTTGCTGAGAAGATGAAGGAGAAGAGGGTTGAACAATAGGTTGAGGTTGCTGACTGACAGCATTAGCTAGCTGAGGTTTGCTATAGTCATAGGGGACAACAACCTTACTTCTTCTGAATGGTTCAGAAGGTCTGATGGTGAGCTGCTGAGGAGCGATGGGTTTAAAACCATCACTACCAATATCCCCTTCATAAGATTCCCCAGAAGAGTATTGAACTCTTCCTTCGTTTGGCATCATGCCAACAATGGGAAGATGAGGATAGGGGTTGCAGGTGCTTGCTGAGAAGCCAGCACCATTTTCCTCAGCAGGATTAGATGGGTTGCTGGTAGTAGAAGTAGTACCAGCTTCCATTTCATTGTGGTAATCGTTAAGACTTCTAACAAAATACCATTTCTTCATCTCTTCAGGAGAGATGACAGCAGATGGAGGAATAGAAATTCCAGGCTTCACCTCATCATTAAACAAGTCAGAGAGAGAGGCAATGGCATTAAAGTCACCGCCTATTACTGCCTGGACTTGTGCAGGGACTTGTTCGTTTAGGCACTGGTGGTGAAACCTGGAAGCTTTTGACCAGGAGGTCACAATCTTCTTAAGGTTGGCAACTTCAAGCTTGAGTTTTTCATTCTCAAGTTGAACCTTTTGTGCCAGCAACTCATGAGATTGGAGTTCAACATGAACATTCCTCAGCTCATTGAGTCTTTCAGATTTTTCGCTTAACTCCAAGGAAGTAGAGTCAAGCTTAGATTGGACATCAGCTCGTATAGATTCAACGAACTGAAAGTCACAAAGAAGAGATTCAAAGATTTTTGGTTTATCTTCTTCAGAAGCAGAGGAGTGAGCACAAACCTTTTTAATGGTGATGTTCACCCACTGACTTGAGGAGACTTGATCTCTTGTCAAAGCATCTCCATCAGCGAGCGCCATAAGGCACATGGCGTCAACATATTCTTCACTGTCTGAATCGTCTGATTCAGCCCAGTCGTGCTCTTCAGCTACCAGCCCTTTTGCTGGTGTTTTGGTCTCTTCCATTTCAGCAACCTTGGCCTTCAGCTGATAGTATTTATTCCTGTACTCATCAGCAGGTTTGGAAGGGTTAGTTTTAGGAGCAGCAGGAGTTGGTAGGGCAACTCTGCACTCCTTTTGGTAGTGGCCTTTTCTACCACATCTCCAGCACTCCTCTTGAGCTTTGTCAACAGGAGGCTTATATGGAGCAACCGACCTACGGTTGTTCCATTTACGGGAGTACCTCTTACCAGCGACTAAGGCAAAATCCATAAAGTCGCTGAACATCTCTTGTTTCTCTTCAGCATCAAGATCATCAACAAGAGATTGAATAGGTTGTGGAAGAATAGAAGAGCTGGCACCAGTATTAAGATTACTGGGCTCAGCAGAGATAAGGGCCAAAGGGTCGAGAGCAGAATAAGAAGAAGAAGAAACAGAAGAAGAGGGACCCGCACGGTGCTGTGCATCAGCGGCAGCTCTAAGATTTTGAGCAAGAGCTCTTTCTTCGAACTGGAGCATGCCAAAGAGAGACTCAAGGTTAAGGCCATTGAGTCGCTCAGTGGTTCTGAGGATTTGTCTCAGACCTTGCCACTTGATAGGTAAACTATCAAGAAATTTGTGGCAAACCTCAAAATCATCATGAGAGATACCAACAGTGGTCATGTCGTTCAGCAACCCTTTAAATCGGGTATATGAACCGTTTAGACCTTCGTTGGGGAGGGAAAAGAAATTTTCATAGGCTCTTTTTAAGTCTATCTTTTTAGTGGCAATGGTAGCAGCAGAGCCTTCATGCATGCTAACCAATCTATCCCAAACTTCTTTTGAAGAGGGATATCTAATGACCACTTTCATGAGGTCAGTGGGAAGAGTGCTGACAATCATGTTTTTGAGCCTTGCATCAAGATTAACAAGTCTCCTTTCATCGTCAGTCCATTGAACCTCTGGTTTGACGATGTCAATCACAATCTCAGGAGCATCAACAGTTGCTCCTGGTGTTCTTTGAACCAGAGTGGGGATATAAGGACCGACGGTCAGAATAGACATAAGATAGGGTTCCACACCACTATATGTAGTAACATCCTTTCCTTCCAAGACCCAAAGTCATCGGTCTCGAATCTTGGAGGGACGGATACGTAACCGAAGTCACGTGTGTTAACAAGGGTGGGAACAGCAGTCATGTTCTTGTTTAAAAAGGATTAAGAAAGAAAAAGAAAAGAGAATTTTTTGAAAGAAAGAAAAAGTATGCAAACGGATCTTGTTTCAATGATTTAGAAACGATGGCTCTGATACCACTTGACAGTCCTTGATTTGCACACTTAGATTATGATTAATCTTAGACGAGAAAGTAACAACAGAAAGTAGAGAATATAAACAAGAACAAATTCAATTGTAAGAAAACTATGCAAGTCTAATCATATGTATCATTGATTAAACGATGAATACATGGTCGATATTACAACTTGTCTTACAAGAATACAAATGAACTAGATAATTGCTAAGCCTAGAAAGGAAGAAAGAAACTTAAGCAATTACAAATAAAGTGACACACACTTTTGTGGTGACAAAACACGCATAAAAGATGCGGCTGTGTTGCTTTATATAGGGGAGGAATTAGGGCAACACAGCCTTACAATGATAGTGATGTGATGGTGGTTGTCGACGTTCCATTGGCTCTAAGTACTTGGATCCAGGAGCCTTTGTCTTCTTTACCAAAACGGGTGTGAGAGAGAAACCCTTGTGTTTTGGTCCACCTGCATCTTTTCCTTTTAGGGTAAAATACAGTTGGATGAACCAGCATATGACTCTTGTCTTCTTTTGGTTTGAAATCTTCCCGCCTTGACCAACAATTTGGAAAGCAAACCACCCGCTGACGAGAGTCAATGACTCGCTGATAACTCGCTGACGACCCACGTCAGCGACCAAGTCTGGTCAGCGAATCCTTGACTCAACACTACCACCAAGTTAAGATAACAAAACCAATACAATTACAACTCAAATCATATCCATGTACTACCACCAAAAGAACCAGTGCCAACTACACATAAGTGTATGAAGTGAACATATAACAATAAAAAAAATGGAGATAACACAATGCAATAATATTCACTTGCCGTCAATTACATCACCACTTGCAAGATCTGAAGCCGTTAATTTACATCTCCACTTGCAATCTAAATTTATCTCAGATGTCGTTTTCCGGCAACAGGCGGCGGCAAGGCTGTTTTTTGTGTGTTTATATATGTGTATGATGAATTGATGATAATAATGATGATTGTTGTTATGATGTGAAGATAGATCTGAGAAAAAGAAGAAAGAGAATGAAGTTACCACTGTTTGCTACCACCGGGAACCACCACCGTTTCAGTTCATCTACATCTTTCTGACCGTTAGAACTCCGGGAAGCACCACCATCGATCGTTACCACTGTCTGCTACCACCGGGTACCACCAAAACTCCATCCCAAAAAAACTCACCTACCACCACCACAACCCCAAACGAGATCTGAAATATACAATGTATAGATATAGATTTGGTTTGTTTGATTTTTGTATACATATATATTCATATAGATGTAGATTTGTTTTGGGAATATGAATATTTTAAATAGAGATTCAGCTTCGGTTATACTCCGTATGGAATTTTCTATCTAAAGTGTACAATGGGTTTTAATTACACTACTTAAACTTTGAAAGTATTTTTGTATATATTTGATTTGATTTGTATATGTTTAATAAAGTAATTTGGGATTTGTATGTTTTAATAAGTATGTTTTTTTTAGTTTTAGATAGGTTGATGAAGAATTGAATATATTCATACATCTAGATCTGGAAAGGATGAAAGTTGAATAAATGGATGAATGTTTGTTAAAACTTTAGAATTATTAAGGAAGAAAAGATGGAGAAAATGATGATTTTTAAGGATAGGTGAATTTTGATCCATGGGTTTGAAATGGATGGAAGAAATGGGTGTTATGGGTGGCAAAATACGAAAATACCCTCACGTGGTATGCACGTGAGGGGGGTAACGGAGGGAGACAAACGGCGTGTGGACGGAGGGTGATGTATTGATACAAAAAGTCACCTTAGGGTGATCTAATAATAAAAAAAAAGCACAGGGGCGAAAAATGATAAAATGACAAACCACAGGGTGATGTAATGAAATTTTTCTTATTTTTAAGATAAAAAGAAAATGAAATGCTCAGTGGCAGCCCTCAGAATTTGAATATTCAAGCCGAGTCGGAAAAAAATATGCCCCTATCTCTTAAGGAATTCAAACATATATACAATTTTTTTGACAAATGAAACTTTATAACAGTAACAAAATCATAGTATTTATAATTCAGTCATTAACTAGTTTTTTGAATCAAATATATTGTTAGGTCCAGATTTACTGGACTCGCTTCATACTTGAAGACTGGAAAGTCTCTGAAGACTTGTCCAGAAATAATATTTACTGGACCTCCTCCAGACTTGAATACTGGAGCGACACTGAAGATTTGTCCAGAAATAATGGAAGACCAGTAAGCAAAATACTTGTATAGGAAAATCTGGAATCCTCCAGATTAGCTCACTGGACTTCACCCCAGTCCAGATCTATTCTACTGAAGACATTCTCACTGAAGTCAAAGACTGAAGTTAGAATAAAGAAGACTGACAAATGGCGGAGTCCACTAGAAGTCTTACCAGATCTACGACTGGAGGTTTGTCAGTGTTCTAGACCTTATAAGTCTGAACACTGATTACGAGGAATTGACTTTTTGCCTTTACACACTTTCCAAAGAACATTCCACTTGTTCTTTACTAAAGTACTTACGTGTGTAAAGGTGGTTGGTTAAAAGAATAAAGTCATATTGATGTGACTTTATCCTTGTACTTTAACCAATGCATTTAATGACCTTGTCGGTTCATTAAATGCATGCAACCATATTTGTACGGCACAAATTTACTGGTGAATTTGTTTGCCTATAAATACAAAGTCATTTCCTTGTTAAAATTACTTTTAGCAATTAAGGTGATTTGTCTAAATACTCTCGATCGTAATAGGGATACTTCACAACTTTAAGTATCTCGATCCAAAGAGTTTATTTGGCAAATATAGATCATTTGTAATTCATAGGTTGTTAGGATACTTACATATTTGTATTATCTTGATTCCGCACAACCTTGTATTTTATTTAACATCATAAATAAAATACACTTGAAAAATTACATTGTGTTCCACCTTTACTTTAAGTCGTGTATTACTTTGTTTATATACTTGCATTTATATTCAAGTAATACTAGTCCAATCTAGTGCTTAAAAGACTTGTTGTATTTTACACTTTGGGTTAAACCATCAAGCTAGGGACTTTACAATTGGTATCAGAGCAGAAGGCTAAACAAACTTGCCTAGATCTACTTCTTTGATGGCCACCCTAGAAAATACACAAGGAGGTTTCAATCATGGTCCTGATCCTAATATCAATGATCAAAATAATAAACCACCTGTTAATAACACTAATCCACCACCTATTCCTCCTACTCCTGCTTCTCCACATGTGCATGTGCACTACTAAAATAATCATGTTCCTAAATTCAGTGGGAATAGTGATGAATTTGGTACGTGGAAGGCTAGGATGATATTGCATATCACTGGAATTGAGAGAAATATGATGAAAATCTTAAATGAAGGACCTTATGTCCCCACATCACCTCTCAATGCTCTTCTTGATCCAACTGGATCTAGAAGAGGTCGGGAAAAGAAGGAGGAACATTGGTCTGAAGAGGAGAGGAGATTGGTAAATCTAGATACCCTTCTCAAAAACATGATCCTAGGGGCTGTTCCAGAAACCCTAATTCCCACACTAGTTTTTTTTCCCAGTGCTAAAACCATGTGGGATGAACTAGTGAACAAGTTTGAAGGAGGAGATGACACCATTGTCACCAGAAAGGTCTCCTTAAACAAGAGGTATGAGTCATTTTTTGCTCAGCCCAATGAGTCTCTCACTGGTACTTACACCAGATTTATGAGTATCATTAACCAGTTGAGAGGACTGGGGGTTGAGAAAGACAAGGATATACTTCTGGAGAAATTTTGTGATATTCTACCCACCAAATGGTCTCACATGATCCTCGTCTTACGACAAGGTAAAACTCTGCACACACATACTCTTTCAACTTTATATGGAGCTTTCAGGTACTGTAAGTCCCAACTCAATAGATGGTACTAGGAGGAGGAGGGTTTGTATTAACATTTTGAACAGGTGGTGTATTAGTATTCAAAGGGTTTTCACCTTGACCAGAACCATCTCCACCTTTAGTAGTAGTCATCTAAGCAGATCTAGGCAAGTTTATTAGCCTTCTGCTCTGATACCACTTGTAAGTCCCAACTCAATAGATGGTACTACCAGAAGACACCTCTATGTCGATGGTGGAGTTACTTTGCAATATAAGCACTGAACTGGAGACGACCAGTTACAGTGAGTATATACCAAGTTCTAGATAGATTACTTATTTAAGTGACAATAAGTAAAGAACAATGCAATAATATAAAATACTTGTAAAGTAAATTGGTGAGACAATATGTAATTTTCAAGTGTAATTTATTTATTAACTTTAAATAAATTACAAGGTTGTTGCGGAACCAAGATAATACAAAGTATGTAAATATCCTAACAACCTATGAACTACAATTGATCTACACTTGGAATTTCTCTAAACAATCGAAACACTTAAAGTTGTGAAATGTTCCTTTTTACGATTGAGAGAATATTGCACAAGTTCACCAAGAATATTGCAGGTTTGCAAAGTCTGATATGCAAGGTGTGAATTCTTGTTGTGCAATGACTTGTATTTATAGGCAAAGTTAACATTGGGATGTTAACTTTGGCCGTACAAATATGGTTGAGAACATTTAAGGAATAACATTTAATTCCTTAAAATGTTGTGTAAAGTTGCAGTATAAAGCAACTTTACTCAACCAGCTTTATGTACCTTTTTGTACTTTATACATAGATAAATCTTATTATCCGTGTAATAGCACATAAAGCATAAAAGTCAATTCCTCATAATCAGTGTAAAGCTTTGTAAGAGCTTTCCACTAATGGTCTCCAGTTTGTAACTGACTAGAATGTCAACTGGGCTTCGCTGCCATTGTCATTCTCTATCTTCCACTTGTTGTCTTCGACTTCAACTGGAATGATTCTTCAACTGGTCAGTTCTCAACTGGAGGAAGTCTTCAGTTGCGTTAACTGTACGATGCAACTGGACTTCAATATATTTCTGGACAAATCTTCTTGGTCTCCAGGTGCAACTGGAGACTGGCCAGTTTCACCGAAACTGGTCCTAACAAATTCCCCCTATTTGTCCTGAAATATTGCCAAGTATTTTTCAGTTCTTGTATCTGTACAAGTGTGAACTGGAGAGACTTGTTCGATTAAATCTATCTAAGTTTTCCAAGGCATTTTTATAGATCAACAAATGCCTTGGGTTTTTCTTTTGAGTTTGTTAGATCTAATCTATTATCTATCTTGTGTTTACAAACTGGTAACTTCATTTATACAAGGAAATGAAATATACATAAGTTACAGAATGTAAACAAAATTACAAGCAGATAAACTGAAGAGAGAACTTAATCAGATGGCCCTTCGCCAGTTCTCCTTCTCTTTGTCACTGAAGAGATAGGCTGAGAGTCTTCAGGATCAATATTCAACTTAAGCTCCATATTCTCTTTGTGTTGAATCTTGCCCTTCAAGAAGTTAACCCAAGCTTTCTCAAACCTATTCTTTTGTGCCTTAGCCTCCAAAAAGTTCACCATTTCTACCCATTCCGAGAACCCATATTGCATTGCACCAGGATTGTCAGTTCTAACCAGTGGCCCTCTGGCATAATTGACTTCAACATGAAAGTACTTGGTGCCTGGCTTAATTGTTACATGAACACCATTGATTGCCCCACTGTGTCTTCTGGTTGCCATGATCTGGGAGTAATACTCTCTAGCTTCAGATTCATTTGAAATTTTAATACTCCCAGCACAGCATTCTTGATGTCATCATTTGATACATCGCCAGTTGGTTCAACGAAAGTTCTAAGATCAGCATCTCTATGCAGTGGCTTTCTTGGTTGAGGGTTCCTTCTAGGTGGATTCAATACCCTTTTCACAACCTTTCTTACATTTTCAATTCTTTTCTGAATCCCACTGGCCCTGTTCTCCTTTGCCTTCTCCACTGATATATTTAAATTTCTGGCATCATGCTCAGCTTCATCATCAGGATAGTGCCTGTCCAGTTCAATGTCAAACATTTCTTTTAACATACCCACTATCCTGGCATCATCTTTCACTCTAGCATACTCCTCCTTAGTGATTCCCAACAAGTGAGCATCACTAATATCAAGCAATTTTATCTTGGCCAGATGTTGTCTGGCTTCAGCTTGGTTTGCTTGTTTCATTTTCTTTCTTTCTTTAATTTGATCACCAAGCCTTGCCATACGCTTGCTATCACTTTCAGAAACTGGAGGAAGTACATCAGCATTGCCAGTTTCCAACATTGGTACATCAGTGGCCGGCTGGGCTACATCAGATGCTAAACCTTTACCCTTATCAATATTCCCCCTATCCATCACATCCACATTCTCTTCAACACTTTGCTCACCAGCATCAGTACTGGCAGCCACAATCATTTCACCACCAGATTGACTTTCAGATGGAGTTCTTCCAGGTGCAACTGGTGCAAGGACTGCACTTCTTTCCCCCTTGGCAGCATCTAGACCTGCCCTTATAGCTTCCCATTCAGAGGGGTGAGATGGCAACCGGTCGAGAGGCTGCCATGTTTGCATGTCCTTGCATTCTTTGAAAATTCCACACATCATCCTGAAAGACCTCCACAGATGGTTGGTCTCCTTTGACTGGGTCAGAACATTTGCTGTAACCTGTTCCTGACCAGTTTTCAGTTCATTCAAAATCTTGGAATCTTCATCCAGACCAGAAACCACCTTATTCTTAACCTCTTCATCCTTTTGCTTCAAATTATTTACTTCAGTTGTCAGATTGTCAATAGACTGAGTATGATTAGATACCTGGGTGCTCAAATTATCAATGTTGCCTCTCAACTGGTTGATCTCATTAGTGAGTGGGGCCAGATCAACCTGAGGAGTGGCCAGCTTGGTGATCTCAGCTATCACCTTTTCAATCAACTGTGTATCTCTAGCACCCAGCGTATCATCAATTTTCTGACCAACCGAAACCATCAACTGCTGCCCAAGCTCAGTCACATTCAACCCAGGCTTTTCAACTAACTCTTTCACCTGCTTTTCAATCTCCCTTAAGTCAACTTCAGATCTTCTAACAGTGTTATCCAGCAAATTGGAGATTGAGGTTGTGACATTGGACTGAGTGAGGTCGAAGGCTTCCTTTAGAGAAGTTGCCAGATTGTTGCAGCCTCCGACCAGCTCATTGAGCTTCTTTAACACCAAGTCTTCATTTGTTGAGAACTTGTTAATCCCCAGATCAACCACTTTAATATTGGTCAGATGATCCTTGTGGTATCTGGAGAAAGACTTAGTGTTTTTGTCAAGTGTCTTTTGAATATCCTCCACCCTGGTAAGAAGGTTTTGGATATCGGCTTGAACAGACACAACTTGACTGTCCAGTGACGGAGGGGAAGGTGTCACTGGACCAGCAGCAGTTACTACTGGAGTAACTGGAGAAGGCAAATTGAGGGAAGCCTCCCCAGTTGACGTCGCAGCAGTTGAGGAAGTAATAATAGGAGTGGTAGAAGAAGAAGGGACTGAAGTAACAATGTGTTGTTCATGCTGAGAATGCTCAGGTGTGAACAACGGCGGCGGTGGGGGTGGCATTTCTCGAAGGAGTGAGAACTGCCCAGATGGTGATGGTGCCATACGTCTATTTCCAGACATATAGTTATAAGTGGGAAAAGGAATTTTAGTAGGCTCATTTATTTGGGATGGTAAAACTGAAATTGAAGCATCTGGAGGCGAGACTTGAGATGAAGGGTTTTGATCTTGTACAGAAGACTCAAAAATCTCAAGTCTGATGCAGTACCTTCTGAATCCGAAGACTCAATAAGGATTTCCTCGTCATTAACATTCATGTCCAGATCCATGAATGTAACTGAGGGCTGACCAGATGGGTCAGTCTCCAGATGACCTTCTCCAGTTTCCTGGAAGGTTGCATCTGTTGGAGGATCAGATACCGAGGTATCTTCACCAGGGATAGAGGTCACTGGGGTTGCCTCAGTTATAGTTGCTCTATCCACAACCATAACATCATCAGCCACAGAGTTTGGAACCTCAGTCTCCAGTAGTGACTGGCCAGAGACTTCGTCAGTTCGTGCAATAGAAGTGTCAGAAGATAGGCCGTGGACACTTTGTGCTGACTCAAACTCTAATCTGGGTTGGGGTAGCCCAGTTTCATCTTCACCACCCTCTCCTACAGAAATTACGAGGGTGGCTGCTTGCGGTTGTCCCGTTTGACTATCTCCAGGTTCCTGTTGGGAGGAAACTGGAGGGCTGGTCAGGTTTCTACTGTCAGTGGCAAGTGCTGACAAAGTCCTAATGCGACGTGTTCTTGTTGCCTTTGGAACACCTGAAAGACCTGTTGGGAGGTCTCCAGGGTAAATGGTTGTGGGGACAGACACGCTGGAGCTGGAGGGGTTAGACTGTTGCCCGGGTTCGGAAATGGTCACAATTCTAGCAGACGAACTGGTGGGTCCCTCATTATTTTGAGGCCCGCCCAGTTGTCTTTCTGACTCACCTTGGACTGGTGCATCGGTTTTTGCGAATGCCAGCCGCATTCTTTCTGGAATCTCGACCTCTCCAGCTTCAGATACTAGAGAGTCAAGATTCCTCAACAAATCTGGGACAGTGTAAAGTGAATTTGTGCTTAAATAAGCTTCACTGCCCAGAATTTGTAGAAAACAAAGAGAGAGAAACCTGGAGAAGGGGATACAAAGTCCCCTGGTGCCCTTCAGTTTTTGAACCAGGCTTCTGAATAGGATATCAGCAAAATCCACTCTCAATCCATTCCACAAGCAGTATGCCATTTCTGCCTGTGCGGAGTTAATCTGGTCAAGTCCACCAGAACTCCCACCCATACTTTCCACAAGGTGGATGAAAAAGTACCTCCATGAAGGTGTAAGGCCCTTCATGGTCATCGCACCCTTTGTTTTCAAAACCCCTTTTCGAGGCACTCCTTGTGTCCCATATCAAGGAGGACCTGGCGAAAATTGATGTTAGGGGAGATGACAACAGGAGACTCTCCTTGTCTCCAGTAATTGAGGTGTAGAGCATCCCTCAATACATCTGCTGATAGGGTACACCGGACTGTTCCACCTTTTAATGTGAAATTGATGGAGGAGCAATCGGAAGAAAGAGAGGCGGTGTACCAAAACTCACACAAGTAGTCGTGAAACATCTTGCGTGGGTTTAAGGAGAATGAGGGTCCGATTGGAGAATCCCTCAAAAATCTTTGGATTCTCCCAATAAGGGTATCGGACCCTTGGGTTCCTTGTAAACTAGCCATCGGATTATTTGGATTTAGTTTGATGAGCGTAGTATTACCAGGAGCACCAGATGCCTGTTTGACATCTGGTGGAGGAGCATATGGGACAGATAGGAGATTTACATCTCTTAGAACGGGATGATTTAGGTGCCATTTGAAAATGAAATTGAAACTTTGGAATTAGGGTTCTTGATTTATGAAGCAGAGAGAGAAAAGAAACAATTTTAGATGATTGGGAAGTAAATGAAAGAATGTAAAGGGAAATAAATGTGATCGGAGTAAATAAGGGTATTTATAAGGAATTCAAGATCCCAATGAAATACAAAAAATTATATTTTATTAACAAAATCAATTTTGTAGATATTTTTACAAAATAAGTTTGAATTTTGAATCAAAAACATAATTCACCGTGTCAGCATTAAATGCTACGACGGCTTAACTTACCCACGCGCCCACTAATTTTCATTTTCCCAATAAAAATAGTTGTCATTTACCAAAATGACTTTAAACACGTCAGATGGTGATATTAAGTGGGTTAAAACTCTTGAGTACCATCACGTGTCACAAATATTGACCAAGTATTTTCTAACGTTATGAAAAATTAAGACAAGACTGAACCTGGACACTGGAGGATTAGTCCAATGCCAGTTTCCAACTGGAGAGTTCTCCAGTTGCCATTTTCAAACAAAACGAATTTTAGTCAGAAAATTATTTTGAGTCTTTCCCCCTAAAATGATGATCCAGAAATCGATTAGTTCCAGGATAGTATCACAAAGGCGTTCGATAGCCTGGCGAGCAAAGATTATCTGGACCTCCTCAACTGGAGAACTTCATCAGTGTCACTGACGCGTTCATAACAAAAATCTCCAGTTTTAAGGATTTAACATTCCCAGTTCGCTGATGAGATATTTAAAGGTTTTCTCATCAAGAGGTTTTGTAAAAACATCAGCGAGCTGTTTGTCAGTGGGGATGAAATGTAATTCAATATCTCCTTTCATAACATGATCATGAATAAAATGATACCTGATGTCAATATGCTTTGTCTTGGAGTGCATCACTGGGTTGTGAGATATATCAATTGCACTGGTGTTGTCACAAAAGATTGGGGTCCTTGTATACTTTTGACCATAATCTAGTAACTGGTTCTTGATCCAGAGAATCTGGGCACAGCAACTGGCCACAGAAATGTACTCTGCCTCAGCAGTGGACATAGAGACTGACGTCTGCTTCTTGCTGGTCCAACTTACCAGTTTTCCTCCAAGGAAATGACAACCACCAGTTGTTGATTTTCTATCTATCTTACAACCTGCATGATCTGAATCTGAATAACCCATTAGATCTAACCCATAGCCTTTGGGGTACCAAAGACCAAGGTTAGGACACCCTTTCAGGTATCTAAAGATACGCTTAACAGCGTGCAAATGTGATTCTTTAGGGTTAGCCTGAAACCTGGCACATAGACATGTTGCGAACATTATATCTGGTCGACTGGTAGTTAAATACATCAGTGAACCAACCATTCCACGATATTCAGTGATGTTCACTGGTTTGCCAGTTGGGTCAGAGTCCAAATTTAATGGTGCTGCAATAGGTGTGTTTTTCGATGGGAATTGAATCATATTTGTATTTTCTTAACAAATCTCTGACATATTTTCCTTTGTTTATGAAAATTCCATTTTCAGTTTGCTTAATCTGAAGACCTAAGAAAAATGTTAATTCCCATTAAACTCATTTCATACTCAGATGACATGATTTTAGAAAACTTTTACACATTGCATCATCAGTTGAACCAAATATAATGTCATCAACATAAATTTGTACCAATAAGATATTACCTTTTTCTTTCAAGAAAAATAAGGTATTATCTATTGCACCTCTTTGAAAGCCATTTTTAAGAAGATGTTTAGTTAAAGTATCATACCAGGCTCTTGGGGCTTGTCTAAGACCATACAAGCTTTGTTCAGTCTATAGACCCAGTGAGGATGCTTCTCATTGATGAAGCCTGGAGTCTGCTTAACATACACAACTTCTTCCAATGTTCCATTAAGGAATGCACTTTTGACATCCATCTGGAAGACTTTAAACTGCAGATGGGCTGCATAAGCCAGAAATATTCTGATGGCTTTAAGTCTTGCAACTGAGCAAAAGTTTCATCAAAGTCAACGCCTTCTGCTTGACAATAACCCTGGGCAACTAATCTGGCCTTATTTCTTACAACATGGCCATCTTCATCCATCTTGTTTCGGTAGACCCATCTTTTACCAATGGGTTCTTTCTTTAACCCTGGTGGACAAGGAACAAGCTCCCACACATTATTCCTTTCAAACTGGACGAGCTCTTCTTGCATAGCTTCCACCCAGCTTGGGTCTGCCATAGCCTCGTCAATCTTCTTTGGTTCAATTAGAGATAAGAAGGTGACGTTTAAGAATTGCTCACTGGTGGCTCTTCTAGTCTGAACCCACTA